>CM073579.1:1525422-2082897 GCA_037074715.1 Magnolia kwangsiensis
AACTTGTACCAACTCACTCCTAACTGGTGTAGTTCTTGTTCTTCGTGCACATGACCAAACGATCTAAGTCTAGTTTCCCTCATCTTGTTACCTATTGGTGCAACTACTAAATTCCTCGAATGCATTCATTTCTAAATTTATCCTTGTCTTGCTGCTCATCCATCTCAACATCCTCATTTTGGCTACACTCATCTGATGGACATGTTGTTCCTCAATTGCCCAACATTCTATTCCATAAAGCATGGCTAGTCTTGTAGCCATCCGATAAAATTTCCTTTTCAGTTTGAGTGGTGTACGACAATCACATAAAACTCCAAAGGCACACCCTACTTGAATTCTATGGGCAACATCCTTCTCAATCTCTCTACTCTCAGCCTTTAAATGTAATGCTAGATAAACATAAGTTGTGTTTAAAATATGAAATAGAGAGGGCTTACAAAAAAGATGAATCATGCAAAGTATAAAAAAAAAGATAAAAAGACGAAACCTTGTATAGCAGATGGACCAAAGACCTTGTCAAACTTAAACGCGCGGTGACCATCTTTTCCTTGTTTAGAGGGATTTGAAACAACCAACTCTCCGTTCTCACCAATATATTCTAAGATTGTATGCTTTCGGGTTTCACCAGGAAGGAATGGCCTTACACGACAGTATACTCTTATGTTTCCTATTCAAGAAAGCATCCACAAAATAAGAAGAAAAATATCAAGGAATAATGAAAACTTCAGCACTCTGAAATTCTCATGGTAAAACCATAGCACCTTTTAAGTCTTGAATCTCATTGTATAGCTTCCGATTTTCAGCAAGAACTGTGCGATAATTTTTAGCTACATCTACTAATCCTTCAAACGTTGCCCCTGCACAAGGTGCAAGTAACAGATAATGATGCATAAGAAGAAGCCAAAAAAAGTCGCAAACAATAAAGGAAGAAACATTTCATACTCTTTCATACCCAAGCTATTAAATTCTTTCTGCCAGCTCTTTTGTGAATTTATAATATCCCCCCTTATGGACCCTGAAGCCATCCTCAATTCCTGAATAGTTTCATAAGTTCAAATTACTCTTTAACTATTACAGAAAAAAACAATCAAGAACATGTTTACAAATGGGATACCTGTAAGGCCTGGAGCTGAAAACGGATGAAATTCCGGTAGCTATGCTCTTTCTTACTCCAAGTTTGAACTTTTGATTCTAAGACAGCCTCGAGTTCTTTGGTCTCATTCCTTGAATCTGTCAGAAGGTATTCAACACCCTTTAACCTCTCTTCCAACTCCATTTTACCTTCCTTAGCCTCCCCCAACTCCATTTTAGCTTTTTTAGCCTCTACTTCCAACTGAGCACAACGCTCTTCATACGTCTTTCTTATTTGACCTCTTGATTCTGTGACGGCCTCAAGTTCTTTAGTCCTATTCCTTGACTCTGTCAGAAGGTATTCAACTCCCTTTAACCTCTGCTCCAACTCAATTTTACTTTCCTTGGCCTCCTCCAACTCCATTTTAGCTTTCTTAGCCTCTACTTCCAACTGCACACAACGCTCTTCATATGTCTTTCTTGTTTGACCTTTTGATTCTGAGACCACCTCAAGTTCTTTGGTCCTATTCCTTGACTCTGTCAGAAGGTATTCAACGCCCTTTAACCTCTCCTCCAACTCCATTTTACCTTCCTTAGCCTTCTCCAACTCCATTTTAGCTTTCTTGGCCTCTACTTCCAACTGCACACAACGCTCTTCATATTTCTTTCTTGTAATTTCTACTTCTTCCTTTAGTACTGACATTGCATTATCACTATTTTCCTTCTCCTTTGCCAGTCTAACAACATCTTGTTCCTCATTTTTCTTCCTCTCTTCCATTTTGATCTTCTCAACCTGTAATGAGCAAATAAACCCATAATAAAGCTCAAAGGCAATTTCAATAAACAAATCATATAAAAGAAACCATCTAAAGGCAACATAAGCTGTGGTTTTGAAGCATTACCCCACCACAATATAAGTTAATGAACTCTTCGATGTCCAATTCATTCATAACCAATTTCAACTTTTTTATTTAATTCTGTTTTGTACTCGGAGAATATTTAAGCAACCAAATAAATAATCGCAAAAGAAGAACCAAATCCAATGTAAAATTATTGAAGATGCAGAAGGGGGAGTAAGAGTCAATATTTCCATGGTTCATGACAGTTGAAACTCACATTCTTCACAGTACGACATGCATCAGCTTGCACAACATGCAAGTGATCTAGAACTCCATATCAACGACAATGAACCTATGGGAAAGCTGCATAAGGTTTCACTCTTAAATTGGATATAAAGCACATCATGGTGAACCTCTCAATAGTTTCAGTGTTCACAAAGTATGCGGACGGAATGAATCAGCACCCCTTGCAGTTATAATATATAGCAATATTTGATGGGGACATGTATAAAATGGACAGGTCAACTGGGATCTTTTTATTAAAGGCATAAAAAGCTTTATTGATTCATATGGTCATATGAATAACTAACTAATGACTACAAGTGGCTCTACACGACATATCATATCAAGAGCCAGTACATTGGAACTCAGAAAACCCCAGAACATACATCACAAAGAAGTACTACTGCAGAAATTGGCATAACATAGCACATGTGTAAATGTTAAGGTATCTGTCTAATTGCGCATGTTATAAGCATAGGTGGTCACTGTTATTCTTTGTATAAACATGCCTTTGTTGGGTTTTTTCGTTTATAAGTGATTTCTGTATTTATAGGCAGGCAAACCTAAACAGTGAATCATTCAATCTCTTACAGATCGTGTGTGCTTGAAGACTCTTCAATTCTTCCGCTTGACCCCAACCCAACCCACCACCACCCCCAGTTTATTTGGTTCATATGGATTTTTTTCTTAAGACTGCTTGGATGGAAACCAATCAGCCAATTTCTGTTTGTGCGTTCAATTTTCAAATACTTTTGATGGGCAGGATCTGTGCTTATGTTGATGGAAATTTTTTGAAATCCCAAGATGAGAAGGAGCATACAACCATCCCTAATAATGCAAGGAGTATTAAAACGATGATTTTGAACCTAGTGCATGCAACCATCATCGTAAATTTGACACAGTTCATGAATCATGATAGACAAGGATATCTGGAATCTCTTTCATTGGTCCAATCATGCAGATCAAATCATCTCAAAGAAGAATTGTAAAAATGACTTGAGGTATGAAGACTATTCCAGAAATACTTTCTGGTCATTTATTTGGAGAGAGATGGCCATGATGGAGCCATCCTTCTCACAAATGGTACAGATTTATCTTGAGGCTCTCAATTGGAGTCATCTTATTCACTTTCAAGATAAGGTTGAGGTGAGAATTTTAGCATGTCCGCACCTCTGTATCTCACAAGAAGTAGATGGAAGTTTGTTAAGCCCACGTCCATGTACAAGAGAACCCATCTACACACCACCCATCTGAAAACGTGGAGGACGTGTGTGATATTCGATCCATCGATCAGGTGGGTTTGACCCACCGCTAGATGCCCCAGGCGAAACATCAGGCAGTTCACTCATCAAACAGACCTCAATGCTAGAAACAAAAGGATGGTTTACAAAAACTTGGCTGCATTTTTTATCAATCCATTGCTTTTGTAATATATAGATCATCTGATTAATGAATGGGTCTGATTTTTGGTCAAGGGCCTCCAACACGTGATGAAGAACTCAGCAAAAGATCTCTGTAGTGCATACACACTGACTTGGTTCTGGTTTTGTAAGAAAGAGCAGTCGAAACAAGCCAACCAGTGATGTAGATGAGACCCGTATCTTTGTTATTATTTGTGAATGAAAGAATGGGTTTACATATTAGTACTTGACCTTTATCTGCTTGAGCTGGTGCATGACAATCTGCGAAAAGAAACATGAAGACAGTTTGAAACCATCCGAACAAATACATTGACAGTACATGAAAAAGTTTGTGATCATGTGAAAACCTATCTTTCGTATGATATCTCGATAAACAAATACCTGGGTTTCGTCACTTGTGCCAGTCGCAAGCGTTTCAAGTACTCTGATTCTTGATTGATACTTTTCTTCGCGTGCTTTGATGAGATTATTTTGCTGAAAATATGTATCCATAACTAAGTGGAAATTAATAAGAAAAGATGGCAAAGTCTTTTTGAGAAATGTCAAATTCCCAATGCATCTTACATTTCTTATATACTCAGCTTGAGTAGAAATCCGCCGCTCAATCTCTTGAACTACTCTTCTCAATAAGCATGCTACCCGCTGACAGAAAAGAGAACAATAGAATGATATCTCACTTAGAATAAAGAAAAAAAGCACGACTCTGAAGAGGACATCCATGCATTTTCTCATTTGCAAACCTGCGGTATTTCCCCATTCTTTCTTTCGATGCTTTCGTCTAGGATCCCGTTCACAACACTCAAAAGTGATTGAGTTGGGGCGATCTGCATAAGATAGGTTCTATAAGAAACATTTTAAAAAACAATATACAGAACTCGTCACCCACAAACTGCTACTCTAGAAAACTTCCAAATGCAATCATAATGAATTTAGAATTTACATCTAAACTGTTTGACTTCAACATTTCCGAAATCTTAGCAGCGGGAAGATCTGAGTAACGCCCTTGTTTCAGTTGGAAAACCTCATGGAACTTTTGGCCAACATGATGAGAAGTTTCATTCAATTGCTCTACAAAAGAAAAGCAGGAAAATAGAAGCCAATCATTTGAATGGTAATACAGAACTCATTTGAACATGAGATGTATCATATTAAAAGATTAAAAAACACATGAAACTCATTCAATCATGTCGATTTAGAAGCTTTTTTTTTTTCTTTTTTTTGGGTTAGGTTGTTAGTACACACCCATGTCAGCACACACACTCCATGTTAGCCACCCCCACTAGGGATCAATACCACGACCTCAAGTGTTGAAACAAGGTATCTCCACTCAGTCTGCCAGTTGAGCTATGGATCGATACCAAGACCTCAAGTGTCGATTTAGAAGCTTAAGATAACTGAGCGGTGCATCAGTAAAAATAATAAAATTGAAAGATAAGCAAATGGTGTGTAACATTAACCATCACCAATTCATTCTAGGAGAATGATCACATACGTTCGTACATTTGGCAGTTACTGTATGTTTGAGCTGTTTGGAGCTCACCTGTGATGTGCATGTGGAATCCAAACCGTGCATCTGGTGCACCTCCTCATGTTCACCACACATACCGAGAATCATCTCAATCCAAAACTCAGATGGGAGTGCGGGATGCATTACAGTGCAATTTACAATCATGCATAAAATCTGTATGGCCACCTGAGTTTTTCAATGGTCTGAGTTTTGGTGTGTCCTTTCATCCTGGTGGGGTACATCTAATGACTAGGTTGTATGACATATAAATAACATGGTGGACCCCAAATTCTATGCAGAAGTTTTTATGATCAGTGTTCCCCTATGCGATGTGCCCCATTGTTTCCTTCAGTGTGGCCTACCTGAGTTATGGATCAGGCCGGATTTTTGTATCTAGGCATAACATGGGGAGTTGGCCTCAATTTGCAAAGTTGTAGATCTACACATCAAATGATTGTAATCAAACTATGTAATAGACTATAAGATAGCACTTGATTATAATCACCTATGCAATACTCTATTACATTGCGCCTGTGGGAATTCAATGGTCTCATAACAGTCCTAGCCCAGATAATGGAGGGTTGCATCAGGTTGGCATCCGGCGTAAAACTTACGTAATAACTTTCATCATGAATCCAAATAATATGATATTCCAAACTCATGCTTGGGCGTGCTATGGCCTCTTTAGAGTGGGATGGAGGAACAAGATTCAAATTACCAACCCTAAGCACTAGGAACAAGGCTTAGATGGTGATGATGATCTTCACTTTGAATGTACTTTCATAGTAACAGCTACAATCATACCTGATGCTCTAGGACTCCGTGACATACGTTGAAACCTCAACTCCGAGAAACTCTTCCTCCTCTCTTCTCCCCATACGAGAGAATACTGTTTACGTGCTGCTTGATCCCCTCGGGCAGGACTCATACATTTATCAGAACTCGAGTGATCCCTGAGGGTTAGAAGGCACTCCACAACTGCTGCCATTGATCCCTACACAATAAATCTATGCAATTGTGAGGATGATAGAGAAAACCCTTGATACTCTTCCATATAGTGTGATGGATGATACAAAGGCACTTGAAAATTAAGAAATTGCATTTGTGGCATGTAAGAAAATTCAAAATAAACTGTCCAAATGATGGTCCTAATTTATATACATCTTGAACAAAAAAACTACACTTATTTGATTATTTTACCATAGGATTGATGGACACTATTGCATGGTTAAAAGCATATCGAGATGGATTGTCACTACATAAAGGAAAAGATATCTTCCAGCCTTCTTTCTATGCTGCACGTTCAATCAAAGTACCAGCTTCCTGACAAGCTGGGCATGTCTAATATCTATGCTCCAACTCAAGGGGGAGTGTAGGAGAAAATTAAATGTTGCATGCTCCCTCGGGAATACATACGTCGTTGGCTCCCTAACTATCAATTTTCCCTAAATTCCCTTCTCATTATCTTCTCCAATAACAATGGAAAACAAACAATGACCCTATTTCAAACGAGTGTCCACGAATCAGAGGTTAGGATTTTTCTGCCAATCTGATTTTGAGACCTTGGATTAGCAACAGTGGGTTCCATGATTTAGTCAGTTTGATTGGAGATACTGTAATGCCATGCATACAATTTCTGAGTGCCGGCATATTAAGAGTAATACGCTGCCAGAGTATCAAATAACTCCCCATACATATATGTGACATGAATGAAGTTGGACATTGAAGCATGATGCAAATAGATTCATCTAGAAATGATTCATACTAAACGTTTACAGTAAACCAAGTTCAGATCCATGAAAAACATGCCAAAAAAAAAAAGACGAGGAAATCTCTCATTCTACAATGAACACTTGTTACAGTAGCTGCGTGAATGCATGAAATGGGAATCATGAAGTGCAAGCATTTGATTATGGAGTTATGTTAATGAAAAGGAAACGTTCATTGAATAGTATGAACACCTTCTCAAGATCGGATGCTTGGAACCCGGGCAATCCCCTTTCTTCTATAGCTGACAGGAACTTACTCACATTCTCCGACCGCTGCTCAGGGGAACTACCTTGACACTGTATTTCAACACGTGGAGAAGAAATTTTCAGTCACCGCTGAAAATAAAACCAATTTGAAATGATTGGAGGGGGGTTGTAAGAAATTAAAATGCCAAGAACTCAAACCTCAAATATGAAACCAGGACTGATCCTGTTCAAAATGCCACATAAGACATTCCCGTCTTTCAAGATTTCCCTTAGCTCCTCTTCCGAAGCTTCAGAAGGTATTTTTTGAAGCGGACACATAAAGTTCAGCCACTTAATCACATCCACTAGCTTCTGAGCTGTAGAACAAGTTTTAAAAAATGGCAATTAACATTGAGAACATCCATCTCATGCACAAAGCTACTTATACAGGCATGCACAATGGCCCACCAACCCCAAAATCATAGGAATCAGACATTCCCAGAAATTGAATCAGTAGATTCCACTGCCATTTAATATGCACATTTTGCTGATTCTGTTCTTTACTGTCCATTTTCAGGTCTGCAATCTTCTAGCTATAATTGTTCGATTGCGGAGGTTTTTGGAGCAGCAGTCAAGCCATGGTGGTGCCTGCCAGGTGAACATTCCAATGGTGCTAATGTTCAACATGTTTAATGGCACAATGGCCAACCAATCCCAAAAATGAATGGATCTGGCACAGTGGCCCACCAACCCCAAAATCATAAGAATCAGACAATCCCAACAATCAAATCGGTTGACTCCAGTGCCATTTTCACTTCTTTGCCATCCATTTTCAGGTCCGCAATCGACTAGTTATGATCATCTGATTCGAATTGATAGACTCAGCTGCCATTGGATGTGTGCATTTCCAATTCACTTCTTTCCCATCCATTTTCAGGTCGGCAATCAGCTAGTTATGATCATCCGATTGCTGAGGTTTTTGAGCAGCAATCAGTCGGTGGCGCTCGAACATTCCAACAGTGCTAATGATCCTCATTGTAATAGCACAATGGCCCACCCATCCCAAAAAATAATGGATCTGGTGCAATCACCCCCAACCCCAAAATTGTAAAATCAGACAATCCCAGATATCGAATCGGTAGACTCCATTGCCATTGAATATGAGCATGGATGATTTAGTTCTTTACCATCCATTTTCAAGGCCTCATCAATCGGAAAGTCATATTCATCCAATTGCTGAGGCTTTTGGGCAGCACTCAATCAATCAGAGGCACTCGCAACATTGACATTCTAATGGTAATAACGTTCCAAGCATTTGTGCCGCTCACAGGTTAGAGAGAGAAGGGAAAGATTTCCTTACCATTGGTGACCTCTAGCTTAGTTTCCTCTGCCTGTTCGATCATGCGGCCGTTGGCCGCTGCAGCTGCTTGATCTTTCCGTGGGGAATTCATCGTGATATCTTCAAAGATAGGGAAGCCCACTTCACATCTTTTATTTCAAAACCACATTACAGAAGCACATTCGTCAACCAATGAGCAACACCATCAGAAAACCCCCACCACCAGCGAATCCGCTTTGAATAATTCCTCTGTTCTCCCTTCTTTTCAATTTCAAAGTGGCGGATGCAAACACGAAAAAAAGAAGAAGGAATTGGGTTTTGTATTTGATGTTTGTAGCGATGGATGGATCGAAACTGCAGAATGATTGGATCATCCCAATTTGAATTCAGATTCTTTCATCTGCAGGAGCTTCTCCCGTCATTTGTTTGGTCGGTAGAGAGACGTACTAGTCCAAAAATCCAAGTATTCTTCTTCTTCTTCTTCCAAGAGCTAACGAAGGGGATTGAGAGAGAGACGGAGGAATGTTGTTGACCAACGGTCATGTAGAGTGTTTTGACTTTTTTCAAACATACCCTCTTCATATCGCGGGAAAGTCGTTGGGCAGTTGGAATTCACTGGACGGTGTTTTGCCGCTGCTTGGAAGACGGAAACGGATTGGCTACTCCCCTGCCACCAGCTCGGTGGCTGGTGATCGGTGCTCTGTGGGCCCCACTATGATGTATGTGTCTCATCCATTCCGTTCATCCATTCTTACAGATAATTTTAGGTTTTTGCATAAAAAATGAGAGGGATATAAATCTCAGGTGGACCACACCACAGGAAAGAAATAGTGATTGGAAATCCACCATTAAAATCCTCCTGAGGCCCACTGTATTTTTTATTTGACATCCAATATGTTGATTAGATCATAAATGCCCAGATTAAGGGAAAAAACAAAGATAAGCTTGATCCAAAACTTTTGTGGCCCCCAGAAGTTTTTTAATGGTCGACGCTCATTCAACACTGTTTCCTGTAATGTGGTCCACTTAAGATTTTGATATGACTAATTTTTAGTCTTATATTAGAAAATGATCTATAAAAATAGATGGACGGAATGGATAAAACACATAGGTTATTGTGGGGCCCACAGAGCACCGACAACCAGCCATTGGCTGTGGCGGGGGAGTAGCAAATCCGTTTCCAAGGAAGACGGATTACTCCGTACGCGGATTTCCTGCTAAAGCCTTTCAATGGAAGTTCTGCGCTGGGAATCTATGTGGGGCCCATCGTGATGTTTGTGGGAAATCCACTCCGTCCATACGTTTTTTGAGTTCATTTTAGTACACGAGGAAAAAAATGAACCGGATCCAATACTCAAGTGGGCCAAAAACGCGAGGATTGAACGTCCACAGTTGAAATATTCGTGGGGCCACTGAAGTTTTGAATTAGTTTTTCAGTTCATCCCGGTAGGAATGTCGTTATGAACGGCATTGATGGCATGTAAACATCACTGCCGACCTCAGGGAGGTTTCAACGGTAGGAATTTCCCTACCCACCTTTTCCTTTCGTACCCACAAATAAAATGAGCTCAACGTCGATGATCTCATCAGGTGGGCCACACCCTCAGAATCAATCCCCTAAAAAATAACTTTGATGGGCCTTGCATGCATGGCCCAGTAATTTTTTTTTTGCCCGACCAGATTTCATGTGTACATTTCCTGTAGCTTACAGATATATCATTCTAATCCTTGATTAGCAGCCCATTGAATCTGGACCTTTCATTTCTTTGTACACATGTGGCCCACTTGATCAATGGATAAATTAGATTAGAAACATTTAAATGGAATTTATTGGTTTTTGGGCCAGTCGGGTCTAAATCGGGCTCGGGCTTGGGAATTCAGTAGTTCGGGCCAGGCCCAAACCCGGCCCATTACTTGATCAGAAGAACCTCATCAAAATGTACAGTTTTGAATTATTATAATGGAACAGATCTCATCGTTGATATGGACATCCCCCATGTGGGGCCCCCTTTTGATTGCAAGTGTAATTTGAGTATCATTTTGAATCTTGACTGTCTGATTATTGACTCGGAATATGCACCGTCCAAATTTATTTTACTTTAAAAGCACTCATCATCGATCTGGACTATCTGTCATAAGTGAGGCCCACCATCAGTTTCACGGGACTCTCGACAATCACTTTGATTGGACATTCTAATCCAACTGATCAATAGGCAGAAAACTGGACGGTCCTGATTGATCATTTACAAAAAAAGTCCCATTCGTCAATCAGGACCATCCATCACGTGGGACACTCCTTTGATTGCTACGCATCCATCTGATTGATGGGTAGTAACATTGATCGGTCAGATTGACTATTAAGTTAAAGGGAAATGGTACAGGTCGACCTCATGGGAACTTCCCATGTGGTCAAGCTGTGTGGGCCCCACCATGATGTTTGTCGAACATCAACACCGTGCATTTAATGGGTCCCATTTATTTTATGTTATATCCCAAAAATCAGCCGTATATGGAATTCAGGTGGGCCATACCATCTAAAACAATGTGAGGATATGCCTAAAACATATAAAATCACTTGGTGGGGCAACGTAAGTTTTTGATGCCACTGAAACTTGGTCTGACCCTTCATACAAGTGTGACACACACAATGGATGGGATGGATTTGTGAACCAAATCTTGGTGGGCCCAATAAATGATTATAAATGTTTTAATGGGAGTATAATTCCTCTCAACTATTGTATGTGGTGTGGCCCACCCACGTCATGTGTTGGCTTGAGGTTTAAGCTCGTGGTCCACCATGGAATGGTGCATCTGACTAATGGGGTAGATGTTCAACACGTATCACAGTGGGGCCCACACAGCTCGACCTCATGGGAAGCTCGGATGAGGTCGACCTCATAGTACCATTTTTTCCCAGGTTAAAATAACTGCATCGAGGGGGTGGATTAGGTGTTACCCGGGTAACAAGTTGGTAGGTGTTGCCCTAACCGTGGGCCCACCTTGATGTATGTGTTGTGCATCTAAACCATCCATCTATTTTTCCAACTCATTTTAGATCATGGTCCAATAGCTAGACCCCATCCCGTGTGGAGTTAGATTTAAATTATACATGATTGGTAAATTACAAAACCAAGCTCAAAAAACTTTAAAGACTTCATAGGAACGTTTCCAAATCCAAAACTAGGCTCAAAACCCACTCTACCTGCTATTCATTGTTCTCAAGGTGGCATGGTGGATTAAACAACAATGGTGATTTAAGGCCTGTTTGGGAGCCTGGATTTAGAACCCCTGGATTTGGAATCCCTAGTTGTGTTGGGCACCCTAGATTCTGAACCCTCAGTCATTTAAAAATAGATGTGCATAGTATATTCAAAGGGGCTTAAATTTAATTAATTACTAAATCAACTTTAATATCTCTAAGCAGTATACTTACGTAATGTTTGACACAATGATTATAATAAACCCATTGAAATATATACTTTGCTTGAAAATGATGAAATTCCAAGTCTCAAATGGGCCACAAGCATAGGATCACATTTGAGTGACCAACCAACAATTTTAACGGTTGATTTACATGGAAAATGTTTGGATGACGCAAATTATCCTATTAAAGTAATTATAGTGATGTAGTTGATAATTTGATTATTTTAGGATATCATCAGTGGTGGTTACTTTACGGTGCTAAACATACTATGGGTTAAAATTCCCTCAAATCCCCCCAAATCCATGGTGCCAAATGACCTTCTATAGTTCATTGGAAAGCCCATCAAATTATTTTTTTAATAAGCCTAAGATCATTTAAATCCAATTAATATCAAGAGAGATACGGCCAATTTACTTAAGTCGAGCTAAAATTAGCAAATAATGAGGATCACACTATTAGATGACTTTGGCACAACTTTTCAAGATTCAAATGGCCTCCAAATGAGGTAATTCCAATTCAATTGGAAAACTTATCAAATTATCTTTTCAACAACTATAAGTAGAGTTATACACTAGTCCAGTTAGCTCAAACTTGAACTATACTTGTTTATTAATGTACATAATCAAATGTGGTATGACAATGTTTTTTCAAAATGTTCAAAATTACTTGAACCATACTTGTTAGTACTTTGTTCAAACTTATAATGGGAATGCTAACTTGATAGGTGATAACTTGATAGCCATGTATTTGCTTTCCTTTATAAAGTTGATGTACTTCTCTGGTTGAAAACACCTAGGGCCCTACTGATTATAGTTAGTTTAGATTTCTATCAAAACTGCGCAACTGCATTTGACTCGAATTATGATCTTTGTTATCAACCGTCCTTGATCTTGGAATCCCATTGCTTTGTGCAAGAATTTTTTTTCCTAATCATATGAAGCAGATTGGAACCCTGAATATATATATATATATATAAATCATACAATGCTTTTAAAAATTGAGCTTATAAATATGAAGTAGGAAATTTCTAAGAGAAAAATAAGACTAAATAGAAATAACAAGAATGAATTTTCTTAATAAAGCAAAGATTTATAAGTGAGTGCCACATGAGGAGGATATGTCAGTGCTAATTTCAAAATGGGTCTTAAACTAACATAAGAGTAGTTGATGTAAGAGAGAATTGAATGTGGTAGACCCATCTGTTCATAATACAGTGGATTCACCATTTCAACCATCCATCTAGTTACAGTTGGTGTGGACAGAATTATCTAAAATACACAAATCAAATGATCCTATCAATATGATTGGTAAACTTCAAAGGTGATAGTATATCAAATTACAATTAAAGGCCAACTATTTAGTGAGCTAAAAATGAAAGCTATCACATATCGAATTTTCTAGTATGTCTGGTTTTTGAAACATAACCCATCCAAGATGGGCCCAATAGATGAATAGATGGGATCATATGCAACGATTCCATGTTTAAAGCAAAGATATGGATCTTCTTCTGCGTACCGTACACAGAAATTTGCAATGAATAGATGACTTTGATATTTATTTTATTTTTTGTTTTACTGAACCTCAGCAGATAGTAAAGAAAACATTTAATGATTCAATTTCAACCCCCAACTCCATCGCCGTAAGTAAAAGATTCTGGATCATTTAGATTCTGGGAACATCTCTCTAAGTGGACCCCAGCAGCAATACAGGACAATGTCCACGACTTGCAACACAACCACAATAAATTCACTAGCTAAGAATGAAACCCTCCCATGCTTTTTTCCGGTCCATTTATTCACCAAAAATAACTTATATTGCACCATGGTGAAGTGATCCAATGATCAAAATTGTACATAGTTTGGTGAATATCATGAATTCCCTATATAGTGATAATAATAACAACTATTGGATAATCCCAACTGTTTTTTCTTGGAATTTGTTATGAACCTTGAAAATTTCTTCTACAGTGATCCTCATTTAACTAACATATGCATGGTTAGAATTATTTATATAATAAAATTGTTTTACTATCCTTTTCGAGGATAGCTCCAGTGGTTTCAATCATCAGACAACCCTGAGAATCAAGGATCCTATTTCACCTCTGGACTTCAATAGATCCACAAGAACAAAGTTTTGATGAGGACTGCAACGGGCCCATGAGACAACTTTTGATATACATGAAGGTTTTATTTGGCAAGTTGGTAGCTTGTAGTATAGCTAAGACATCTAAAATAAGAATGAATCCCTTAAAAGGGAACACATATCAAGTTTTCCAACCCAAATGTGCCATTCTACCATCTGGTAGGGCGTGTAATGAATCCGACGTTAAGTGGGTCTCATGAAAATTCAAATTTGAATTACCCGTAGTGCCACGTGCAATTTCTAAGTAATTTATAAGTGCCTGTGAATCATCCATCATGCACTAGGTATAAAAAAAATTTCTCAAAATTTTCAGATGACCTAAAAGACCTGAAGCAATATTAATTTTGAGGGAAAAGGGACATCAGAGTACCCAGTCAGCACAACAATACGATGTAATAAAGAGCCTCAACAAAGCTTCAGAAGCCTAATGTCAGTGGTAGAATTTTGAAGACGGCCCCAAGACGGCATTGAGAGATGCCATTTGAGAGGTCTATGTACTTTCCCCTCTTTCTCTAAGAGCAAACATTTTAAGGAAAGAAAGCACAAATCCTCAAACAAGACAAGAAGACTTTTCAGCTTGTTTTAATATTGCTTAATAGTTATATAACTTTATTAGTTAAAGAATTAATAATAATTTTTCATTTTACATTTAATTATATATAAGTTTATTATTCTCAATTTATATAAAAGTAAGCACCATAATAAATGCACACTTTCATCACTGCTCACATGTACAAAATACCTTTTTTTTTTCTTTTTCTTTTTTTTCAACACAATAACAATCTATCTTTTATCTCAATGCAATTCTAGTTAATCTAGAGAGAATACCATCATTGTCACCTAATGGCAACAATAATGACTACCATTAACTTACAAAAAAGATGGCTGAATCAACCAGCCATTTCAACATCAGGGGCCATGATCAGCTTCTCTTCGGATGCATATCCTTCAGTAGGTGAGGGATCCCCAAACTTCATTTCCATCCCTCCGAATGGACCCCTCATTTGAGGGGCATTTGAATCAACGTCCATGGCTGCAGCCCTGGGAGGGGAAGAGGGTTGTACCTCCACTTCTGGATAAGCAGCTTTAAACCTTGCTCGCAGCCCTTCATCGACTAACCTCACGCCATTCAGCTGATTACCAAGTGACATCCACCCAGCATGCGTGTTGTGCATTCGAGCAAACAATTCCAGCTTCCTTGTCCTTGGACTTATCCTCTCCAGCATTGGATACATCTCGTCTGGTTTACGGCTCGTCTCTCGGACCTCCGCAACAATGACATCTGTATCGATGTTTCTGTTCACCTCTGGATTCCCCTTTATTCCAACTAGGCAATGCTCTTTACTGTGGTTCAGCCAATGGCCTGTGCGTCCCGTTCTAATAATTCGTTGAAGTTGATTGGTCTTCACCCAAATGAGCTCCTCAATGCGTTTGTATCCCCAAAATTCTAAACACTCACGCCCCAGTTCCATTGCACGTCCAGTGACCCAAAGAAAAATCAGTCCATCAGTCTGCAACGCTGGAACGTTAAGATTCCGCATTTCATCATCAGCCATTGTACCATACGGCAATTCCATATGAATATCCCATGGCGGATCTGCCATGATAACTCCAAATTGCCCTAAAATGTCCATTCTAAATGTGCGAATATCGCAGTTAATCCATTGAGCCTCACCAAGCTCCACTTCTGAACAGTATTCAGCACGCCGCGACTTTATTGGTTTTGGTGGGGGTGTAGCCCCCATCACAGACACATCTAGGGTTGGATCAAGCTCGTAGTGAACATACTTGCAAGTCTTCATGTGACGACAAGTATCCAGAAATGAGCAGTCACCTAGACTGATATCAGTGTGTAGAGCAATTATGCGTCGAAAATGAACCTTATCACATGCAGTGTACGAAACACTCTGACGCCGGCAATCTTCCTTTGTTAAATTCAGGCAATACTCCTTCAGCTGAGAACCACCTTTGGTCTTGAACTTGGCAGCAACTGCAGTTTCTTTGGCAGTGGGGCGGTGGATAAGATCATGGAGCTCCTCTCCTGTCTTTGACTGCTGCATTTCTCTGAATGTCTTCTTATTCAGCAATGCCTCAACATCCTTCATGTCATCCTCTTCAGTGCTTGCCTTCAAAGCCGTTGAGTTTGGACCGACCATTGTTGTAGGTCCCAAAGGTGGTCTATGGAGAGGAGCAATCAATCTTGGAATTCCCATCAAGCCTGTAACCCTCTGCCCGCCTCTAGGGCCCATCAGTGTTGGAGATCCCGGAAACATCGGTGGCATTCCCGACATATGATGATCAGGACCAAGCCACATTTCCTGGGATAGCCTCGGCATTGCTCCTCCCATCCCGAAAACACCTCCATTTACATCAATCCCAGCTGTTGGTGCCACCTGAGGCGGAACCGGATTTTCATCACTCAAACTCCCTTCTGGTGGCTGCTGAGAGCTCTCCGGCAGCTCCTTCACCAGCCGATTCCTATCAATCCCCAAAACCATAACCATAGACTTACCACTCACTCCAAAATCCTCCAACTCAACCCCTCCACTCCCCTCTGCGATAGCTCTCAGCGCAATCTCAACAGCCGAGATAGGACCGGCCTCCCCACCAAGCTCAAGTAGCGCCGCCTTCTCAGCCGGCGTGGCCGATGGATCGCCCTCCAGCTTCCTGAGCACCGCGGCCGAGTCAACTGCCGTGAATGGGACGCGCTCCAGCAGGCAGACGGCGACCATGGATCGGACGACAGACAACGGATCTGCATCTCCATCGTCATCCAATGGCTTCTTATCACCGTCGGATCGGCGGGGTTGCTGAGGCGGATCGGACGAGGGTTTAGCAGAAACGTACTGGAGTTTTGGATCGCGGCGAGGGGTGAAAGTTCGGTTTTCGGAGGCATTTATAAGGTAAGGGTTAGGGTTAGGGTTAGGGTTAGGGTTTGGCGTATAGGATCGGCCGTTGAAGGAAGAGATGAGCTGGAGGGAGAGATCGAGGGATGAGACGAGGTTGGGGACGAGGGATTGGAGGGAGGAGATGAGGTGCTGCTGGTGGAGCCGTCGATTCTCGATCCGGTCCTGGATCTGCTGACGCGTGTCCTTGAGAGAGAGGAGATCGTCCTGAAGCTGCTGCCGCATCAGTTTCACCGAGTCCTTCCCATCGTTCCCGTCTGGCTGAGATGACTCCATCTTCGGATTCATCGCAGCCGAATATGAGGTTTTGGGGGTTTTTCGGAGGCTCCTATACGCTTTTTTTTTTTTCAAGTTGAGTGGAGAGCGGGTCGGCTGTGTCGGGGCTATCATGTTGGGCCCACTGCGATCTTTGTGAGAAATCCAACTCGTCTATCCGTTTTTCAATCTCATTTTAGGAAATTAGACCAAACATAATGTGGATCCAAAACTCAAATTGGCCACACTAGAGTAAGCAGTGGAGATTTAATGACTACCGTTGAAATATTTATATGGCCACATATGGCTTGTATCTGTCTATGTTTTTATTGTTTTCACTTCATCCAAGCAAAAATGACATTATAAACGGTTTGGATGGCATATAAGGTTTCAACGGTGGTAATTCCTTTCTCACTGTTTCATATTGTATGGCGTAGTTGAGTTTCGTATAATCCTCGTTTTTCATCGCATGTTCGAAAAATGGATGAACGGGTTGGATTTCTCGTAAACATCACGGTGGACCCACCTTGCAGGCTTTAGCAGGAATTCCGCGTCCGCCGAATCCGGAGCGTATTAGGTGAGATTCCTGATCCACCGACGTGGTTGGGAACCTGACTGTGGGGCTCACAGTGATGTGTGAAACTTAAATCTACACTGTCCAACCATTTGAAAATTCATTTTAAACCCTTTATCTCAAAAATAAAGATGCCAAATTTTCTGCGGACCACACCATAGGAAACAGCAGTGGCACACAATAAATTTTTAATAGCCAATCTGGGATTAGAAACTGCTTCAAGTTTTTGGATAATGATCTAAAACAAGATTTAAATATGAATGAACGGTGTGGATGTAGTCACATACATCACAGTGGGCCCTACGTTAAGGAGTCCCACCTACCTTGGTGATCCGGAGTCTCACCAAATCTGTTCGGGCATTGTGTACAACTGCTGGTGGGGAACGGATTGGCTACTCCCCTTCACCAGCCAATGGCTGATGGTCGGTGCTCTGTGGGCCCCACCATGATGTATGTGTTTCATCCATGACGTCCATCTATTTTTATAGATCATTTTATGGTATGAGACCAAAAATGAGATATATCCCAATCTCAAGTGGACCACATTACAGGAAACAGTGTTGAATGAATGTCAACCATTAAAAAAATTTTGGGGCTATAAAAGTTTTGGATCAAGCTTATCTTTGTTTTTTCCCTTCATCTGTGTCTGTATGACCTAATAAATAGATTGGATGTCAAATAAACAGTGCAGTGGGTCTTAGGATCATTTTAATGGTGGATCTCCAATCACCGGTGTTTTCCTGTGGTGTGGTCCACCTTAGATTTATATCCCTCTAACTTTTGTGATAAAGCCCTAAAATGATCTTTAAAAATGGATGAAACACATACATCATGGTGAGGCCCACAGAGAACCAAACACCAGCCACGGGCTAGTGGCAGGGGGAGTAGCCAGTCCGTTTCTGGTGGCATCTAGCTAGAGATGAACGTGCATGTCAAAGGGCTCTTGGGTCTACTTTTTTCGTGGCATTTTATAAAACATGGCAATAATAATAATAATAAAACCTAAGAATATTTAAAGCTCAAGTGAGCTACGCTACAAAAACAATTGAAACTATGTGCTTATTATTGAAAACTTTTACTGCCACAAAGGCTCTAATCAGTTGAATTTTTGTATTTTCACTTCATCTAAGTTTGTGTGACCTAACCGATAAATTAGATGGTAAATAAACTTTATAGTGGGCATAAGAAGGTTTTAATGATAGTTGTTCCATTCTCTCTAATTTATATAATGGGTAGACTTGAGCTTTGAATGTGCCTCATTTATTATTGTTTAACATTGCATGTTACTGGTCGTGGTAAATAGCCAATAGTGTTAATATGAAAACACTATCGTCTGGCTGATGACTAGACAGTTTCAGGGATTCCTTGTCGTCGCTGTCTGGATGAGATTACTCAACTTCACATTCATCCCAGCTAGCCTTCACAGTCATCCCAGCTAGCCTATGAGGTTTTGGGGGTTTTCCAGATGCTTCTATACGATTTTTTCTTTTTTTTAAAGTAGAGTGGAGAGATGATTGGCTGTCTCTGGGGCTATCATGTTGGGCACACTGCAATCTTTATGAGAAATCCAACCTATTTACCTGATTTTGAGCTTAGTTTAGGACATTCTACCAAAAATAATATAGATCAAAAAATCAAATGGGTATCATGAGAGTAAACAGTGGAGATTTAGTGACTAACAGTTAAAATATTTACATGGCAACATGTTTTGTATTGGTCTAAGTTTTCAGTGTTTTCACTACATCCCAGTGAAAATGAGATTATAAACGGTTTCAATAGCATATAATGCACTAGGCCCTGATCAACATACAAGATCTTTCCGACATATCCGTCACACTAGCATCAAACATAAGGGCAGTGCTGATCTGATGGAAGACAAGATGTGTCGTGTTCGTCATACAATCACAACCTGTTGTCATTGCACCAGGCCACGACATGGCTGCTCACCTCATTCCAATTGATATGTAACAGTGAAATACTGGGAGATGGATCAATACGTATGCACATGATTTTCCCATCTTGCAACTATTCATTCCGTATCTTAGCATCCCAGCGATACATTTGAGTTTGCAGCAGCGTGTAATTAAAACGGTTCGTAGTAGGCACCCGGAATTATTCATCCACGCTTTTCATCCATTCACATCGATTTCAAATTACAATTCGATCCTGTGATTGGAGCACACAAAATGAGCATTGCTTAGCATCAGCAACCAATGACTGTATTAAAATCTGGTACATGAGGGAATAACGGAACCGGAGCCATTAGTTAGACCCTGATTCAGTGACCTGGGTGCGACCTGGGTGCGACCCTGACTATAGGGCTCACAGTGATGTATGCACCTTAAATCCATACTGTCCAACCATTTTGAATGTTCATTTTAAGTGCTTAACTCAAAAATGAAGCTGACATAAAATTTAGGAGGAACACACTGTTGAGGGTCAAATACTGCATATTAGACCCCATTTATTACCTGAATTTACGTACATAATACCGTTTAATGGCCCGTTTTGCCGTGTTTGTGATACAAGGTGTAGTTGAAAGCATGAACTGCAAAAAGTTGCTAAAAGTATGAATTTAACACTCTGTTGACGCCACAGGCAAGGGACACACTCCAGGGGACCAAGATTGACAAATATACACGGTCAGAAATCCGAGAAAAGTAAGAAATTGAAGCTCAAGTGGCCTGAAGGACGTCCAGATGCAAGATCACGAGGTTCCCACCATCCGTTCGGCTCGAAACTTCATACGTCGCCTGAGGACCATAAATTAACCGTACATATAAAATTTTAGCCATTGAAGATCTCGGGAAGTGCCCCAACTGACAGATCAGCCCATAAACCGTTGATTCTGGGCCCACCTGATATCTGGAACTGCTTCAAAATTATTATTGACGCCTTAAATGAGGAGTCAAAACAGATGGACGGTGCAGATTTCTCCAAAACAGTGCAATGGACCCCATATGAGATGAGCGTGTACAGTGCACATGTGCACTCACCGTGCATGGCAAGTGTCAGAGACGGCTTGACCGTCTCTGACCGAAAGAAAAAAAAAAAAAAAAAAAAAAAAAAAATTCGCCAGTGGACGCACGGCCGCGGCCGTTTTTGCGAACGGTAGTGGGCCCCACCCATTGCTCGTATGGCAAATCTGATCCGTTCACCGTGTAGAGGGGCTCGAATACTACAAAAACATGCTGAATTTTTGTACCCATGCGTGCACACGTGTGAGATACAGAGGCCACAAAAGGGCTGCTCGGTAGCGTTCAAAACTGATTCTTCTGTGATTTCTTCTCTGGGCCACGTCAATGGACGTTCAAAACCACCCATTCTTGACTGAAATTTCATTCTGAATCCAATGGACGGGGTGGATTTTCCAGAAAATGCTTCTGTGGGGCCCACCGACCACAACAGCGAAATGGTGCGAAAGGTTTCGCACATCCGCGAAAACCGACTTTTCCGGACGGTTTTGGCCCACCATCTTTGATCATATGGCAGATCTGAACCGTCTATCATGTAGAGGACCCAAGAAAGTACTAAGGGACGGTGTTTCTTTGGAATTTGAGCGAGGAAAGTGGCGTGTTTCATGGTACCGAACTTGGCTGCAAAAATTGCACTCCGTGTCCTGCTACAACTCTGTCACTGACTCCAGCCTTCCAGCAGCTATAAAAAGAGGTTTTTGGACGTGGGGAGCATTCATTGAAGGTCTTGGGAGGAAGAACAGAGGGCTCGAGCTTGGGTTTCAACGTGGGCAGAGGAGAGAGAGAGGAGCTTGGTTTTTTTCTTTTCCTTTTCTTTTCCTTTTCTTTTTCTCTTTATTTATTTGGATTGAGCTCATCCATGGCAGGATAAATCCTCCTAGCTAGGGCTAGGAGGTGAAGCTTGTAGTGAGATGAGAGATTATATGCTTTTAATTTAATTTTAATTTTTGAATTGAAGTTGGTTTTAGTTTGATTTTAATGGAAATATTTTAGGTTTTTAATGGTCTATTGTGACTGAAATTACAATGGGTCTGCAATGACTTTTAATATTCCCATTCTCTTTAATGTTTATGACGTTAGGAAGCCCTGTTGTTCACCATAGTCTCCTGGGCATGGTTGGATGACGGTACCCTTCTTAACCTTCATACATATGATTGGTTGGTAATTAGTTTAATTCTGTTGTTTGCCATAGTCTGTGGGCATGGTTTGGTGATGGAATCCATTCTAATTCATACACCTTTCATCTCTTTGAAAACTAGATCAACGCCAGTTCAGTAATTTTCATGATTTTTGATGCAAGCATAAATTCTCCCTGATCTCTACAAGTGGATCCTCTGAATCCCTAGTTCCCTTCTCCTGATTTCTCTCAAGTTTAGATAATTATTTCACCATTATTTCTTAAATTGCATTCAGTTTAGATTTCATCTTAATCTAGTTCTAGTTCTGGTTAGTTTTAGATAACGTACAAGTTTCAGTCCCTTGGGATTCGACCTCGGTCTTACCGAGTTATTACTACATCACAACCCTGCACTTGGGGAGTGAACAAGTTTTTGGCGCCGTTGCCGGGGACTGTCGGCTACGTTTTTCTGAAATTAATTAGTTTTAGGATTAGTTTAAGATTAGGATTTTTACTAACTTCAGTTTTAGGTTTAGATTTTTCTGATTTTTTTTGAACTAACTTGTCTTTCCTGTTTTGTAGGATTCTGAGATAGAAACTTCTAATTTGGTGATATCTTTTCTAATTTCTTTATTTTTTTTCTATTAGGGTTTTTAAAAATTTTATAATCTTAGACTAACTGTTTTAGAAACTAACTTGTTTTGTTTTTTTTTCTGCAGGATCTTAACATAGGAACTTCTTACTTGGTAACACCCTTCTAACTTCTTCTCTTTCTTTCCATATTTCTATAGGACTTTTCTTTTGTTTTAGGATTAGACTCAGAGTCAGGGTTCTACCATGGAATCGTGGGTACATGCATACGCTGAGATGGATAGGAGATATTGGGGAATGCCCGAGGGTTGTGGAATTCAACGTATACCTCAAGATTTTTCTCCATCACAAACAGACATTGAGAACCGACTAGAACGTTATCTTCCATCGGTTAATAGGGCTGTATACGATCGTAATTATGGGAATGAGGATTATTATCAGCCATCATATTCTCCCATGTATGATCAGTATGACTATAACCAATGGAAACATCAAAGCTGTGAAGATGAACCAATAACATGTTATAATGATTATTCTCTTGGATCCCCTACCTTTGAAATCCATCCAGAAACGATCCAAGAGGATTCGTATCAGCGTAATCTTTCAGCCTGTCTTGTGGAAATGAGAAAAGTAATGGAAACAATGAAAGGACTCGATGCGCGTCTTGATAGGATAGAGGAGGCTCGGTCATCCCAGCCACGACCTAATCTAAAAATACAATGCGAAGAAAGTGATCCGCACTCACTTTTAAAAGAATCTGGAATTTGGAATGAGGAGTTGGATTCCATTAATGAGCATGTGGTTCAATTTTCTGATGAGTCAATCTCGATGACTGTCCGAAAGAATGGTGAAGATACATGGGTGTCTTTTAAATACATTGATGATGACACAGTTTCCTTACATGACACACAAGATTTCAATGATGAGGAAGAAGTTAGTTTATGCAAACCTCAACCCATGTTAGGTGTAGAATGTGAGGAAAGTGATCTCATCCCGAATGTGCACTGCACTGGACTAGACAATGATGCGTATTGGGATGATGGTCATGAATGTGCAGCCCAAATTCTCCCTGAATCAATCTCAAATCTGGTCCAGGTCAACGATCAAGACGTGCACGAAGTGATCGGTCAGGAAGATCTACTCCACTCATCTGACATGCCTGATTTAAATGTGGAGAATGAACCTCTTACAACCGACTCTTCTAACTCTTGTGAGACATGTTTAGACCACTCCCTTGAATTGAATGATGATATGATTCGGGAGGAGGAGTTGCCCGCTACGACTCTGGAATTTGAAACCACTCAGTTGAGGCCACCATCTGAGCTGCAAACAATTGAGAATTCAGCGCCTCAATTGAGTAATTTCAATGAACAGAGTGATCACATCAATGCTTCACTTACTGATTTTCAATCTATCTGTGCAGGACTGGAGCAAGAGAGCGCACCTCCATCCACTTTCAAAGATGAGGGATTCTTTGCGCAGATCATCACAAGCCACAAAAACGAGTTACACTCATCTGAATTTCCCAACTCGTGGGATTGCTTGGCACACTTTGCTGTTTCAAACGATTTCATGTTAAAAGACAAAGTGGATACCTTACGAGACAACATCTCGGTAGTCATCACTGACCAAACGAACCCTTATTCTGAAACCCTCTCTTTCTCTGATCCTAAACGTCTACTAGTAAAGGAAGAGGAGCTGAATCTAAAACCGAAGTTTGGAACTTCGGAATATGTTGAGACTACATTACTTTTTAAGAAGTTTTCTAAACTTTATTTACTTGTAGTCTTTGATTCACCATGTAATACTAACGTTGAAACTTCTTCTGTCTTAGGTGAATCGTATATATTACGGATACCTCCAGCAATTCAATGGAAGATTTCTTATGAGGTACATAAGTCTTTCTGGAAAGTCATGCTCCAGGGCGTCCAAGCCTATTGCAAAAAGGGCTTTTGGATGATCCTGTTGAGGAGCTTACTGAGAGACTTATCAAGATATTGGCCGGAAGGAGAACCTTGAGGCATGATCGATTCAATGTTTGTGGGTAACATTACTGCAAACCCTCACGAGACTACAACTCGTCCACTAGGGGTAACCTAGGGGTTTAAAGGCTTGTTGCATATGCTAAATGCAATCGAGAGCACCTGCGAAAGTGGTATAGGTAGGATTTTATTTTTATTTTTCTTTCTCTCGTACTAACCTGCTCTCTCCCAGTGATCTATTGGAAACTCTCTTGATTCGTTATTCAGGTACTATCTTCCCATCACTTCTCATTTACTTTCGTTGTCCCATGTGCATTGCATGCTCATATCTTTTACATTGAGGACAATGTAGATTTTAGGTTGGGGGTGGAAAATTAGGTAACCTAATCAGTATTTTCTTGGTCTTGAGCAACAATTGTGAAAAAATTTTGAATTTTTCTGAAAATTTTTATGAATTCGAAGTGATTTTGACAGATATCCCTAATTTAAATTTTCAAGGTACATAATGGTGGATTTATGACTCTTGGATTCCGTATCGGTGGCATTCTGCAGTTACGATCGAGTTGCTAAGACATGATTAGAAGTTTTAAACATTGATCGCATCAGGATTTCATATGTCACATCTCGCTTTCATGTTAAGACTTCAGTCTGATATTGAAGGGTTAATTTGGTAATCACTAAGCACGAAAGGAACTAGCCTGAAATATCTTGCCATCATGGTATAAAAATTGGAAAGGTTGGATAATTAATCTTCACCATAGGTTTGCTCCCTATAGGTGTGGAGTTAATTCCCCATGAATGATATCTAAAAAGAGTCAGGTGTACGATCTTCACCATAGGTTTGCTCCCTATAGGTGAGGATTTGATTCCCCTTCCTTGGCATTACTGTGAATAGAAAAATCAAAAGTTAATAGGCTAATCTATGAGGCAAGTTTTGGATTAGGTTTTAGTTATCATAAATTTTCTTGTCGGTTACCAATTATTTCATGAAATTGACGATTGGATCTCTTAATGATGATAAGCCGAGATTAGACTATACATCCATGGATCTCAATGTTTAAAATTTTTCTAATTGATGGATTGATACTTTACACTTGCTTATGAAGTCTACCGTGCGCTTGAGTTCAGGAGAAAATAATGCCCAATATTCATGAATCGTAAAATTCTAATGACCGGATTATTTCTCAAAAATCATTCGGCTTTACAGAAATTTTCATATAAGTCTCAACTTATTTTTCGCATATTTTGCTCGGGACTAGCAAAATGCTGGTTGGGGGTTGTGTTGAGGGTCAAATACTGCATATTAGACCCCATTTATTACCTGAATTTACGTACATAATACCGTTTAATGGCCCGTTTTGCCGTGTTTGTGATACAAGGTGTAGTTGAAAGCATGAACTGCAAAAAGTTGCTAAAAGTATGAATTTAACACTCTGTTGACGCCACAGGCAAGGGACACACTCCAGGGGACCAAGATTGACAAATATACACGGTCAGAAATCCGAGAAAAGTAAGAAATTGAAGCTCAAGTGGCCTGAAGGACGTCCAGATGCAAGATCACGAGGTTCCCACCATCCGTTCGGCTCGAAACTTCATACGTCGCCTGAGGACCATAAATTAACCGTACATATAAAATTTTAGCCATTGAAGATCTCGGGAAGTGCCCCAACTGACAGATCAGCCCATAAACCGTTGATTCTGGGCCCACCTGATATCTGGAACTGCTTCAAAATTATTATTGACGCCTTAAATGAGGAGTCAAAACAGATGGACGGTGCAGATTTCTCCAAAACAGTGCAATGGACCCCATATGAGATGAGCGTGTACAGTGCACATGTGCACTCACCGTGCATGGCAAGTGTCAGAGACGGCTTGACCGTCTCTGACCGAAAGAAAAAAAAAAAAAAAAAAAAAAAAAAATTCGCCAGTGGACGCACGGCCGCGGCCGTTTTTGCGAACGGTAGTGGGCCCCACCCATTGCTCGTATGGCAAATCTGATCCGTTCACCGTGTAGAGGGGCTCGAATACTACAAAAACATGCTGAATTTTTGTACCCATGCGTGCACACGTGTGAGATACAGAGGCCACAAAAGGGCTGCTCGGTAGCGTTCAAAACTGATTCTTCTGTGATTTCTTCTCTGGGCCACGTCAATGGACGTTCAAAACCACCCATTCTTGACTGAAATTTCATTCTGAATCCAATGGACGGGGTGGATTTTCCAGAAAATGCTTCTGTGGGGCCCACCGACCACAACAGCGAAATGGTGCGAAAGGTTTCGCACATCCGCGAAAACCGACTTTTCCGGACGGTTTTGGCCCACCATCTTTGATCATATGGCAGATCTGAACCGTCTATCATGTAGAGGACCCAAGAAAGTACTAAGGGACGGTGTTTCTTTGGAATTTGAGCGAGGAAAGTGGCGTGTTTCATGGTACCGAACTTGGCTGCAAAAATTGCACTCCGTGTCCTGCTACAACTCTGTCACTGACTCCAGCCTTCCAGCAGCTATAAAAAGAGGTTTTTGGACGTGGGGAGCATTCATTGAAGGTCTTGGGAGGAAGAACAGAGGGCTCGAGCTTGGGTTTCAACGTGGGCAGAGGAGAGAGAGAGGAGCTTGGTTTTTTTCTTTTCCTTTTCTTTTCCTTTTCTTTTTCTCTTTATTTATTTGGATTGAGCTCATCCATGGCAGGATAAATCCTCCTAGCTAGGGCTAGGAGGTGAAGCTTGTAGTGAGATGAGAGATTATATGCTTTTAATTTAATTTTAATTTTTGAATTGAAGTTGGTTTTAGTTTGATTTTAATGGAAATATTTTAGGTTTTTAATGGTCTATTGTGACTGAAATTACAATGGGTCTGCAATGACTTTTAATATTCCCATTCTCTTTAATGTTTATGACGTTAGGAAGCCCTGTTGTTCACCATAGTCTCCTGGGCATGGTTGGATGACGGTACCCTTCTTAACCTTCATACATATGATTGGTTGGTAATTAGTTTAATTCTGTTGTTTGCCATAGTCTGTGGGCATGGTTTGGTGATGGAATCCATTCTAATTCATACACCTTTCATCTCTTTGAAAACTAGATCAACGCCAGTTCAGTAATTTTCATGATTTTTGATGCAAGCATAAATTCTCCCTGATCTCTACAAGTGGATCCTCTGAATCCCTAGTTCCCTTCTCCTGATTTCTCTCAAGTTTAGATAATTATTTCACCATTATTTCTTAAATTGCATTCAGTTTAGATTTCATCTTAATCTAGTTCTAGTTCTGGTTAGTTTTAGATAACGTACAAGTTTCAGTCCCTTGGGATTCGACCTCGGTCTTACCGAGTTATTACTACATCACAACCCTGCACTTGGGGAGTGAACACACACCATAGGAAACAGCCATGGCCCACAAGAAATTTTTAATGGTCAATACCCATTGTTTCATGTACTATAGTCCATCTGGGACTAGGAACTGCTTCAATTTTTTTTTGTATCATTCACTAAAACCAGCTTTAAATATGAATGAACAGTATGGATATGGTCACATACATTATAGTGGCCCCACAATCAGGGTCGCACTGCCTGGGTGGTAGGTTCTCAAGAGTTTCAGCACTCGGTCAAGGTTCGAGTACCCATTGGTCGTGAAATTCCACTAGCGTGAGTGTGTGGGGTGTGTGTGCGTGTGTATGAAAAAAAAATCTGGAGTCTCACCAGATCCCGGGGATCGTGTACTAACCAAATCCATGCGGGGATCGTGTACAACTCCCAGTGGCATTAGTTAGGGCTGGACGGTCTTTTGTAAACGTTTATTTTCAACGTTAACAACATTGCCATTAAGCCTATAACAAAGACAAATAGAATAGACACCACCATCACGGGTTATTTTTAGAAAATACCTTACATAATCTATGAGTATGATAAAATTAAGTTTATAACAGAGACAAATTAAAATTTACCTGTGCTTTATTTTTTTAGTTTATTCCAATATCTTATAAATCCTGTAAGACAAAGAATCAAAGTAAAAGATAAAAATTAACTCATATTTATTATTTTATATAAATAACAATGAAAAAATAATAATCCAATAGAATTTCATTTTGAAAAAAAAAAAAAAAACCAACAATAGATTTAAGAATAATGTAAATAAAATATTTTAAGACTAATTAAAGAATATTGAAAATTAATTAATTACCAATATAAAAATTTTAAATTTACCCATCATATCTCTTTCACAATTACAAGTGTAACTTGGAATTCTTTATAAGCAATTTTTAAAGCCTGATAACTCACAAACTTTGGATGACTTTGTTAATTACAATCGCCCAATTTATGTGGGTCATTCCTTCAAAATCAATGTAATATGAGTCCAGCTCGTTCACATTCCCAACATGCATGACCATCGCATGATGAATTTTATTGGTTTTAGTTGTGATCATATAATGTTTCATTCGGACAAGGTGTCTTTCCTATTGATATGAGGTGTGAAGATAAACATATCTTTTTTTATGACTTCCACTTCTCGATTACAATGCTGGCCGAGAATAATAAGTGGTCATCATCCAATGCCCCTCATCTTTGGCCAATAGTACCTTGCTTCAAGGAGGGCCAACGTGTGACCCATTGGTCAAAGGAAATGGGAGGTCCAGATTCCAGGACATGGCCCACTGAATGATGGATGATATTTTGATTTTAAGGTGAACATGATGGAGTGTGTTGTTGATAAATGTCTTAAATTTGTAATTCAACGGTATGTAGATGACAAGTTTGATGCTATCGAACAGGTTTCGATGTCATCAAAGTCGGCTTGAGATTTTCTGGAATAAATTGATTTGGCTATTGGAGACTTTGGTGCACTTTTCGATGTCATCGAAGACCGTTCGATGTCATCAAATGTTATTCGATGTCATCAAAGACATGGTCGATGTTATCAGTCTCACGCCCCAATTCGAAAACTGGGCTCATAAAATTTTCGGTCACCGAATTTGGCACCAACAGCCACTGTAGCACCCCATTCTCAGCTCATGGCACCCATATACCAGGTTCCGATCTTGGGATCCTTCAAAGAGAATTTTCAACGTACATTTATCTCATAAGAAGCATAACATACAAACAACAAGCAACAACATCATCACAAATCCACTATGATAAAAATGACTTTAAGTACAATGCGTAAGAAAAATACAGTATCGATAATCAAAAGCTCCAGAAGACAGCAGCACACTTTAATCTCAATGCTGCTACGGCGTCCTAGCATCACCTACACACAATGATCGTGCATAAGCTTATAGAAAGCTTAGAGGATAGTATAAGTGTGTGCGTAAGGTATAAAGCAATATCAGAGTAATGCAAAATGGTGCTGGCAAATCTATGAATGCTATTAGCCGTACCAAGGCTATGCGATGCAAGGCCTACATGGTCAATGATATATGCGAGATGCAACATCAAACATATCAATCCTCATCTGAATCCACATATCAATGCAACTCATCTCCGGAATATCACTGGGGTCTAGTACACTCTACACCAGATCGCCGCCCACTGGACGCGCAACTATACAAGTGGAAGAAACCTTACTATCCGCCGAGCTAGTAGTTGGTCAATATCTACTCGTCACGTTGACAACAGATCCATTTATGAGTTGGTCAGCTATGCCCCTTACCCTCGAGCGGATAAGGTTACACCCTCTTCCAACCGACCATGACACAGTGGGAGATACGGCCTAATGGTATACGACCCTCATGCGCTCATGTATCTACTCGGTTTCGATGTTAGAGTAACATCCTGGTACTATAAGGGTTTAGGGACTTTCACTCAAGGACACCTTTGCACTCCAGTGCTAAAACCAAAAATATTTTTGGTATCCAATCCTACCATCCACGATATGCCTGTGGAAGCCACAACCCTAATGTCCCTAGGGCATACAGTGATCATATCACACAATGCACGATACATGAGTAATACTACCCAGTCATGCATCAATCCTGCGCATACCGCGCGCTCATATAGGACAACTCTGTCTCTCAGAGAGTCTCATAAACAATCCGCCAAATGACATATGTTATGATCAGTCACCCCTCATAACAAGCATGCAAATGATGCGCATGAGCATATATCATGGAGTTATACTAAGCATATTTTACGGTGATGTTGTACTCTCCTCATATCAAGGATGGGCATAGAGGACCTACTCGTATCGAGAATGGGCCCAAGAATAAGGAGTAGGCTTTAAGGTTTAGATAATATTACTAGCATCAAATGGGGCCCAATGGTTTGAGGTTAGTCCAATAAAGTGAGATGTGTTATACTAATAACAATGGAGGCCTAACGATTTGGATTAGCCCACTAAGAGGATATGAGAATGAGCCTAACAACGGACTCCGGGGAGGATTACAATGTGTACATTTAATCACTGTGGACATTTAACCACCGTTGCTCCCTAGAGAGAGGCCCTTTAAGAAGTCTAATATACAATGGGGCCCATGGCTTGAATACTACTTAGGAACAAGAGTGGGCATCACACATAACATTTCATACATCATGGTGGGCCTCAAGAAACAGCCCATGGCCCACATACATCAAGATGAGCTATATATATGGGCAGCCCATGGCCCAGAAATATCATGGCAAAGGGAAACATACACTATGGTGGGATCACACATCACAATTCGGCCTCATCACGTAGACCTCGTATGCACCACAATGAGCCTCCTCATAAGGGCCTCATACACATCACAATGGGCCTCACACAAGAGCCTCATGTACATCACAATGGACCTCACACAAGAGCCTCATACACATCACAATGGGTCTCACACAAGAGCCTCGTGCAAAGGCCTCACATACATCACAGTGGGCCTCATACAAGGGCCTCACATACATCACATTGGGCCTAATATACATCATAATAGGTGTTACAAGGGACGGCCCACTGATGGACAGCCTGGGTAAAATATACATCACAGTGGGTCCCACTGGATGTGGGCCATCCAGAAGAATGGGCCAGTTGTTGGCCCCCCTCCCACAAACATCACAATGGGGCCCAGAAGATTTTAACGGTGGGCGTTTAATTACTGTTGTCCAGCAGCATTCCGATTACTGCTGAACGGTATGGATGAAACACATACTTCACATGGGGTCCCACCGTCCTACCTACTTGGACAGTGTGGATATAATACATAAATCATGGTGGTCCCACATCCAAGCAATGGATGATGTGGATGCGACACTTGCATCATGTGGGGGTCCACGTCCAGGCAATGGACGGTGTGGACATAAAATGCATACATCAGGTGCGTCCCACCATCCTGAGCTGGACGGTGTGGACACCACACAAATCAAGGTGGGTTCCACATCCCCGCTGGACTATGAACGCCACACATACATCAAGATGGTTTCCACTGTCCCGACAATGGACGATGTGGATATCACATACATCAAGGTGGATCCCACCGTTCCAGTCTTGCTAGACGGTGTGGATCACACATATATCATGGCAGGCCCCACACGTGGCAGGTGGTTTCCCCCGTCCAGACTGTCTAGACGGTGTAGATAACCATCAATTGGGAGTCTAGTGCAGCCCCAACCAACCATTGCTTGGACATCCAAAAAGGGACTAATTTGGAATATAATCATGTTATGAACTAAGGGACAAAGCTGACCCATTTTAATGTTGAAATGCTCGCCGTTCTTATATAGTCGAACCATACATATCTGTCTACTCGTTTTGATTTGTATAACTTGCAAAATCTGTTCACAGATCTGGTAGTTAATCAATATTATTGTTGTTGTTGTTAATTCATCTAAATTAGGTTTAATAATTTGGGTGGTTTAAGTTGAATTACTTTTACTTCGCATGCATAATTTTAAAGTGCCAATGTATATCTATCATATTCATACTCTACACAATTGTGAAAGTTCTTTCTCCTAATTGTCAATACAAAAATTAAGAGTTTTGATAACCACGCGAGCGTGTTCAATGGAGCCATCTACTTTCCACCCATGCGACAAAGTGTCACGCGTGGGGCAAACCACTTATGGAGAGTAACAGCAGGCACTAACCTTCTATGGACATCCTTGAGCCACGATGTGAGTGCTAAATTGTTAGTGCAGAAGAGGGCGAAAAAGGGTACATGCTCACCCATATGCATACCCATGCAATGAAATAACATAGTACCCAAAACATGCCAGACCCAGTAAAGTACCTTTTTACATTTGTCTCATAAAGATTGCAGTCATCTGCCTCAATTTTGATTGGAGTACTACTCCAAGATGCATCTTATATTGAGTTGGTCTCAAAATCAAGGGATAGAAGAAGGGGGGAAAAAATCAAATTTAAACAAGTCATATAGAGAATAGAACTAGTTCGTGATTCATGGCCCTCGTGTTGTAAGTGCTGATGCAAACAAGAAGGGAAAAGGTGAGTCCACATATTATGGGTTTATCTAGTGGAAAACCCTGAAAGAAGAGTATCTCATCTTCCTGGCCAAAACAATCCCATTCCTTGGCGAGCTGCCCGAGGACGTAGAGTTCCTCATTAAAACTTTGGCCCAAAAGATTCTCAAGGATGAAGACCCTTGAGGCTAAAGCGCCTTGGCAGTACCTCTGACCTCTTTTTGTGGGCGTCTAACGTAGTGGCCAGTTTTGAGTGCAGCGAGGCTGCAAGTGAAACTGTAAAATGTATATTAGGGTTTAGGTCATTGATCTTGATATCTATAGATGTAAATTGTTTCAGCCAGATCTTGTGTTTTGGTCTGGTTTAAATTTTGGAAACAAAAGAATTGGCATAAATGAGCCTTTTGCGCTTCGAAACCCATGTGTGGAAGGAATGGCTAATGGTTCAAACTTTCAAACGAGGGTCATTAATTTATGGAAAAGTGGAAAATGAAGAAAGTAAAAATAACGTGCATGTGGCGAAACCCAATAAACTGATTACCATCCAATTGGTCCATGGGCTACTTCATAAGACCATGGATCTTTTTCATAAGACCCAAAATGCATCTTTTTCATAAGACCACTCTTCCATGTCATGAATGGGATTGTTAGGATCATCTGATGAAATCAATTCTTTAAAATTACATGCAATCTAAGGTAGTCCTGCCTAATAGATAAATACAATAAATTACATGGGCTGAGGTGGCAATGTGCCTGATGTGCTGTCAGAGTCTGGTCATCCAAAGTGACTGATATGCCTATCAGAGCCACACAGTAAAAGGTCCATGAATTAGAAACATATTCAGAGCCACCCTATAAAAGAGCCAAGACAGTGAGAAGAATATAAAGAGCTATGTTGCTCAACCAACTGAAATAATGACGGGAAATATGTAGCCCTTGAGCCTGCAATGGATGCAGTACCAAAGAGAGAATGATTTTTCAGATTCCCATCTATTAAGCGCACATACAATTATATGAAGAATGTTTTACTTCATGTTTAACAAGGTCTGGATTCAGCAAATTCTTTACTTCTTTTGGAAGAGACGGATGTCAGTTTCTCTTTAAATGTGATATCTATAAAGAAAGCAACCAAGCCTTCTCAGGGTTTGGCAGTTTTTACAGACAGAAAATGGAACATTCCAGGAATCTCTGAGAGACATACCATAAAACAGAGGTATATGCATTCCTTAGGTTACAAACTCTCCCATGGGATTAGGACTTGCAATATGCCAGGTTTGGACTGAACTTTATGACCCAAGATGAGATGAACAACCAACCAATGAGAAGAAACCTAGCCCAGCCACCATCCACATATGAAAAATTACAATGGAAGTGCTCAAACCCAAGATTTTTTGCAATTTCACCCACATCTCTAACAACTGACAGACGTTGTTTACTTATTTTTATATAAATACTATATACAGACAGATCAGTTTGGGCCAAAGTCAACCCGAACCCAACCTGTTTACTCAAATGGGCCATGTTTTCTGACCCAAGCCTGGCCCAAATCCCTAAAAACTAAAGCCAACCCCCACTTTTAAGTGGGACAGGTTGGTTGGGCCATGGACCATTGCCAGCCCATTGCAAGGCTGGAACACTCGTGAAGCATTGGAGATGATTCATGTTGAGTTCCTGCAGTATCCAGATGCATGCCAGACCGTCCATGTACCAAAGTGCTATGGATTTAAAAGGGGGGAAATAGGACCATGTCACAGAGAGAATTGGAGGATCGTTTTTTTTTTTTTTTTTTTCCTTTCAAGAACTTAAAGCGTAAAGAGAATGTGTGGGATCTCCCCATTTTAGGGTTTAAACTTTAAACTCTTTGATATCAATTAGCTCTCTTCCTTGTCTAGTTCATAATCAAAACAGGCTGCTCCTTTAATTTATTAGTTTTAATTGGAAGGTTGAATTATATTAAGACAACTCAATATCACCAATGAACAACAAGTTTGATTTGCTCTAGTCACTGGAACTTAAGTGTCAGTGGTCAGAGATGTAAGCTGCTTATGCAACAGGTGATGCATATCTGCCATTTAATAGCATTCGGTTAATCCTTTGATATGATTCCATAATGAGAAAGTCATGTATGACCAACAATTACTACCAATATTGGGACTTTTGAGTACTCATTGCAGAACTGTTATAAACTCATAGTTGAGTGTTGCATTGTGTCTTGTTGACTTCATTTTTATTGCAGTATTTGTTAGTATTTTGAAGTAGTAGACATCTACCTTCTAACAAGTACAATCCCTTTTCTAAAAACCATGTCTGATGCAACATATAGACACACTAGTAGAACACATACCCAACAACTATTAGGAAATAACCTAAAAGTATATTTTATTATTGTTGCATAATACCATATTGTCAATGAATTTCATTACTATTTATGACAGAAACAAGATAAGGGTGAAAGCTTACCAAAGGAAGTGGCGTACGTTGGAACGTCCTCCATTTAGATGTCAGATGTCCTAAGTGTTGGTACATGATGCTGATGCAGGACATGAAATTAAATATGAGGTGCAAGATTTCAAGCTTTAGATCAATTCTAAACAATTACAATAAAAAATAATAAAAATAAATAAATAAATAAAATCACATCCCTCATACATTCAAGAAGCCTACACACGTTTAAGGCTGAATCAAATAGAATTATAAACCAAACAATACCCAAGGGAGTGTAGATTCATCCAATCCTGCAAAAGACTGTTCCCCAATTCAAGAGATTCACCATGTTTCAAATAGGAAAAAACTTAGGGTTTAAAAAAGTTGAAAATACTTAAGATCTAGGATTTTCTAGGGTTAGGGTTTGGGATTTAAGGCGAGAGAGGAGAGGGATAGAGGAGAGAGAATAACCTGAGAAGGATCCCGCGTTGGACAGCAGGCCCACCTAGATACACATGCGTGGCTGTCTGGCCACACGTGTTGGGGGCCCACGAAACTGAAAGGGCATTCAAACCATTCCATAAATCATTCATAATGCATACTATGCATGCGAGGATTTGTAACAAGATTCACCATTTCATATATAAAATTCAACTTCAACAATTAACAAGGTAGGCCGCACATGTATCTTCAATTGCACAGTAGGCAATTTTATTTGAACTATAGAAATGTATGTGGACTGCATATATATGTATGTGTGACTGCATGTGGATGGTCATGAATCCACACAAGTGTGGGCTTATCCTTTGTTTTATGTTTACTTCATTTGGTTTTTCACTTGTTTGGTCCCATGTGATAGTTGACGCCACAGCACGTATAATGTTCAATTGCCGTGGTGTAGTTTTTATTGTATATAGAGAACTCATTGAGAAGCCAATGCTTTTGGATTTGTTTGCATTCATTCCATGATCTCAAGTAATTAGGAAAGAAATGTGATAACATTCTACATTCAATGAAGAGAAGGCCATAGAAACAATGGCTAAGAACATTTGCCATCATATCAACCATATGTATCCTTGAACCTTTGGGCCCAATTGTGCAAAATGAAAATCCAAACTCACTTTAGACATTCTGTTATGCAGAGAAAGATGCCTAAGAAAAAGAAAAATTGTGGAAGCCTCCTAAGCCTTCATTGTACAAAAATTGCATTCTATTTCAATTTTCAACTAACATATTATAGGAAAACAATGCATGATACAATTAGAAAATATCATCCAAACATCTCATCACCGTGTAGTCACCATTCCACTATTCTTCACTTTGTTTAGTCACTTTGCACGTTCAGGTCACCATGATCTTTGCTGTGAAAAAAAATGTTTGAAAATCAAATTTATGATTAAAACCTGAAAGTTATAGGCTAGAATTTGGTTGCAAATCTATAAAAGAAGTTGGAAGTATATACCTAACCTTAAAAACTAATCATGGATGGAACAGGAAGTACAAGTTCCTAGTGCATGAGATCCAAACTTTGATTTGATAGGCTCCGTCATAGATGGAAGATGCTAAAAAAAGAATCCTACAGATTGAAGCTCCTAATATGTTGATCAATGCCCTACAAAAGACAGTAATGAAAATAATACATTAATTGTCTGGAAAAAGATGGTCAGAGATTGGATGTCAGCTATCAGCTGGCAACTAATTAAAGGATTAGGAATTACACATCTCGAAAACTATATGAACGATTGGTGTGTTCTATGGGGCACCCAAGTGGACCAATACATGCTCCATTGTGCAAATTGAAGAACAAGCTTACACCATTGAAACAGAGCATTGTATTCTACCACTTTGTTTTTGGGGTACTGTATTTGATGCTTAATCAAAAGAAATGGAGCTTTTATGATTGGCCCAGCAATGGGGCGAGTAAGGCCCTTTGATTGGAAGTTAAGATTGTCTAACCATTGTGATCTTTCAGTCATAATAGCAGAGTTGAAAATTTGTATTCTATGGATTAATGAATATCTAGGCTTACAATGAGTAGGTGAAAATAATGACATATCAATTAAAGTTACGGAAAGCATGCAGTGAAACCACAACATATTCACACGATGGAGTGGGGAAGAGTCTATTTTAAAATGTTAGTAAATATAAATAGCTAGAGAAGCCGGAGCAGCACTTAATATAAGGATCATGAAACCAAGGATCAATTATATAATAGACGTGGACTCTATTTCTGTCACTCAATCATTTCAATATTGCTAAAACCTTCAAACATGGCAGACATATTACAACTTCTTAAAGAAGAATTCTTCAATGCAGAACATTAGTCCATGTTATCATGTATGTCAAAGTTCATCATGCTGAACATGAAATTCAAGACCTCGAATCCATACGCAATCTAATAAAAGGAATAAAACATCAGTTGGCTAGTTCAAAGGCAATATAATGTTTGTAAATGGTTTGTAGAATGATTAGGAGAAATTTCCAAAGTTACATTAAACTTAAATTAGAGAAATTTTGTAATTGCAGAAAGCACGAGCCCATACCATAGAAAGGCGGCAACCATCTAAAAAAAAAAAAAAAAAACCTCTTGTATTCCAATTATATCACTAGTAAGAACAATATCATACATTAACATGGACAGTGTATGTAGGATGGAAGATTGAATTTATCACCAGGCCATGGGATTGCAAAATTTTCATCTGAACTGGTATAAATATTATAGACGTGACAGGAAATTAAGTCTAACAGGTATAAGTTGTTTACCATAGAGCCGGTCCCAACTTTAATCGAGTTGGTCCGACTCATCTCGATGCCCACCTCTAGGATACAGGATCTTTCCAACATATCTGTTACACTAGCATCAAACACATGGGGCACTGTCGATATTATAAAAGACGTGTGTCGTAGTCATCATGCAATCACAACCATGTTGTTGGCATGCAATGACATGGCTGCTCGCCTCCTATATGTTAATGTATGATCAAATCCAAAAAGTCATTCAATGGACACAAGAAATCGATCAAAGCACTTGAAAGGAAGCCTTAGGGTAAAGAATTTTTGACTGGTTCTCATCATGTGACAGGGAAATATTGGCAAATCGATCATTCCCCATCTTGTAACTATTCATTCGTATCTTAGAATCCCAGTGACATATTTGAGTTTGCAACTGCATCTTCTACCAGACTGATTTCAGCACACAAAATGAGCATTGCTTGGAGCATACATAATGAGCATTGCTTAGCATCAGCGATCAATGACTGCATTAAAATTTAAAACCTGGACCCTGACAAAATCCGGAGCCCACTAGTTAGATGCCTGATCCAACAATGTGGGTGCGACCCTGACACCTTAAATCCACACCGTCCAACTATTTTGAATGTTCATTTTAAGCCCTTGTAGAAAAAATGAAGCTGACAAAAATTTTAGGAGGAACACACCATAAGAAACAGCCGTGGACCACAAGAAATTTTTAATGGTCAATTCCCCTTGTTTCATGTACTATGGCCCATCTGGGATTAGGAACTGCTTCACTAAAATGAGCTTTAAATATGAATGAACAGTGTGGATGTAGTCACGTACATCGCAATGGGCACCACAGTTAGGGTCCCACCTACCTCAGTGAATATGGCGTCTCACAGGATTGTGTACACTCCCAGTTATGTACGGTCCTGTCAAAGGGCTCTTGTATATGTTTTATCCACACCGTTCATTTATTTTTCTATATCATTTTAGGAAATAGGAAAAAAATAATAATAATAAAAGGATATAAGGCTAAACTGGCCTACACTACAAGAAACCGTCGAAATTTGGTGCAAATTTTTCAACCTTAACCACTGGGCCTGTTTGGCCGGACCGATCCTACAGTACTATGTGGGATGGGATTCAAAAAAATATAATTATTATCTATGGCAGGGATTGTCCCCAGTTGTCATGGGATGAGATTAATGTCATGCTTTATTGGTAATATGGTAGTACATTGAATGGATATACCCACCATCATTTGAATACTAAGAATAACACACATATGTTTTATCTAAGCTGTTAATTTATTTTGTAACCTCATTTTATGGCATGGGCTTAAAAATTAGGTAGATCCAAAACTTATATGGCTCCGAAGAAGTTTTCAACGGTAAGTATTCAATCCTTGTTGCTTTCTATAGTGGGGTCCAATTGAGCTTTAGATTTACCTGATTTTTTGGCCCATGCTCTAAACTAATCTCAAGAATGGATGGACGGTGTGAATATAGCCCACACATCATGGTGTGACTTACACAACTTGCTAACATGGAGTGAAATTGGCACGGAACCCAATGCAATTCCATCTACAGCTTTTCTATTCTTTCCGAACATGGTGTGGAATTGGCACAGGACCACATGTAATTCCATCCCACTTAATCCCTTCTAATCCCACTGCCCAAACAGGCCCTAATAACGACAAATTGAATAGACACCTCCATCACCCGATAGATTAAGGAAAAATCAAGTTTATAACAGAGAAATTAAATTTTACCCGTGCTTTATTTTTTTAGTTTACTCCAATATCTTAATTCTTATAAATCCTAAAATACAAAGAATCAAAGTAAAAGATAAAAATTAATTCATATTTATAATTTTATATAAGTAACAATAAAAAAAAACAATAATCCAATAGAATTTCATTTTGAAAAAAAAAAAAAAACCCAACAATAGATTTAAGAATAATGTAAATAAAATATTTTAAGACTAATTAAAGAATATTGAAAAATAATTAATTAACAATATAAAAATTTTAAATTTATCCATTATTTCTCTTTCACAATTACAAGTGTAAGTTGGAATTCTTTATAAGCAATTTTTAAAGCTTGATAACTCACAAACTTTGGATGACTTTGTTAATTATAATCAGGCAATTTATGTGGGTCGTTCCTTCAAAATAAATGTAATATGAGTCCAGCTCCTTCACATCAATGTCCCAGCATGCTGTCTTTCCTATTTATATGAGGTGCGAAGGTAAACGTATCTTTTTTTATGACTTCCACTTCTCGATCACAACGCTGACCAAGAACAATAAGCGGTCATCATCCAATGCCCCTCATCTTTGGCCAATAGTACCTTGCTTTGGGAGGGCCAACGTGTGACCTGTTGGTCAAAGGAAATGGGATGTCCAGATTCCAGGACATAACCCACTGAATGATGGATGATATTTTGATTTTAAAGTGAACATGATGGAGCGTATTATTGATAAATGTCTTAAATTTGTAATTCAGCGATATGTAGGTGACAAGTTCGATGCAATCGAGCAGGTTTCGATGTCATCGAAGTCAGCTCGAGATTTTTCGGAATAAATTGATTTGGCTATTGGACACTTTTGTGTACTTTTCGATGTCATCCAAGACCGTTCGATGTCATCAAATGTTATTTGATGTCATCAAAGGCATGGTCGATGTCATTGGTGTCACGCCCCAAACTCGAAAATCGGGCTTACAAAATTTTCGATCGCCGAATCCGGCGCCGACAGCCTCCAAGCACCCCATTCTCAGCTCCTAGCACCCATATACTAGGTTCCGATCCTAAGATCCTATAAGAAGAATTTTCAATGTACATTTATCTCATAAGAAGCACAATCATAAGCATAACCCACAAACAACAACCAACAACATCATCACAAAGCCACTATGATAAAAAACTTTTAAGTATAATGCATAAGGAAAATACAATATCGATAATCAAAAGCTTCAGAAGATAGCTACACGCTCCAATCTCAATGCTGTTGCGGTGTCCTAGCGTTACTTACACACAATGATCGTGCATGAGCTTATAGAAAGCTTAGAGGATAGTGTAAGTGTGTGTAATAGAGCTGGGCATGTCTGACTCGATCCAGTAGATCCGACCCGATCCGAACCAAACCGACGGCCTGGATCGGTGCGAATTGAGTAGGGTCATTCAAATCCGACAGGTTTTTGGATCAAGTTCGAACCGTGGTAAATTCGAACCGAGTGGATCCGATCCGATCCGATCTAGAGTGATCCGATCTAAAATTAATACTTCTACTTTTTCCTGTGGTATGATCCACTTGAGCTTTTAATATGCATTAAATTTGGATTCAACCACTAAAATGATATGGAAAAACGAATGGATGGCATGGATAAACGACATGCATTCATGGTGGGCCCCAACAAAGTTTACTGTCGGTGTACGAGAGCTGGGCATCGGACTGAGTCATCATGTATGGTTAAGGGCTACACTAGTAATAGTTCACCACTATTTTGGAAATGGTTGGCATTCATCCTTCTCGCATATGAAATTCATCACACCGATTGATCAATCGTATCGTACAATTGCTAGCTATCATATATGGTTAATAGAAAATTAATGTGTGGTCTAAGTTCTGTCAGTGATTTGGACGGTCCACGCTGCCTTGACATAGTAAATTGAAAAGTCACCATCATTTTTTAATTGGTGTTGAACTATCATAATAGTCCATAGCTGAAAGAAAATAGTTCTTTTAGCCATGTAGGGTGTACCACACACCAGCTGCTGTAAGTTGTAGCCGTAGATACATGTCGTACAAAGACGAGCACTAACACTCCTCGAGCTTCGAGTTGTACGAACGGACCAAACGGTTCAAAGGAGATCAAAGTTATATGGGCCCCACAATGATGTATTTCAGTATTTATTATATCTACACCGTTCATATATTTTTAGAGCTCATTATAGAGCATTATCCAAAAAATGAATAATATCCAAAGATCATCTGGACCACACCACAAATAGCAGCAAAGAATGATTTTCACTGTTAAACAATTCATGTGGTCCACTTGATAGTTAGATCTATCTTATTTTTCGTCTCAAGCCTTAAGACGAGCTCTCCAAATGGATGGACGGTTTGGATATAACACATACCCCATGATCAGACCCACAGAACTCGCTAACGTCAATCTCGAAGTCACACTATGCACAGCTGCACTTGCATGAAAAGCACGTCACTGTACTTTCGTGCAGTACACGTCAACAGCTGGGTAAAATGTGGATATGGTATACGGACAATTCTTTCATAGCCATGTGGGACCCACCTTGATGTAAATGTTTTATCTAAGCCGTTCATCCATTTTAACATATCATTTTAGGCCTTGAGCACAAAAAGATGGTATATTGAAGACTAAAGTGGACCACACCACATGTGTCACGCCCCAAACCCGAAAATCAGATTCACAGGAATCTCGATCGCCGAATCCGGTGCCGACAGCCTCCGTAGTGCCCCATTCTCGGCTCCTGACAATCATATGCCAGATTCCGATCCTGAGATTCTACAAGGAGGATTTTCGGAATGAATTTTTTTTTTGTAGTAGAGTATAACCACAAGCATAACCAAGTCACAAAACAACATCACCACATATCCATTATATCAAAAAAAAACTTTAAGTATAATGCGAAAAGGAAAATTCAAGGTGATCAAAAGCTCCAAAATAGTTAGATGCACACTCCTGCCTCAGCGCTGCTACTGTCCAACGCTACCTGCACGCAACTATCGTGCATAAGCTTACAGAAGCTTAAAGGGTGGTGTCAGTGTGTGCGGAAGGCAAACGCCAAGTGTACAATATCAGAGTAATGCGGAAGTATGCGGTAAGTCCATGAATAAAACCAACCATACCAATGCTATGTGATGCAAGGCATGAATGCTATCGATCATACCAAGGCCATGCGATGCGAGACATGAATGTTATCGGCTACACCGATGCAATGCGAGGCTTACATAGCCGAATGTCATATGCGAAATGTAATCCAAGCAAGTCGGTACTCATCAAGTACACATATCAGTACAGTTTATCTCTGGATATCACCGGGGTCTAATACACATACAATGACTTCCTCCTCCCTAGCTGCACAGCCAAGTAAGCGGAATAGACCTCACTATCCACCTGACCAGTAGTCTACCAATACCTACCCGGCTCATCGATAGCGAACTCATTTGCGAGCTGGTCAAACTCAGCCTAGCTTATAACCCCCTCACTCAGGCGGATAAGGCCACACCCCCTTCCAACCGACCACGACACAGTGAGAGATACGGCCTACTGGTATTCGACACTCGGGCGCTCGTGTATCTACTCGGTATAGACGTTGGAGCATCTCCTGGTACCAAAAAGGTTCTAGGACTTTCACCCAAGGACATCCTAAGTGCCCACAGTACTAGAATAAAGTATTTTCAGTATCCGATACGGCCATCTGCGATGTACCTGTGGAGCCATAGCCCTGATGTCGCTAGGGCGTGCAGTGATCAAGTCACACATATGCGAGATGCATGAATCACACCGTCAAATCATGCAGCAATCCAGCGCGTATTGCGTGATCATGTGAGGCACTGCGTCTCATAAGGAGTCCCGTAAGTGTCTCAGCCCAACGGCTTATGCTATGATCAAACATTTCTCATATCAAGCATACATATGATGCGTATGAGCATGAATCATGGGATTATACTAAGCATGTTATAAAGTGATGAATTAGTAACAAGTATGGGCCTATTAATGGGCCCTAGGGAGAGTTATAATGCAGACATCCAACCAACATTACTCTTACAATGTGTATGTCAAACCAGCATTGTTCCCGAGGCTCGGCTTGCCATAAATATCAATCAATAAATCATGAAGGAATCACACATTGCAATGAACCTTAGGTACATCCCATTGGGCCTTAATGCATCAAGTGGGCCGTATCTCATGGGCCTTATATTAATCAAATGGGCCACATTAATGGGCCTTATATTCATCAAATGGACCACATTAATGGGCCTCACCAACGGGCCTTATATACATTGCAATGGGTCATAACCTATGGGCCTTTAAATACATTAAAATGGGCTGCGTCATATGGGCCTTATATAAATCTAGTGGGTCACATCAATGGGCCTTATGTACATTACAATGGGTCATAGCCCCTGGCCTTTGAATACGTCACAATGGGCCTCATAACATGGGCCACAATTACATTAAGATGGACCTAATCACATAGCCTTATATATATTAAATGGGCCACACTAATTGGGCCCTACGTATACTTCCAATGAGCCATACCAATGGGCCCCATGTAAACATCAAATGGGCCCTTAACCAAATAAGAGTGATGATAATGATTTCCACCATTTAAATTCCTAAGGCCCACCATAACATATGTTTTCCAAATAACCTATTCATAAATTAACATAATGATAAATGGAGTGGAAACAAATATCAGCTTAATATACCATGGCCCTTTAGAAACTTTGAATGGTGGACGTCATTGTCCACTATTTTAAGTGGTGAGGCCCATGTCCAGTGCATGGATGGTTAGGATATAACACATGCCACATGGTTAGGGCCCATCATAGCTTTAATTTTTCCATCAAATCTTTTCATAAGGTCTTAAGGACCTGAATCAAAATAAATTTCATATTGATCCAAAACTTATGTGACAACAAAAGGCTTCAATTGGCAGATCCTTAAACCCCATTGCTTTTACTGTGTGGTCCACTTGATAGGAAGATTTAAGCCTTTAAAATGAACTTTCAAAAGGGTTGGATGGCTTGGATGCAACATATGCATCATGGTGGGCCCCACACACATGGCCCACCAATTAAATAGACTGTTTGGATAAATCATAGACACAAAAGGTGGGGCCTACTGTGCCTGGATGGCATAGATAAAACACATACGTCAGGGGGGGTTCCACCGTCCGCTAGACGGTGTGACTGAAACACATACTGGGCCTCCACCGTCTGCTTGGATGGTGGCAGCAAGGCACATACATCATTGTGGGTCCCATGTGGGGCCCACCATAACGTTTACTTTACATCCAACCTGTTGATAAGGTCGCACATGACCTGGGTGGACGGAAAAAGAATATCGGGTTGATTCAAAACTTCTGTGGAGCCCAAAAAGGGTATCAATGGTAGAGTTCAATCACCGCTTCCTATAACGTGGGCCACATGAGTCCCGGATCAGGCTGGTATTTGGAGGGGGCCAACTCCAGGGAAGGGCCCACCAGTTGGACGGTACGGATACTAAACATACATCATGGTGGGGCCCACGGCAGGGACCCGTGGGGCCCTGCTCATTCACGCCCGCCAGCGCACGCAGCGCTGCCTGCGCCGCTGACAACGTCAGTAGCAGCGGCTGCTGCTGTTTTTATTATATATATATTTTTAAAAGAAACCGTTTTCTCGCGATTTTTCGCATACGGGGCCCGCATCCGTAAAATCCAACCTAACCATTGGTGTCTGTGGCCCAAGACAGACCCATCAAATCCAATATCCGATATATTTTGGAGGTGTAAAAGGATCAGAATGCATTTTAACGGTGAAAACCACTGTTTTCTAAGTTATGGCCGGCCAGAAAATCGGATTGACTTCCTTTTTCTGCTCAACGCCTAAAATGAGTTGTAGAACGGAATAAACGGCATGGATTAAATACATACATCAAGGTGGGGCTTGCATGAGCGGCCCACCCAAAAAGCATAAAAACAAGTTCATATTTGTGTTTTTCATTTGACGTCCAGCGTCCCTAGACGCTGGACGGTTTTGGCACCGAGTAAATAAGGTGGGCCCTGCTCAGGTGGGCCCACCAATTGATGGATGGTGTGGGTGCAACACATATAAGGTGGGCTCCACTTGTAAATGGCTTGGATAAAAATCATGCCTCATGGTGAGGTCCACCCACATGGCCATATTATCACAAGAAGAGAAAAGAAAAGAAAAGAAAAGAAAAGAAAATAAAATAAAGAGGGAGAGAGAGAGAATGAGAGTGGGACATGTATGATGGAGGGACCCCGACACTATGGGCCCTCCCTTGAGATTAATCATACATCAAGTGGGCCCCATTGTATGTGGACCTATCAAATCAAAGATCTACGGTGGAGATCCTTTCTCCACCCAAATAAAATGGTCTAGATGATCTCTTTCAAACTAGTATTAAACATCATGATGGGGTCCATGGAGAATGGCCCCATCATGGAATGGTATTAATGATCAAGATGGGCCATCAGACACATCCTAAGGTCCAAAGTGAGATCCATACCATTAATCGGTAGGTCTCACTTGGCCCATCATAAAAATATAAAAATCTAGGCTATAAAAGCACACACCACTTGATCTTCTTGGTCCGTTGAGATGTCAATCTCCTTACGCTTCACTTTGATGGTGGAAGATGAAGAATGGATGGTTAGGATGAGAGATTTGGGATGGAAAGTGGGCCACCAAAATTAGACTTTTCTCTCATGGGAAACCTTGGACGTGGAATCTCTTGGTTGCTTGGAATTGTGGCTTGAGAAATGAGGGAGAGAGAGAGGGTTGTAAGGAGATGTGAGAGATGGGTGATGGATGTGAGTGATGGGTGAGGTGATGGTGTACTTGACATGAGAGTTGACTTGGTGGTTGCTTGACTTGTGGAGAAAGAAAGCATGGTTGCTTTGTACTTGACATGAGGGGTGATTGATGGGATTGATGTAATTGATTTGACATGTTGTAGAGATTCTCTTGGGATTGCAACGCGCGGCATTTTTGCTCGAACTGAACATGGGTCCACATCACCTCGTCTGGGTATCGGATCGGTGTGTGAGTCGCGGCGTTGGAACCGCGGCAACGGTGCGGTCGTAATGATACAAGTCTCAGATTAAGCCGACTCAAATGTATAGGATACGACTTACGGTCGTGCGCAACATCGATTATGGGTCGCAGGTTTTCGGAATTCGACAGGAAGGATCGCGAAAGTTGACGGAACAATACGGTTTAGGATACGGGTCTTACAACATGAAACAGTTAGATTAAATTTATACGATCCGAATTGTACCCAACCCGATCCGACTCGATTTTCTTGACGAAGTCAAACTCAGTTCGGGTCAAGCCAACCATGCATCAGATCGATCCGAGTCAGGTGACCCGAGCTCGGTCCCGGATCGGATTGAGTTCGGGTCAGGCCATTGAGATTTCAGATCAGAATGAGTTGGACCCAATCCGATCCGATCCGAATAGATGCCCAGCTCTAGTGTGTAAGGTATAAATGCCAAGAATACAATATCAGAGTAATGCGGAATGGTGCTGGAAAGTCCATGAATACTAACAGTCGTACCAAGGCTATGCGATGCAAGACCTATATGGCCAATGACATATGCAAGATGCAGCATCAAGTATACCAATCCCCATCTAAATCCACATATTAATACAGCTCATCTCTGGAATATCACCAGGATCTAGTACACACTACACTAGATTATCGCCCACTGGACGCGCAACCATGCAAGTGGAAGAGACTTCACTATTTTCCTGGACAGTAGTCTGCAAATATCTACCCTGCATGTCAATAGCGGATCCATTTATGAGCTGGTCAAACTCAGCCTAACTATGCCCCCTACCCTCGAGCGGAAAAGGCCACACCCCCTTCTAACCGACTACGACACAGTGGGAGACGCAACCTAACGGTATACAGCCCTCGTGCGCTCATATATTCACTTGGTCTTGGTGTTGGAGCAACTTCTTGATACCATAAGGGTTTAGGAACTTTCACACATGAACACCCTTACACCCCAGTGCTAAAACTAAAAATATTTCTGGTATCCAATCCTACCATCTACGATATGCCTGTGGAGGCCACAACCCTGATATCTCTAAGGTGTACAGTAATTATATCACATAATGCAAGATGCATGAGTCAAACTACCCAGTCATGCATCAATCTTGCACGTACTGCGAGCTCATATGGGGCAATTTCGTCTCTCAAGGAGTCGCATAAACAATCTGCCCAATGTCATATGTTATAATCTGTCACCCCTCATAACAAGCATGTAAATGATGCGCATGGGCATATATCATGGACTTATATTAAGCATATTCTACGGTGATGTTATACTAAGGATGAGCCTAGATGGCCTACTCATATCGAGAATGAGTCCAAGAACAAGGAGTGAGCTTCAAGGTTTGGATAATATTACTAATATCAATGGGGGCCCAATGTTTTGAGATTAGCCCAATAAAGTGAGATGGGTCATACTGATAACAGTTGGGGCTCAACGATTTGGGTTAGCCCACTAAGAGAAGATGAGAATGGGCCTAACAACAAACCCTAGAGAGGATTACAATGTGGACATTTAACCACCGTTGCTCCCTAGAGAGCGGCCCATTAAGAAGTCTAATATACAATGGGGCCCATGGCCCGAATACTACTTAAGAACAAGAGTGGGCATCACACATAACATTTCATACATCATGGTAGGCACCAAGAAACAGCTCATGGCCCACATACATCAAGATGAGCTATATATATGGGCAGCCCATGGCCTAAAAATATCATGGCCAAGGGAAACATACACTATAGTGGGATCACACATCATAATTGGGCCTCATTACGTGGGCCTCATATGAACCACAATGAACCTCATCACAAAGGCCTCATACACATCACAATGTGCCTCACACAAGAGCCTCATGTACATCACAATAGGCCTCATACAAGGGCCTTATACACATCACAATGGGCCTCACACAAGGGCCTCATGCAAGGGCCTCACATACATCACATTGAGCCTTATACAAGGGCTTCACATACATCACATTGGGCCTGATATACATCACAATGGGCATTACAAGGGACGGCCCACTGATGGATGACCTGGGTAAAATATACATCACAATGGGTCCCGCTGGATGTGGGCCTTCGAGAAGAATGGGCTAGTTGCTGGGCCCCACTCCCACAAACATCACAGTGGGGCCCAGAAGATTTTAACGATGGGCATTTAATTACTGTTGTCCAGCAGCATTCCGGTTGTTGTTGGACGGTATGGATGAAACACATACTTCACATAGGGTCCCACCATCCTGCCTACCTGGACGATGTGGATATAATACATAAATCATGGTGGTCCCATGTCCAAGCAATGGACGAGGTGGATGCAACACTTGCATCATGTGGGGGTCCACGTCCAGGCAATGGACGGCGTGGACATAAAACACATACATCAGGTGGGTCCCACCATCTTGAGCTTGATGGTGTGGACACCACACAAATCAAGGTGGGTCCCACGTTCCTGTTGGACAGTGTGGACGCTACACATACATCAAGATGGTTTCCACCGTTCAGACAATGGACGATGTGGATGTCACATACATCTAGGTGGATCCCACCGTTCCAGTCCTGTTGGACAGTGTGGATCATACATATATATCATGGCAAGCCCCACATGTGGCAGGTGGTTTCCACTGTCCAGACTGTCTGGACGGTGCAGATACAACACATGCGCCATGGTAGGCCCCACTGTCCAAGGACTGGACGGTGTGGCTAAAACATACATCTGGTGGGGTCCATGACCTACGGACGGTGTTCCACCTGAGATTTGAATCTGCCTTAGTCTAGGGTCAGGCCTGGATGGACGGTGTGGATGCACCACACGTGCAACAACAAGTGGGGTGCACGTGAGTGTGGCCCACCGAAATTTCTGGATCAAGCCGATATCTCTGTTTTCCCCATCATCCAGCATCCAGGCCTGCTGGACAGTTTGGACAGCAGGCCATCCAATAGGCCCTGGCCCATGAACGTTGGGTCTGGACGGTGCAGGTAAAACCCATACATTACAGCGGGGTCCACGTCAATGTGGCCCACCTATTTTTGGATCAAAGCCGATATTTGTTATTTCCCTTCACCCAGGCCTATCCAAACGGACAGCAGGGAGGTCAACAAGGTGGGCCCATTATGGACAACTGTTGGGCCCACTAAATGGACAACGTGGATAAAAAAATCATGCATCAGGGTGGGCCATCAATCAGGAAAGAGAGAGATATAGAGAGAGAAAGAGAGAGAGAGAATCGAGAGGTGGAGAGGAGCTCCGCCACTATGAGCTCCTCTTTATCATACACACATACATCAAATGGGTCCCACCAAATGTGGGCCCTCAAATCATAAAAGATCAATGGTGGAAATTCATTTCCCACAAATCAAATGAAAGATCTAGATAACCTTCAAGCAATAGGAATATAAACATCATGATGGGGTCCATGGAGAATGGCCTCATCATGGGATGAATATAAGAATCATGGTGGGCCATCGGTCATACGTAAAGTCCAAAGTGAGATCCATACCATCAATCAGTAAGCCCCACTTGGCCCATTATCAAAATCACAATCTAATCCTATAAACACCCACTGATTCCTCTTCTTCTTGATTCTATGGAATGCTAAGCTCATTGGCTTCTTCTTTGATGGAGGACGATGAAGGTTGAAGGGCTAGGATGAAAGGCTTGGGGGTAGGAAGTGGGCCACACACTTGGCTCTCTTTTCTCTCCTTAGAGCTTGAAAATGGTAGAGAATGAGATGGGATGGAGTGAAATGAGAGAGGAGTGAGGTTGTGTAAGAGGGATGGGATGAGAGGAATGGGTGTGTAAGAGAGGGATGAGCAACAATTCACTTTTGAATGAGAGGGGGATGGGTGTCATGCCTTGTTGGTAAGAGAGGGATGGCTTGTACTTGACTTGTACTTGATTGATTGATGCGATAGATTGGATAGAGATTCTCTTAGGATTCGTAACGCGCGGCGTTTCCTCAAAATATACGCGGTCCCACAACTCCTGACCCAAGTATTGCACTGGTACGCAAGACACGGCGTTAGAAGTCAGATCTTCGAGATACGACTTAGGATCGCGTGCAAATGCAGACTATAGGTCGTGGGTTGCTAGAATTCGACAGGAACAATCGCAGGAGTCTAAGAAATGGTACGGTCTAGGACACTGGCCTTATAATCGGTGATATTTGAATTTTCATGTTTGGTCATTGGAACGTTTTGGTATTGTTTCGATGCCATCAAAGTGGCTTCGATGTCGTCGAATGTTAAGTTTCGATGACATCGACGATTCCGTGCAGATTTTTACATATTTGCGGGATTTGTTTTCGATTTTGATTGAGTTTCTCCTGTAGATTATATATTTTGGTGTAATCACGATTGGGAGGTATCTGCGGCTTTCTAATTTATTCATGAGTTTCAAAGGCTTGTAAATAGAGATTTGAGGCCTGTTCAAATTGAGTATTCTCTTTATCTTTTATAATTTTTATTTTCATAGTGCTTTATGTCGCTTTGTGCCGTGATTTTTTCCATAAGAATTTTTTCACGTTAAATTTTGTGTGTTTGCGTTGTACTTAGTTGGTGTGATTGAATTACTTCACTTATTCATCTCTGTGTGCTTCCACAGTCCCACATCCACAAATAGTTCCCATTGTATTATAGCACAAGTTTTTGATATAAAAGAAACTCCAAAGTTAGTTCACCATGACTTTAGATGTGATATTCCTCATAGCAAGCATTAGAGACAAGCTGAGTTAGTGTCGGAATTTATTTAAACTAAGAGCTAAAATAAGAGGAGCTTATTAAAACAATTATGATTTAATAAGCTAGAGATGTCAGATGAGCTCTAAATTTACAAACTTCATGTGGCAGTAATTTAGTGCACAGGGTTCCAATCATTGCTCGAGTGGTAGACACTGAGGAGTTTCAACACGAGGTCCTAGGTTCGAAACCCATAGGTGATGAAATCCCATTAAGGCGCGTGCACGTGAAAAAAAAAACAAAAAAAAAAATAAAAACAAAACAAAAACAAAAACTGGTGCATGTATAGTGAAAAGGTTTAGCCTGATTTTTGAGAAACCCCATTTTAGAGGTGGGGTGACCCTTATGGACGGATTGGATGACATTAAAGTAAGTATCCGGTGTCGTATATTGCAGACACCGGATCATGTGGTTGTTGAAAGCTTACACGTTTGTATGATAGAATGAGACTCATGATCAGGCCCACCTGTAACTAACAAATTCCAAGATGGCCCACACACGAATGCACTATGGACCATTGGCAAGTTTTGTTTTAACCAACTGCATGCTAACTTGGAATGCTGTCCTGATTTTGTTACTCAGGACTGGCTACCGAAGTGACGTCACCAAGTTATGTAGGACCCACCACGATGTATGTGTTGTATCCACGTCGTCCATCCATTTGGAGATATCATTTTACGGCATGAGACAAAGAATGCTTCAGATCCAAAGCTTGAGTGGACCCACTGCAGAAAATAGTGGAGAGAGGGACGCCCACCATTCAAATTTTCTAAGGGCCACAAAAGTTTTCGATCAAGCGGAAATTTCTTTTTCCGCTTCTTTCATGTCTGTCGCAAGTCGTAACTTATAAACAGGTTGAATCTCATGTAAACATCATAGTAGACATTAGGAAGATTTCAACGGTGGACATCACTCTCCCCACTGTTTTATGTGGTGGGGTCCACTCCAGATTTGGATCTGACACATTCTTTGTCTCATTCCCTAAAATGATCTCTCCAAATGGATGGATGATGTAGATACAAAACATACATTATGGTGGACCCCATATAACCTGGTGACGTCACTTTCAGTAGCCAGTCTCGCTACATAACCTGTCTGCAAAAGTTGGGAACCGCTCATCATGAAGATCACCGGTCTTGAGAATTGGGCTGATCCATTCATTAGGTGGGCCTACAATGAGTCACATCACCAGCCGTCCATTTATGTCAATGGTGTGGATAGCATGACAAGTGTGTCAGCCCATTTTCGCATTTGAAATGATAGATAGGTAGAGAGAGATGGATGTAGTTGATCACGTTATTTGCACGGTGTGGATTTCACCTCATGCATGTTTGCGGGTATACACATGTGGTACGTGTGCAACTTATAAGTATGCATTTTTGCTGGTATACGCATAGAGGCGATCATCGAGTCGACTGTAGGCATCGAGTCGAGTCGGACCGGATTGGGTCCAACTCGACTCGATTCGATTTTTCATGAACCTGAACCGAACGGATGGACGGATTTGATTTAACGCAAACATCACAGTAGGCCCCACCTAGAATCCGTGCGCCGGAACTTCTTGCCGAAGGCTTTCGCAGGAAATCTCGGATCGCAGTGAATCCGCGTCCGCCGAATCCGGAGCGGATTAGGTGAGACGCTACATCCACCGACGTAGGTGGGACCCTGACTGTGGGGCTCACAGTCATGTGTGCAACTTAAATCTACACCGTCCAACCATTTTGAATTTCATTTTAAACCCATAACCCAAAAATGAAGCTGACAAAAATTTGAGGCCGACCACACCATAGGAAACAACCGTGGCCCACTAGAAATTTTTAATGGTCAATCCCCATTATTTCATGTAATATGGTCCCTCAGGGATTAGAAATGGCTTCAAATTTTTTGGATCATGACCTAAGACAAGCTTTCAATATGAATGAACGGTGTGGATGTAGTCACATACATCACAGTGGGTCCCATTATGAGAAGTCCAGCGTACTGAGTATCTTTGTTATATGAATGCAGGTTCCTTTTGAAAAAAAATAAAAAATCCAGCGTACTGAGTAAACTCTATGGGGTCTACCACGATTTATGTATTTTATGCCTCCGTCCATCCATTTTACCAGATAATTTTAGGGTTGGAACCTAAAAATGAAGTATATCCAAACCTCAGGTCGACCACACCACAGGAATCAGTGTGAATTAAAAATCTACCGTTGAAAATTTTCTAAGGGCTACAGAAGTTTTAGATCAAGCTTGTATTTGTGTTTTCCCTTCGTCCATGTCTGTGTGATATTATGAACATGTTGGATGAGAAATAAACATCAATGTGGGCATTGGAAAGGTTTCAACGGTGGAAATCATTATTCCAACTGTTTCCTATGGTATGGTCCACTTGATCTTTGTGTATCCTTAAATTTTGTTCTCAACCCATAAAATAAGATGAAAAAAATGAATGGACGGCGTGGATAGACCAAATACATTCACGGTGGGCCCAACCGACTTTCCCCGGTGAGACAAGAGGGTATTGAGTAACTAAGCACGCAATCCGATTTCAAAGTCCGCGATGGGTGTTTGGCTAGCATGGGTTTAAATGGGATTAGGCAGGAGTGGCTTTTAAGATCCACTGGATGGTTGCAGTGTGCTGTTTAGGACTCAAGGTAATGGTTGTGAAACCCCTTCTCGGAATCAAACGGGGCAAAGGTTTCTGCAATCCTATTTTGAGTTTTGCGTGGATAGTGGCCAGTGTTTTGTGGACCCCATTATGATATATGTATTTTATCCATGCCGTCCATCCATTTTGAAATATAATTTTAGGGCTTGATTCCAAAAATGAGATAGAGATAAATGTTAAGTGGACCACACCATGGAAAACAATAGTGATTCAATTACACCATTAAAAACTTCCTAGGGCCAGCTGTGCAGTCCACTCAAGATTTGGATCAAGATCATTTTTGGGCTCATATCATAAAATGACATGGAAGAATAGGTGGACGGCATAGATGAAACACATACATCATAGTGGGGCTCATAGAGCGCTGATTGGTGGTGGCAAGATGAGTAGCCAATCCGTTTCCCAACATGAAGGGGGATATCCTCGAGCCATGGGATTAAAGGATAATCCCTTACGCAGTGTATTCATTACATTTTGATAATTCCATCCCATTTAAACCTCATCTAATCTCATGCTCCAAACAGCCCTGTAGGGATTGTGTACAATTCCTTAGCTAGAGATGGAATCTCCTGTAACATATATGTTTCATGCATCATGTACATCTATTTTTTTCACATCATCTTAAAGAATAAGACAAAAAACTCAAAATATCTAAGTATAACATAAGAAGCAATCGAAAACTTGCCCGATCAACTAATTTTTATATATTCTACTATCCAAGTTTGCATAATCTTATAAAGAGATTATATGGTAAATAAACTTCATAGTAGGCTTCAAGAAGGTTTTAACTATAGTTGCTCCATTTTCACTGCTTTCTATAGTGTGGTATACTTTAGCTTTAGATGTGACTCACAAGTGCTTGTGGTAAATAGCCAATAGCGTTAGTATGAAAACACCAGCATACCTCCCTTAGATATTCGAATATGAGATTTTTGGGAGTTTTCTGGAGGATAGCATACCACTTTTTTTAAAAGTTCGAGTGGAGAGCTGATGGCCTGTATCCGTGGCTACCATGTTGGGCCCATTGTGATCTTTGTGAGAAATCCAACCCGTTTACTTGATTTTGAGCTCATTTTAGGACTTTCAACTAAAAATAACAAAGATCCAAAAATCAAATGGGCCACATAAGAGTAAACAGTGGGATTTAGTGACTACCACTGAAATATTTATACGGGGACATGTTTTGCATTGGGCTAAGGTTCTAGTGTTTTCATTTCATCCCAGTGAAAATGCAATTATAAACTGTTTGAATGACATATATATATATATATATATATATATATATATATATATATATATATATATATATATAAACATCAAGGTGGAGCCTAGGATGGTTTCAAGTTGGATGGCATATAATATACATGAGTGCCAAGGTAATTCCGTGAAATTCAGTAACCTGCTTGATTTTCATGAGACTGCATCCTGGTCAGTGCAGGATCTTTCTAAACTATCTGTTACACCGGCATCAACATGTGGGGCACTGTTGATCTGATAAAAGAGGTGTCGTTCATGCAATCACCGCCATGTTCTCCGCACTCTCATGCAATCACAACCATGTTCTCCGCATGCGATGACATGACTGCTCACCTCCTATATTTTAATGTATGATCAAACGGAAAAAGTCATTCAATGGACACAAGAAATCAATCAAAGCACTTGAATGGAAGCCTTTTATGGTAAAGAATTTTTGACTGGTTCTCATCATGTAACAGTGAAATACTGGGAAATCGATATACTGGTTCACTCTCTATCTTAGAATCTGCATTCCGTATCTTAGAACTCTAGTGATATATTTGAGTTTGCAACTGCATCTTCTTCTTCTTTTTTTGGGTTAGCTTGTTAGTGTACACACTCCATGTTAGCTTTTCATCCATGCGGATCGATTTCAAATTCCGCCTCGATCATGCGATTGGAGTACACACAATGAGCATTGCTTACCATCAGCAATCAATGAATGCATTAAAATCTGGAACGTCAGGAATACCCAACCCGGACCCTAACAAAATCTGGAGCCGATTCGTTATACGCCTGATCCAAGGATGTGGGTGCAACCCTACACCTTAAATCCACACCGTCCAACTATTTTGAATGTTCATTTTAAGTCCTTATAGCAAAAATGAAGCTGACACAAATTTTAGGAGGAACACACTGTAGAAAACAGCCGTGGGCCACAAGAAATTTTTAATGCTCAATTCCCCTTTCATGTACTATGGTCCATCTGGGACTAATAACTGCTTCAATTTTTTTGGATCATCACTAAAATGAGCTTTAAATATGAATGAACAGTGTGGATGTAGTCACATACATCACAGTGGGCCCTACAGTCAGGGTCCCACCTACCTCAGTGAATATGGGTCTCTGCAAATCCGTGCCGGATGGTGTAAAACTCCCAGTGTCATCTATTTATAAATGGTCGGTCCTGTCAAAGGGCTCCTGCATATGTTTTTTCACCGTCATTTTATTTTTCCATATTATTTTAGGAAATAGTAAAAAGAAAAAAACCTTAAAAGATATAAGGCTTAACTGGCCTACACTATAAGAAACAGTTGAAATTTGGTGCAAAATTTTCAACGTTAACCAGTGAGCGTTAAGTCTATAACAAAGACAAATTGAATAGACACCTCCATCACCGGTTATATTTAGGGGTGTACGCGAATATATTTAGGAAATTACTTGCATATCTATCAGTATTATAAAATCAAGTTTATAACAGAGACAAATTAAATTTTACCTGTGCTTTATTTTTTTAGTTTACTTCAATATCTTAATTCTTATAAATCCTGAAATACAAAGAATTAAAGAAAAAGATAAAAATTAACTCATATTTATAATTTTATATAAGTAATAATGAAAAAATAATAATCCAATAGAATTTCATTTTGAAAAAAAATAATCCAACAATACATTTAAGAATAATGTAGATAAAATATTTTAAGAATAATTAAAGAATATTGAAAAATAATTAATTACCAATATAAAAATTTTAAATTTACCCATTATTTCTCATTCACAATTACAGGTGTAACTTGGAATTATTTATAAGCAATTTTTAAAGCTTGATAACTCACAAACTTTGGATGACTTTGTTAATTACAATCACGCAATTTCCGTGGGTCATTCCTTCAAAATCAATGTAATATGAATCCACCTCCTTGCACATCAATGTCCCAACATGCATAACTGGCACATGATGAATTTTATTGGTTTTAGTTGTGATCATATAATGTTTCATTCGGACAAAATGTCTTTCCTATTGATATGAGGTGTGAAGATAAATATATCTTTTTTTATGACTTTCACTTCTCGATCACAACACTGGCCTAGAATAATAAGCGGTCATCATCCAACACCCCTCAACTTTGGCCAATAATACCTTGCTTCGAGGAGGGTCAACATGTGAACCCGTTGGTCAAAGGAAATGGGAGGTCCAAATTCCAGGATATGGCCCACTGAATGATGGATGATATTTGGATTTTAAGGTGAACATAATGGGGTGTATTGTTGATAGATGTCTTAAATTTGTAATTCAGCAATATGTAGATGATAAGTTTAATGTCATCAAGTAAGTTTCGATATCATCGAAGTCGGCTCAAGATTTTTCAGAATAAATTGATATGGCTATTGGACACTTTGGTGCACTTTTCGATGCCATTGAAGACCGTTCAATGTCATCGAATGTTATTCAATGCCATCAAAAGCATAGTCGATGTCATCGGTGATATCCGACTTTTTATGTTTGTTCGTTGAAATGTTTTGATATTTTTTCAATGCCATCAAAGTGGCTTCAATGTCATCGAATGTTAAGTTTCGATGACATTGAAGTATGTTTAATGTCATTAAACGATTTCGCGTAAATTTTCGTATATTTGCGAATTTGCGGGATTTGTTTATGATTTTGATTGGGATTGTCTTAGAGACTATATATTTGGGTGTAATCAGGATTGTGAGGTATTTAAAGCTTTCTAATTCATTCTTGAGGTTTCAAAGGCTTGTAAATAGAGATTCGAGATTTGTTTGAATTGAGTATTTTATCTATCTTTTTGCAATTTTTGTTTTCATAGTATTTTTCTGTCGCTTTGTGTCATAGTTTTTTCTCATAAGAATTTTTTCACTTTAAATTCTGAGTGTTTGTGTGATTGAATTACTTCATGTTAAATTTTGAGTGTTTGTGTGATTGAATTACTTCACTTATTCATCTCTATGTGTTTCTGCGGTCCTATAGCCACAAATAATTTCTATTATATTATAACATAAATTTTCCATGTAAAAGAAACTCTAAAGTTAGTTCACCATGACTGCAGATGCAATATTCTTCACAGCAAGTATTAGTGTTGAGCTGAGTTGGTGTCAGAACTTAATTAAAATAAGAGCTAGAATAAGAAAGGCTTATTAAAATAATTTTGATATTAAAATCTCTTATTAGATTACAATAGAGATGTTGAACGAGCTCCAAATTTACAAACTTCATTTGGCAGTAGGTGCATATGGTTCCAATCCTTGCTTGAGTGGTAGACTTTGAGGAGTTCCAACACAGGGTCTTGGGTTCGAAACTCATAGGTGGTGAAATCTTACTAAGGCGTGTGGGTGTGCGTTAGGTGCATTATTTTTCTATGGTGTGACCAACCTAATGATTTGGAAATTTTGATGGTTCAATCGGCTTGACCAACCTATGCTGTCCTGATTTTGTTACTCGAGGCTGGCTACTGAAGTGACATCACCAAGTTATCATGAGACAAAGGATGAATTAGATCCAAAGCTTGAGTGGACCCAACGCAAAAAACAGTGGAGAGAGTGACGTCCACCATTAAAAATTTAACAGTCACAAAAGTTTTCAATCAAGCTGAAATTTCTTTTTCTCCTTCTTTCATGTCTGTCTTAACACATAAACTGGTTGGATCTCATATAAGCATCATAGTAGATATTAGGAAGGTTTCGACGGTGGGCATCACTCTCTCTACTGTTTTATGTGTTGGGGTCCACTCCAGATTTGGATCCGTTACATTCTTTGTCTCATGCCTTAAAATGATTTGTCCAAATGGATGGATGGTGTAGATACAACACATACATTATTATGGGCCCCATACAACTTGGTGATGTCACTTCAGTATCCAGTCTCGGTTAAAAAGTTGGGAACCGCTCATCATGAAGATCACCGGTCTTGACAATTGGGCTGATCCATTCATTAGGTGGGCGTACAATGAGTCACATCACCAGCCGTCCATTTATTTCAATGGTGTGGATAGCATGATAAGTGCATCAGCCCATTTTCGCATTTGAAATGATAGATAGGTAGAGAGAGATGGATGTAGTTGATCACGTTATTTGCACGGTGTGGATTTCACCTCATGCATGTTTGCGGGTATACACATGTGGTACGTGTGCAACTCATAAGTATGCATTTTTGCTGGGATACACATGCGGTGAAATCCTCTATCAAAACTAGGGGTGTAGCTGAACCGAGCTAGCTTGACTCGACTCGAAAAACTCTATTCAACTTCGAACCAAGTTGAGCTGATTTTTTTAGCTCGAAAGTGAGTTTGATCAGGCCTAGGCCGACTCAACTTCGGTTCGAATCTAGCTCGAATCTCACTGGGATTGAACCAATTGGGTGACTCGATTACTCTTTCATTGATGTTGCTCGCCAAGTGTTTGATAAGATGACTTAACGAAGTGTGGCTGGTGGCAGGGAAGGTATGTACATGAAACAAATACTTCTTTTTTTTTTTTTTAATGTTTTTATGTTGCTTAGAAGGTATTTGATGAAATACTTGTAAAACCATTGCTTCTGTTTTACAAACAGAGAGATTTTGAAGGTGCAGTCCAAATATTTGTGAAAATGCCTCAATGGCGAACTCAGCTCGATCTTGGCTCTAACTTGGCCCGAGCTGCTGACCAAACCGAGCCGAGCTGGCCAGTTAGGCTCGAGGATCGAGCCAAGTTCAAGCTAAGGTTAGCCAGTGGCCGAGCCGAGTCAAGCTGAGGCCAGCTCAACTCGGTTCGACTCGATGTACACCCCTAATCAAAATCAACTAGCATACCTCCCTCGTGTATTACTTTCTCCAACATGACTTAACATTAATGAAATCATCCCCATTCATCAAACAAACAATCTCTTATTTGACCATTATCTTTGAAATCAAGATGATTCAACAATTAAAGTGGGCCACCTCATTAAATTGTAATTAAAACTAAATATTATAACCCACTTGAGTTTTGGAATACCGTAAATTTGATTTTTAAATATTTCTTTCTTTAAGACAAGGTAAGTAATGAATTGCACGGCATATAAATAACACCATTCTATACATGGCTCAACAGCAAGATTCTTGTTAGTTCGGCACCATTCACAATTTTACAGCACTACACAAGGCATAGTTGTATGGTAATCCAAACCGTCTAAATTGTCCTAACATAAATGGAAAAAAAAAATGATATGAGAAAATAATATAACTACTATAATTTTCCTAAATAATTTACCTTTTAAACATATGTTTGATAGCCATTAATCTAATAGTTAGAATTTTTAAATCTTAGAGATATAATCGCTATTAACAGTGAGCGTGTACATTAATGTCATGTGTGGGATGAATCACCACTTGTTTTTTAAGTTTACAAACCAAGAGTTTATATATACATTTATATCTATTGCCACCCTTCTAATCCAAGTAAGCCAAGCCAACATGCTAACATTACAAGTCATGTAGTTGCCACAATTATTAAATATTAAACGTCCACTACCAATTTTAGGACTTTGTTTCATCTAGGACCGTTGTTATATTTATTGATGGTGGAAGGTTAAAATAGTCTTATCATGTCTACCAATGAGACATGGGTTGGAACTCAAGCTACCAAGTTGCCACTTATGCAAAACAAATTATCAAACATGATAAAATCCAAGTTGGATTTAGATTGCATTTCTACTGTAATCGCTTGTTGATTAAGGTTATTGGAGTAGGATTGTGAAAAGGGCTCGCCCAATCAAGAAAAATGAGACACTTCAAAAATCAAACAAATTCAGCCATAGTTTGGAGGTTTTTGATGGTTGTACATTGTTTTCAATGGTGTCGCCAATACATGATTATTGGCAAATCCCACCATTAACCATGGGATATCACTTGATTACCCAAAAAAATGGACAACCATTCAAAAACCTAATTCATGCTGCAGAAAACCTGATGGTTTGATTGGCTTGATTTTTTAGGAACTCTAATACAGTGGTGAGGTGACCCTTCTAGATGGGTGGCCATGAACAATAGCTGTATAATAAACTAACTCTATTGAATACTAGCATTTCTGATTCTTAACGTATGAAATCGGATCAAGTGATATTCAGAGGATGGGGTTGATCCTCTAATTATGAGTTTCACCTTTACATTTCGTATGAAAGTAGCTTTCAATACAAATAAAAGAGAAAAAAAAGAAGTCATTCTTACAATAGGTTAGAGGTGGGCATCGAGTCGAGTTGGACCGAATTGGGTTCAACTCGACTCGATTAGATTTTTCAAAAACTTGACCCGAACTTGATCCGATCCGGGATTGAGTCCATCAGGGCTGACTCGATCCGATCTGAATCCTTGTTGGCCTGACCCGAATCGAGTCCGACTTGGTCTGGGAAACCGAATTGAGTCAAATCGAGTTGAGTCTAGGGAGAGAGAGGGAGAGAAAGGAGGAGAGAAAGAAGGAGATGTGGGAAACCAGGAGAGAAAGGAGGAGAGAAGGAAGGAAAGGAGGGAAATCGGGAGAGAAAGAGGGAGAGATGGGTGGGTGCGGCACCTTTTTCAGGTAGAGAAAGAAGGGTTAGGGTTCATTTGAATTTCAGATCAGATCGGTCCAGATTGACCACGATCTGAACTTGATCTGAATTATGATTAGATCTGAGTGGTCCTACTTGATCTGCACCAATCTAGGCCTTTGGTTCGGTTCGAATCAAGTCGGATTCACCAGAATGGGTCGGATTCTTTCCAGCTCTACAATAGATAATCAAGAATAGCTGTAAAACACACTTTTCAATTGATGAACTGAATCCATTGTGCGAGTATAAACTCAAATTACAGCTAAATTTTATTAGCTATTTTATTTATGTATTTATTTATTGAATTAGCTTGTTAGTACACACCGGTGTCAGTACACACACTCATGTTATTGTTACTTAATTACTGCTACATATTACACTACATAATGTAAATTAGCAAGCTTGAAAGGTAAAATATTGTACATTAAAGAAATAATTTGCTTGATTGAAAAAGTATAGGATTAAACTATAAAATGTAAATCAACTGTATATTTGAAATATAATGTTTAGTTTGATTGGGTTGGTGTGAGAATTCATTCTTTATCGTGTTCTTCTTCTATTTATATATTTAGTGAAGCTCTATATTTTAATTTTTATCTTATTTTAACAGTTGCTATAATTGTTCTTCGTTATTATTGGCTGGATGTTTTTCATGTCATGGCTGTTAATGCTTAGCTAAGTTACTTGGCTTCCTATACTCATCCTGTTTTTACATTTTCTTTACCATTCTTGTAATGAGTCGCGCACGATTACTTCTTCGGCGACTTCATCAATACACTCCTTAAAATCTCTTCTATTCGTATCTGCGGATCTTCTAAATGTAACATGTGAGTCCCTACGGATCACACGTGACTCTTTGCAGGGCATGCCAAAACGAATATGAACACCACTTTAACGGTAAGGATTATCCATAAGCTTGTCTGAAATAGAAGGCGAAGAGGGCGCGGGAGGAAACGGATCGGCTACTCGTCCTGCAACTAGCTAATGGCTAGTAGTCAGTACTCTATGGGCCCCACAGTGATGTATATGTTTCATCCATACCGTCCACTCATTCTTCCAGATCATTTTATGATACGAGACCAAAAATGAGGTTGATCAAAATCTCAATTATACAACACAGTATTGATTGAACGATCACCATTAAAAACTTCTTAGGGCCCACCTAAGTTTTGGATCAAGCTGATATATATGTTTTCCCTTCATCCAAGTCTGTATGAACTAATCAACAGGTTAGATGTCAAATAACCATTACAGTGGGCCTTAAGATGTTTTTAACGGTGGAAATTCAATCAATACTGTTTTCTCATGGTGTGGTCCACTTGAAAATTAAATATATCTAATTTTTAAATAATGTCTAAAATTATCTTTAAAAATGGATGAACGGCGTGGATAGCATACAAGATCATGGTAGGTTCCACGTAGCACCGACCACTAGCCCAACCGCGTCCGACGCGGGAGCAAAGACCGGGTCTCTTTCTAAAAATAGGCGAGGATGAATGGTAGATCCTATTTTTAATTAATTTATGAATGATTTCATTTCCGTCTTTTTGGCGGTTGGGGTAAAAAAGCAAGAAACAAGGAAAGAAAGAGAGAGAATTAAAGAAGAAGGCGTAGATGGAGGGATTTTGCTCTTAGAAAAGCCACTATTGCCTCCTTTCCTCTCTTTCCCTGTCCAAACCACACATCCTCTTCTTAGATCCTTCTTAGGGTTAGGGTTAGGGTTAGGTTTTTTTTTTTTTTTTTTTTTTCAGGAATATGATTTGATCCTGAAATCCTTGAGAAAATAAAAATAAAAATAAAAAATGCCTGCGACTGATTACCAAGGTTCCTCAACTCCATTCTCATCTATAGGCCGTTCGATTCTGAGTATACGTCGAGATCAAGTTCACGCCATGGATGAAGGTGGCAGCTCCAGCCACGATCAAGAGCTCGATTCTTTCCAGAAGCAGATCTCTGATCAATTTCACGACCTTTCCGATGCTTCCTCTGATGATATCTTGTCTCTCTCCTGGATCCGACGACTCTTAGACGCCTTCCTCTGCTGTCAAGAGGGATTTCGTGTAATCTTATTCAACAGTAAGACTTCCATCTCTAAGCCCCCCATGGATCGCCTCATTGCAGAATTCTATGACCGTGGCGTTAAGGCCCTTGATGTCTGCAATGCCATTCGTGATGGTATTGACATCATCCGTCAGTGGCTCAAGCACCTTGACATTGTCGTCTGCGCCCTTGATTCGTCCAGCCAGCGCAGGTCCCTTGGTGAGGGCCAGTTTCGCCGCGCCAAGAAGGCCCTCACTGACCTTGCAATTGTCATGCTTGATGATAAGGATGGTGGCTCAATAATCGCCCAGCGCAACCGGTCATTTGGACGGACCAGCACAACAAAGGATCAGCACCACCGTCACAGTGCCCACTCCCGGTCCCTCTCATGGAGCGTGTCCCGATCATGGTCCGCAGCCCGGCAGCTTCAGGCGATTGGGAACAACCTCGCACCCCCGCGTAACACTGAGATCACTGCTACCAGCGGGCTTGCCATACCTGTCTTCACGATGAGCTCTGTGCTCCTGTTTGTCATGTGGGCCCTTGTTGCGGCAATCCCGTGCCAGGATCGGGGCCTCCAGATCCACTTATCTATCCCCCGCCAGTTTTCGTGGGCCGCGTCGATCCTCTCCCTCCACGAGCGGATTGTGGAAGAATCGAAGAAGCGGGATCGGAAGAACTCGAGCGGGCTGATGAAGGAGATCCATCAGATTGAGAAGAGCGCCCGCCACATGATGGAACTGGTGGATGCAATTCAGTTCCCGCTGACGGAGGAGCAGGAGTCGGAGGTGAGACAGGGCGTGGAGGAGTTGGCACAGGTGTGTGATGCAATGAAGAACGAGCTGGACAAGCTCGAACGCCAAGTGAGGGAAGTCTTTCATAGGATTGTGCGCAGCCGCACTGAGGGCCTCGACTGCTTGAGCAAAACAAACAATCCCGAGTGATGTCCAAGTGGGCCTGCCATTGTTGCCGAGTAGTGCTATCAGGTGCATACTATTTTGCACATGTTTATTGCTTGTTTCAGATCTTGGGTTCATGGGATGAAACCTGTGTGGCTGTTGAGAAACAAAAAGGGATAGATCGAATCGCTCCAATGAAAATAAGGTTTAAGCAGGTATCATTCTTTCTTTGTATTTAACATTAATTATATTACATTCTGTAAAGAAGAAAAACAATGAAAAAAAAAAAGGATTGTATTGGATTAGACCTTGCTGTTTTGTCCATGGTGGTGGTGGTGATGCGATATAGTCTTTTGTAACCGTTGTATAATCTCTCTCTGTTGATTTTCCGAGTTGTGTTGTTGAATGTTTGAGTCGATTATGATTTTTTCTGTATTTTTTTTTTCTTTTGAAACATTTGCCCATAATAGTAGTGGTGTTGTTGATTTCCCTATCATATGTTTAACCCAATGATCTATGCAGAAATTTACAGCATGAGAAGATAATATTTGTGTATTAGATTTTGGAAGAAGGATAGCTTCTATGTGTGTGTGTGTGTGTGTGTGGAAAAGTACTATGAGATCGGCCTAATGGGATGTGTGTTGGACATCTACACCATGCATTTTATGGGTCTCCTTTAAGTTATGAGATGTCCTAAAAATAAGCTCTATCTGGAAATTAGGTGGGCCACCTGATTTTTGGAATGGCTTGAAATTAGGTTTGACCTCTCATCCAAGCAGGACACATACAATGGAAGGGCCGGATGTCTGAACCACATCTCAGTGGGGCCTATAAGTAACCAGAAAGGTTTCAATGGGTGGTCATCCACTCCCACCCAAGTCATGGATTGACCTGGTTTTTCGGACCATGTCTTACCATGGAAGGTTATTTTTGATTGATTGGCCGGATGCCCAACACATCATGGTGGGGCCCACAGGGTCCACTCCCACCTTACATAAATTATCATATTTTTTCAATTTTCCTTGATTATTATTGTTATTATTATTTGACGGGCTGTGCAATTTCATATGCAATTATGCCATCACACAAGCGCTTGGCCTCTTTGGTTCTCAACCCCTTTGGGTTGCACGGCATCACTCATGCCATTTGACAACATTTCATGCTAGGCAGAGTAAATTTCATTCCTTTCTTAATATAAATATGAAATAGAGTGGGCCAAGTGTTTCGAATCTATTAAGAGCTTCAAGCTGTAGGTACCCACTCGTCTTTGTCTCAAATTGATTTTGAGATATGAAGAATCATATGATCCACACTCCCATGCTATATCATCCTTATTCTAGGGTGTCGTTGGTGACTTTGGCAGCCAAAAACTCAGATCTGAAGTTTTCATTCTGAATGACTTAATAGAAATATGAACATGAATATGAACATGGGGAGAAGTTGGACTTGGGAAGATGGTGTTGATCATTGATGCCATTGCCCAGGCTTGGTGTATTTGATTGTGATGTGAGTTGAAGGCATTGTGGGGTTTGTAAACTCCTACACCATGAGAGGGGTGTTACTAGTAGCAACTGTGGGCCCTGATGGAGAGATTGATGTCCAAAACGTCATGGGCCCCGATGGAGAGATCAACATCCAAACGGGGTAAGGGCTTGGTGAAGACATTTGCTAGTTGGGCTTTAGAAGAAACATTCCATGTCAATCACCTTGGGGACGAGCTTTTCCTTAATAAAATGGCAATCCAATTTTATGTGTTTCATTCGTTGATGGAACACTGGATTGCTAGCTATGTGAGTTGTTGCTTAATTATCACAGTAGAGAGTCATCGGCCCTCCACTAAATAGCTGAAGCTCTTGAAGAACAGACAGAGCCCATAATAGCTTGCAAATAGTGTGGCCCATGGCCCTTTATATGCCTCTACACTTGATCTTGTGACCAGTGTCTGCTTCTTGCTCTTCCAAGTTCCCAAGTTCCCTTCAACAATTATGTAGTAACCAGATGTGGACTTTCTATCTGTTAATGACCCGACCCAATTTGCATTGGAGTAGGGTTCAACCCTGAGATATCCATTAGACCTATATATGAGTCATTGTCCGTGGGGGCATTCTTCAAATAAAGCAGAAATTTCAAGACGGTCTTCCAGTGCTGAACACTTGGCTTATATTTTTTTTGGATCATCGAGCAAATCATCCGTGTTATTTGTTTTATTTGTTTTTTTTTTTTTAAAAAAATAAAATTATTTGGATCCATTAGGGTGTCACATGGCTTGCACCCCATTAACCTAGTTTCTTTCAATAGGCTCAGGGTGTATTTCTTTTGCGATAAGTTGATCTTGGTAGCGGACTGTGCTACTTCAATCCCTAGTATCTACCCGAGAGCGCCAACCAAGTTCCTTTGTCTGAAAATGATTCTTGGTTTCCAACATATCTTCATCATCATTTTCAGTAATAATTATGCCGTCTACATAGACTTACTAACACCACCATTCCTTGGAGTTTGTCTTTATGAACACTGAGTGGTCCACGTGGAACCTAAGAAATCCAAAATCTACCAAAATGCAACTGTAACTTTTCGAACCAAGCCCTAGGAGACTTCTTCGGCCTATAAATGGCTTTTCGAAGCTTGCACATTTTCCCATTCTCCTCCTGAGCAATAAACATAGGAGGTTGCTCCATGTACACTTCTTCAATCAAGTTGTCATTGAAGAGGGCACTCTTGATATCTAGGTGACACAGGAGTCAATACCTGTTAGTTGCTAGAGAAATCAGGATTTGTACCGAATTTAGTTTAGCAAAAACTGAGAAGGTTTCCTCATAATCCTGCCTAGAAGTTTGTGTGTAGATGCATTTAATTGAGCTATCCGGTTTGTATTTAATTATATAAACCCATCGACAACCAAGTGTCCACTTTCTATGGGGTAGAGGGACAAGGGTCTATGTGTCAAACCGATGCATAGCTTCAAGTTTCTCTTCCATAGCTCTCCGCCACCTAGGATGAGCTAGTACATGATAAGCAGTGGGGACCACCTCCCGACACTGTGTTGAAGCATAGGCATAAGAGGTTGGGCTAAGATAATGGTGAGATACAAAATTAGAGATAGGGTGTAATTTGTAAGAATGTGTATCTATTCGAAGAGCAATAGGAAGATCAATGTCGAAAGGCATATGGATTGATGCAGGAACCTCATGCAAAGGGTGTGTTAGAGGTCATGATTGAATGGACTTGGACTATTACCTTGGACTGTTACAGCGGGAGTAGAGTGGATGGAGATTGTGGAATCCAGTGGTCGAGGTGTTGCACTAAAGGATGCAAACTCCAATTCCCTCACGCTCACTTTTGTCAAATGGCATATGCGATCCCAAGTCATTGGCATGGGCTGATTGAAATTGCGTGGAATAGGATACCATAACTGTACGTGCAGAAGCATATAAAAGCTATTGAATAATGGTTATGTCCCTATGAGAGAGGGGATTAGGACCAAATAAAATTTATGCCCTTTTAACACACGATTGCTTACTTAAACTGATATGTTAATTAAATTAAGCAAGTAATTAACTCTAAGGCTTCCAAGTTAATAAATAGTCCAATCTCATAAACTGCTAAAGATTTGCTAATTATGAAACTAGTCTATAATTGATAACGTAAATGTGTGTGGAATGTACTAACTATTCAAATCCTAGCATTCATCTAAACATGCATGCATATAATTCAACAAAACAATCTCATTAAGCATGATGAGAAAAGTGCTCAAAGACAATGCCAAATACAAGCATGTATAGTGGTTCGGTTTCCCTAATCTACTCTCGGCATATGCAATCCACCTATGAGCGTATTGGATTTCATTGTCTGAGGTTTTAAATCAGGTAAACCTCTAACCTTTACAATCTTATACAATAAACCTCTAACCTTTACAATCTTATACAATAAACCTCTAACCTTTACAATCTTATACAAAGACCAACTCTCCGAGGACTTGCGTGGTTTTCTATAGGCTCGCCACGAACTTTGGTCATAATCCAAGGACCTATGTTTATTCTCGTCGGAGGCTCTCTCGAAGACTAACATGTACTGTCTGGTGACCTATACAAAGATTTTGATTTAGGTCCTACACAAGAACTAAGTTGAGTTTGTCAATCAAATTCTTACACTCAATCCTACATAAGGAAAGAGTGTACATGGACTCACTCAATGACACTTGTCGAATTGACCCTGTTGATGCGTCGTCTTGGATTGCTTAATCGATGCTCTCATTTGCTTCAATCAGCTCACCTTTGCTCCCTCGATCATGATGCCAATGCTTTACCAATGCTTTTGGTCCAAGATTAAACACTTTGCATGTAGTGCTCTTTTAAAGTGACCAAGGTGATGGGAGGTGGGTAGAATATCCTACAACTAATGAGAAGTTGTATTCCTAAGAGATTCTACTTGATGGACACTCTAGAGGTTGATAAACATTAGAATTTGCCAATAGAAATAGTGTCTAAACTCTAGAGAAGGTTTGAGATTATGATATTCTTGTACAGGAGCTTGGAATGCTCATTAGAGTGAATAATCACTAAGAATAGAGCATGGATCTCATCGGGATAGAGTATAGGAGGTTTGCTAGAGCCTGAGATGCACTAGGGTCTCTAAAATGCCAAAATTCATCACTTTCACAAAGATCCGGTTGTTAGATTTATTGAAAAAGGCTCAAACGGATTTATAATGGCTAATCTTTGGTTGAACCGTAAATAGGGTCGGTCCGACCGAAACTGGCAGTGCAGCGTTAGTTCAACCGAAACCGTTAGGATAATGTCGTTTCTAAAAACTGTAGGTTCAAGCTTAGGTTAGACCAAAGTTTAGGTTCGGTCGTACCGAAGCCCGTTAAAGGATTCTTCGGTTGGAGCCGAATTACACAAATTTCAGGACTTTGTTGCTATCCTGTTTTGAGCACTTTCAGTGGGACCGAATGTAGCATGAAATTCCTCTAAAGCCCATTTGAACATGTTCAAATGAATTCCTAAAGCTTTGGATAATCAAGCAACGTTTTCCTATTAAGAATGGATCATCTAGAGGTATGTTGTTTTGGATCTAAATGGGTCTAAGGTTAGGATACACCAAGGCACCTCATGTTTACCTGTCTCTTCACTCCTTGATGCTCATGTTCTCTTTTGTCTTTGGTCTTCAGTTTCCAAGGACTGAACCGACTCTCTGACACATGGACTCGCATGATTGACGAACAAGGTGCACAAATAAGTGCACTAACACATGACTCATGTGAATGATGTGATTGCCCTTTTTTTTTTTACACACGCACACACACCCCACACGCACGCCGTGATTGCCTTTAAAAAAAATAAAATTAAAAGAAGGAAAAATGGAAAAAATTCATAAAAAAAAATTTGAGAAAAAGTACTTCTAATTACCACAAGTGCTTCAATTTTTTGTTTTAGCTATTTCATAGTAATTTGAGTAATTACCTAATCATTACATGATTATATTTATATCTAAATGACTATTAAACCATCTATAAGTCATATAATAATCAACAAGCTATGCTAATAAATAACCACTTATTAAAAGTTACAAACATAGAAATTTTATTGATAACTTGATGAATTGATGTTAAATAGTACAAACTATAAACTAAAATAGTTAAAAACTACAAGTTTTCAAATTTTAAAAATTAAAAATAGGCTACTATGCTAAATAGTAAATAATAATACTAATACTATACACTTGTCTAAAAAAATATTAATACTATACACATTGATCCCTAATTCATTTTGGCACAACATCTTTACCACCATCATTATTATCATCATTGTCATCAGAGTCATCTTCTTCAACGTATACTTCATCTTTTTCTGTTTTTTCATCATTTGTTCGCACTAGTTGTTCATCCAAATCCATATATTGATAATCTTAATTTATTTTTTTTCTTATATCTGCATAATCTTGTCTACTTCTTGGCCTTAACTGCTACTTAACCTTGTGTTACTGCTCGCCCCTCTTCTTCGCTTTTGAGTTGAAGAACTTTCTGATCCAAAGGAGACATCTTCTACTTGGGCCCATGCTAGGTTCTCACCTGCAAAGACCGCGTCCTATCCCTAAAAGCTAGTCAATGTTTGCTTCCAAATAATCAACGTAGATGGGATGATAAAAATTATGCTTTTCTCGCTTAGCTTGGAATCCTTTTTGCAGCTTTTGATTGTACTAGATGAAGATTAGTTCATTTAGTTTCTTTTCTTCAAGATGATTCCTTTTTTCGTGTGTGAATCTATATAATATTCCAATTGAAAGTAATTTTAGCGGTGATTGATTATGTTAGGTTGATTAGGGCTGGTCCCTCCTTTGCCAGTGCTCCCTTTAGATGATCAATTGTGCTCTTAAGTCTAAATTCAACATTTGAGGAGTGAATTGAAAAAAAAAAACTTATTGACTCAGACGTGTTGCAATTGCGCTCAATCAATAGCAAAACATTTAAGGCCGAGAATTTTCATGGCCAGCTTCTTTGGTGTAGATCTTTTCTGTTTAAGTCCACTCCATGCATTGACCTCCAATCAGTTATGCAAATAATAATAAAGTAAGTTAGACTTTGTACATTGTAAGAAATTATTTCTATGTTGGAGTAACTCTCTAAGATGTTCATACTTGACAATTTCAGTGTTCTATGCCTGATGACCATGTCTTTTGAAAAAAAAAAAATCCTCATACTCAATATTTACTTCTTATGTCAAATTTCAACTTCTGCAGCCAAACTTAATATCTGATTCTTGTGTCAGATTTCAACTCCAGCAATCAAACTCACGATATTAGGTATTCTTTACTCTTCTTCTTCCTTTTTTCTTAGAGCTGCTTATAAATCATCAGGCTGCCTATAATAAAATTCATGATGACCTACACAACTTTTCTTTCAACTATATTTTATTTTAGCACAATGGCTGATCACTAATCACCTACAGCCGGCTCCGTGCCAACTTAGAATGCGATCCTGATTTTGTGCCCATTAAGACTTGCAAAAGTTGGGACCCATCCACCATGAAAATCACTTGTCTTGGGAATTGGGCTGATCCAATCAGTTGGTAGGCCAAACCAATACGATGAGTCACAGCACCAGCCATCCATTTATTTCAATGGTGTGGATCGCATGTTTGTTGGTATTCCACATGTCGTACGGGCTCATATTGGGAAAATTATCGTGAAAAATAAAAAAAAAATTAATTAATAATTTTAAGGAATTGTTACCACAAAATTCCTTATGAATTCAAATTTTACCAAATAACGCCTCCAAGAATTTTGATTCCTGGCTAGTCTGGTTTATTTTTTCTTAGAGAAGTGATGTAATAAAGAATTGTTGGGCCCTTGTGATCTGTGTATGTCATCCAAACATCCAACATATGCACCCATGAATATCACCCAAACCAAAAATATGAGTCCAAATAGTCTGATAAGTTTTGTGTGAATTTTGAAGTTTCTGGCGATCTACACAGTTTTAGGGTGTCACACCTCATGAGTGGATTTACCAGATTTTTTGTTCGTCTCACTGGCATGGTGAGCTGCATCAGTTGGATGTTTTTTATTTCATGAACATGCCACGTGTGCTCCATGATTATCGGCTTCATCACTTTTTAAAAAAACAAATATATGTGGGGATTTTGATACTTTCAGCAGTCGAATTTTCATGTGAAGGACTTACATAACAAAATTCAAATTACTGGGCTATTGTTAATTTTTAATATATAATAATGAAATGAATTGGTAAATTTTAAAAAGCTTTTACATCTCTCGGAGCTCCCTTCCATACAATTCTAGAGATCGAATAAGTGACAATGGTTGCAACGGCAGCAAACAAGCAGACAGTGTTGCAGTTCTTTTCTTCGTCAACACGTTTAACAATTCATGTACATCCGGTGGTCATTTTAAGCATGTACAACTGCTACGTCAGGTGCTCATATCAGGCCAAGTGAGTCATTAGCACTATTCTCGGCTTCATCTCACTGAATGGCACCATTGACATCCGAAACTATTATGCCATTCCCCAGAATGATTCTTTTGATTAGGTTGTCTTGAATGTTGTTTATAATAATAACAAGATTTTGTCTCACTGAAAAAGTTAACCTGAAAGAAGTCATTTTTATATGGTACTTTACTAGCTTGTGAGTCTCAGGTGATATTGCATTATTACATGAATTTTATGTTTCTGTAAACTTATCTTTGATATATCGGCAGCTTGTAGCACATTTTAATGAATTTTGTCTGTACCTCCGAATGGTTGAATCATAGCGAGTTGGATTTGACATATTCGGAAGGAACAGAAGTTTTAATGGAGTGATTCCTGGATTATATTGATGATGTTTATAAATACGTTTACAGCCTTATGAAAGGGCATGTGGCAAAATTCATTGCTGATTTTGTAGCTTCTATTCTAAAATATGCCCTGCTGCATTCGACAATCTTTTAAATGACAGAATACAGTAATAACTCGTTTTGATTTATCTTTCAAGCCTCACTTGAACACAACTTAGCTTAACAGATAAACTGAATGCTACTGCTCAGATCCTATAACTCATCTTCAACTCATTTAGAGAGGTAAAAGAAGGTTAGCCGTAACATTAGCTGTAACATGTAATTGGAGCTATCATTTTTGTTATTTAAGGGTCTAACAACCAATACTTGATGTTATCATAATTGGTTTATCTGTTTTAATTTTATCCACTTGTTTATATGAATCTGTTAACAATGAATTTTATCTATCTATATAATTGATTTTGCTTTACCCATTTTGAAATATGCTTGAATTTTATTGCGTCTTTGCTCTAAATGTGGCAATTTAAGTTTCTTTGGTTTAAAAAAAAAAAAAAAAAAAGCCTTAGACAAACCTGGTACTGCTAGCAACTCGTTCATGATTCAGCGACGTGGCGATGATTTTTTATGATTTAGATAGTCACTCGGCCAATGAAATAGAGTGGGGCGAGATTCAAACCTTCAATCTCAACATAGAGCTCTGTTACTTGTGTTGAAGCTTTAAACATAGAGCTCATGAGGAATTCGAGCAAACTCAACTGGTGAACTGGAAAAGATTAAAAAGAAAGAATTTTTGAGTTGTAAACACATGTATACATTTATATTATGCCTTGCATGTATTGATGGATGACATTAATTCAAATATGTTGCAGTCAATGGGTTGAGTCTTACAGTAACTATACCAGGCGAAATGGGTTTGGGTCGTGCCAGGTCTAGGCCTAAATCCATATACACGAATCTGGATTGTATCTAAGTTTTGGTATACATCAAATACCCATCAGATCTTTGGATTTGGGACAATGAAGAGCCGGCAATTTTATAGAATTTTATGTAAAATAGATATTTATATTTCGAATATGGAATTTTATGGCACTTCCACCTTGATTTTTCAGAGGCCCACTGTGCTATGCATGTGAGATCCACTTGAACCATTTGATTATATGTAATTCCAAGTTGGGCCTGGATCCAGGAAAAAAAATTCAGACTGATCAGTTATTAAGGTGGGCCACCCCAAATGAAATGGTTAAGAGAGAAGTCCACCCTTGATTTTTTACAGGCACCTGATGATCACATGAAATCCATTACAACCATTAGATGCCACACTAATATATAGACCTGGGTGTAAAAATCAAGATATTCCATGATTCAGATGGGGCACACCAACAGAAACAGTTTGGCTGGTTGAGTGTTGCACTATACACCGTTTCAGTTGTGTGGTGCACCTGAATGACGAATCGAGCTGAGTTTTGAGTCCTGGGCCTAAAATGGGGTGAAGCACCTAGTGGTCGTGGTGGATTTTATATAAACATTACGGTGGGGCCTGCCCAAGCCGGCAACTACCAGGTAGGGGTTAAAAAATGTAATGGTCGGGATGATAATTACTTAGATCAAGGAGTATCTTATTGAAAACATTTCTAAAAGAGGTTACTGGAGTGTAAATTTCATATTAATTAAGTTTTTCTTTTTCTTTTTCTTGTTTTGAAAATGTTTGGAGGTTTTTATCTCAGTCTAAATCGTCTGCTTCAGATTTCATGTGCCGATTTTTCCATATCTTGAAATTGAGTTTGATCCAATACTGTTGTGGCCTGCATGACTCGATTTTAGAGGTTTTAGGAACAATTTATAGTGTGCCCTACCTAATTTTTAGATCAGCATGATTTAATGGCTCCACCTAAATCATGACAGGGGCACACGTGATGGACGGATTGGGATGTCATGCACACTTTATCATGGGCCTTGTATGGTCTGTTAAGCTCCAGGACTTCTGAAACTACGATTCTCCTTTTTGGTAGGTGAGATAGGTGGTATGGAATTGCATTTGGTCCCTTGCAAATTCCATCCGGTAATTAGAGAGGATGGGAAGGATTGAGATTGTGTGGGATGGAGTCGCATTTGGTCATCAGTGGATTTTGAAATCCACTACACATGTGGGCCTCACATTGATGCATGCGTTTTATCTAGAGGTTTACACGAACCGTTCGACTCGACTCGATGTACACCCCCAGTTTTATCCATGACGTCCATCCGTATGTGCCTTTTATATATGACATTTTAGTTATGCATGTGTACAGGTGACCGACATTAGTTATGAATTTAGTCCGTTGATTACAATTCCATTGTCCAAACGGGGTTTTCCTTAATGCAATATTTTTTTCCATACAAATAATCTTATCCCAAACGTGGGGATTGGATTACCAAAATACCATGGTATTTCCAGACATACAATCATTGTGCAATAATGGTATTAATGCCATCTAATGCAATTCCATACCATTTAATCCCATGGTCCAAACAAAGAGGATGACATTGCACTAAATCCATGGGTGAACCAAAAACAATTCTCTCAATCTTCAACCACTTGTCCTTGATAGTTTATTTGATTATACTTAATTAAGCACATTTAATTCCATATATGCATGCGCACAAATTCCAATGCCAACTACTTTTACGATCAAACGAATTTTGCTTTTGCAAACTTGATCCATCAAAAGCCATTATTATTATTATTATTTTCAGAAAAAAAAAATATTTGCAATAAAATCCAACCCCATCCATTTGATTTGATGCCTTAGATAAGTACGTGTGCATCATCACCACATTGCCATTATCTACAATCTTTCGCTATCATTTGGTTGCATTCCAAATATTGCCTCCAACCTATTTGAATTTATGCACGTAGCCTTGAGAATGCACAACAAAGTAATGTTAGCTCATTGTGGGATTGCTACATAGCATAGAGTTAAAAAGATATTAAAATCACACACGGGATTAGCATACTCACACAATAAGTGAATTCGAATCGACTCATCTGCTTGTAAGCAATTCTTCTTGCAAAACATGTAGCTCAATTCACACATTGTGAATGATCCAACATTAATCGTCTACCTGATCATCACACTGGATTCATCCAGTGAACCAATGATCCATCCCTGCTGCTGCAATACATAGGCTGACATGATCTAAGTACGAGCTGATACCGATCATCTCATAAATCAGGGTGTAAGTACATCTCATAAGTATATGCATCTCAATATGCATTAATCCTGTTGTGCACCTACGCAATGGGCTATGCTGTGCGAGGAGCAAATCAAGCCTTTAATCAATGAATATTAGCCGCATCTCAACATATCTCAACATGATAGCCAATCCAAATATTTGCCTACACATTATCATGAAACACTGGCATCTATAAATAAAACTCAAATATCGGATCTCAATTACTCCGATGAATAAATATGTATTCATTTCAATTTCAATAACGGTATGACGGGCCACACAAAATCTAACAATCAGCACATGCATGTGTGAACCAAACCCATCCATCAATGCTCTTATTTGACTCAAATCAACTAGATACCTAGATCTGAAGACACAGGCAACCCATGGATACCCGGACCCAATTAGATCTGGGTAAGTATTCATGAACGAGACTCAAACCCGAACCTGGTTAGCCCGGTTATGGGTACTATAGGGCGCTACACGTTGACACCCCTAATATGTTAGCCCGGGTACGGGTACTATAGGACCCTATGTGTTGACACCCCTACTATGTTTGGTTGCACCAAATATCATGAATTAATCAAGCTTAATTTGATGAAAAAATTCATGATATTTTATGAATTTTTTTTTGCAAGCAAACACACCCTAAGTTCTGGCACCATCTGTTAAAATTTGAATACTTGTGGAATTTGCAGTCCAAAAAAAAAACCCTGTTAATGTCCAGATGTTAGCATTTCTGTAATTTAGAAACAAAAATTCATGCTACATTGTTCATCGCAACAGCGTTGTGCCCCTGTAATTACATTAATAGTATTCTATAAAACATATTTTTTCACAATATCTTGTGAAAGGAATAGAGGATGAGATCTTCACCTTACCCTTCTGAATTTGCATATGCCCATTTTCCATTTTCGGAATTGAAATGGGGTGGCCATGCATTTCCTTGCGATCAATTGCAACACTGGAGAATGCATATTTGCAAAACCGTTAGTTGTAACTAGCTGCTCTGAAATAAATTTACAAATTAAATTGTTTTTCAAGACAACAACTTACCTAGTGCAAACAAATTTCACCAAATGTGATGCAACAATTGATGTGGACATCACTGGATGTATTGATGACATCCACTCTGATAATCATACAGGCCTTCCCTCGTTTGGAAGTGAACTCAAAAAATAGGCCAATGTATTAGTCAGGTGGGCCACACAAATAAGAACAGTTGGGAGGAGACCCTGACCCTTGATTCTCACTGGAATAGGTGTGTCATCATCAGGGGCAGATATTTCATCTCAATAGATTGGGTGGCATAGACAGTTGGCCTGATTTTTGGGTGCATGACCAAACGAGGGCATGTTAGACGGAGTGGATTTCATCAACACATGATGGTGGAGCCCACAGCAAACCATTTGCACTCTGATATGGTGAAATTGTTTTCACTAGGTCATTTCTCATTCAAGACCTGGGCCAGGTCACCTATTTTTGCAGGCCATTCCGCAGGCCAAATGGGAGGCTTCAAGAGCCCAATGGCCCACTTTTATTATCAAAAGTATTAGTAGGGAGTGTCTTTTTTTTTCTTCTTCTTCTTCTTTTTTTTTTTTTCTAAACAAAAAATCACCCTTTTATTGATCTGTGCATCCTGCAAACACAATGACAAATGATAAAGGAATGTTGTTTTACATACCAAGATTTTACATCATCAATCAGACGGTGATTTCTTGAGCACAATGTGGCCAGATTGGTCCTTTTCGAATAGATGCTCAATCAATCCGCCCCAGCCCTCTCCGTGTTGGCTCTTCTTTGATGACCCCAGTGAATCCTCCCTGACACTGCCCGAGCTCTCACCATCTTTCTCGTCGAATGTCCCATAAGAAGATGACGAGAAAGCATGCGGGACAGCCAATATGACAGCCCGCTGTAGTGCAGCCTTGTGCTCTTCGCTATGCTCCCTGCGAAGCGTCTCCTGCCGTTCCATTCTTTGGTTTGTTGGGATCTCCATCGTCTTTTCCTTCTCCATCATCAACTGTGTTCCAAAATAGATGTTTTGGATCCATCAGATGAACAATGACAATACCAATGATTTTAGCAGGCTCAATCAAACAGTTGAACTTACAGAAGAGAAATGATGAAGGCATGAATCAGCAGTCCCAAACCCATACAACTCAAATGTGATCTGGGTCGTTCATCAGGTTGGCTCTAGCTTTCTTGTGCCCTGGCCCAAAAGCCAGGCCAGTCTACTAAGTAGGTAGGCTGACAATGCTTCATGTTCAACTTAACTATGAGCCACCTGACAACCAGACCATCCTGGTTTTTGGGCCACACCATATTAATGGTGAGGCCTGCCAGATGAATAGATGGGGTCTCACACATATGCCACATTGGCTTACATGTTAGCATAAACCAAGTGTGTGGCCCACATGCACGCACGTGCATGTGAGTTGGATAGACCAATTGAACTGCCAGTGGAGAAATGCTATTTGAACACACTTCAGCAATCCCAAACCCATACAACCCAAATGTGATCCGGGCCATTTATCAGGTTGGATCTACCTTCATTGTTCCCAGGTTCAAAAATAAGGCCCATCTGCTAATCAGGTGGGCCTGAACTGTCGCATGTTCAACTTCACCTGATGACCAGAGCAATCTGGTTTTTGGGACACCACATTAATGGTGAGTCCTGCCTGATGAACAGGCTGGATCTCATGCATGTGCAACATTGGCACATGTGAAGTCCTCTAGATTCACCAACTACAGAAGTGCAGCTACAAGTAGTATTCCTCTTGCCAACTTCAGGAGCTACAAGGAAAATCTAGAGCATGGTTTGAAAACCCAACTCAACTGGATGTCTGCCCGTCTTGGGTCGACTCAGACTCTAAAGTCTTCTTAAGATTCGTCTCTGTAATGTTATTGATATTTTGAAGTATATGAAATGTAAAAGACTAATTAAAATAGGGATTTTAGTTAAAATTCCCTTACAAGACTTTCCTAACCTCGGCAACTTAAGTAGACCGAACCTTGACGAACCTGGCAAGTCCTGACCAGATCGAGTCATATGGGTCTAGTTTTAGGACTGTCAACAGGTTGGGTTCAGGTCGAATCCAATAGTACCCATTCCCACACTAACGGGGTCCAGGTCTCATTCTTTAAGATTCGCATCCAATCGGGTTCTTGGATCTAGGTTTCAAGTAAAATAAGAGCACTTAAATGGTCAGGCCCCCCCAATGGATGGATTATTTTGCGCATGCATTTGCCACTTTTACAAACGTGTAAACAGGCTCTCTTACATGCTTTTGGTTTAGGAAACATCATTCCTTTGCTAGAATAGTCAATATATATTTAATATATAATATTAGCATTAAAACTAACCATACCCGACTTGACCTGACCTGGCCTGACTCAAACCCAGCTACTTCCGAATTTAAATGAGTCCAAAAAGGTCAGACCCAAATCGGACCAATTTCTCAATGGATCCAAAAAGTTGGACTCATACCTGTTAAAACCGGGTCAGGTCCAACAGGTACCCGCAACCCGGGCACCCATCAACAGCCCCCTAGCACATTTCAAGTAGGCACCATCAGTTCCAATACTGTGCTCTTGAGTACTAGAAGAACTTGAAAAATCCAATTAAAACCATATGATATTTTTTCTGTGTTAATTTAAACCCACGAGGAGAAAAGAGTACTGGATCAAGTTCTAAGTCGACCCAAATGAAAGCCTCATTGAACCGTGACCTTTGTAGACTCAGTTTTCCAAGAGTGAGTTCAACTAGGCAAAAACTTGGGTAATCAGAGAGTTTTTTGCTTGCACCACAATTTTTTACACCACCTATTGCAGGGATTAGTTAAAGATCTTCCAATTTGAGGATTTGGGGCATACCCCATTCATGGCAGGGCCCATCAGATAAACGGGCTGCATCACCAAACAGTGGGCCCCACTTGTACAGGATGGGCGCATCAGGAAACTATTAGACCCAACCATAGTTCTAAACTCACTGACTCGACTCAAAACTTGGTCTGGTGTGACTCAAACCTAGTCAGCTGCCAAGTTCAAGCCCTTTAGTAATAAAATAATAATAATAATAACACAGCAACAAGAACCAAACCCTGCATGAATGTGTTGGAAACACAACATTCTTACCAGCATTTCTCAAGTAGAAGCTATGTTTTTCTATGTATAAACTATGCAAAGCTAATGATTTTAAATATTTATTCACTTCGCTTATATTCTTCAACTATATATCAAGCCAAGTCAATTTAAGATTTTGTTCGAGCCTTCGAGTCGACCTGACCCGACTGACATTGAGTCGAATCGAGTTTTCAGATTTTTTGAACCATGGATCCAACAGTTTCTCCAAAAGAAAGTTCCGAAAAATACTTGCTAGAAAGAGAGGAGCAAGAATTCATCAAAACTTACATCCAATGCCCTTTGGGCTTCCTTCTCTATCCAAATAAGGGCATGGTCAGAAGTGGCATTGCAAGAAAGGACAATGTGCTCGAACCTTCCATCCACAGGCACAGCCGTTCTTACGACCGGCGGAAATCTTCCGAACCTGCAACCAGGAGCACGACTTCACAATCCATTATATGACCCAAATCATTTGATTGCCTAGACTCCCAACTACACTGCACATTCGTCACAGTCGGTTGATTAAATTGTAGCAACTCATCCACTGTACATTGGCATAAATTCATGTCAATCTAGACTGTCCAAATGGCAGGCCCCATTTTGGATGGTGCATACCCCCCAATCCACACTGACTGAAGAATCATAACCATCTGGTTTTGCATGTTGAATTCGGAGTGCTGACCATTTCTTTTTAGTTGTCCACTCGATGACCACATATTTAAATCGCACAAATGGCGTAATTTTCAGCCTGCATTCCGCCACAACAGGCCCCATGTTTTGGATAGTCAGTAATGATGTAAATGTCTGGTGCATGCATGGTTGATCAGTCGCTGCATTTTAGCAAATTGAAGCAAATATCAAAAACAGTCTAGCTGTACTTGACAGTTTACTAAGAGCTGAAAATATTTCAAAAACTGTTATTACGACGGGTGGAAATCTTCCGAGCCTGCAACCAGCAGTGCACATTTGCAGTCCATCAGGTGACCCAAACATCATTTGATCAGTTACACTACCAACTACATGGTGCATTCCCAAGAGTTGTTTAAATTGTGACAACTCATCCACCGTAAGCATGGCATAGATTCATCTCAATTCAAACTGTCCAAATAGTAGGTCCCATTGTGGATGGAGCATGCCCCTTATTCGACACTGACTGAAGAATCATAACCATCTGGTTTTGCAAGTTGAATTCAGAGCAGTGACCATTTCCTTTGTGTTGTCCATTTAATGGCTACACATTCAACAGCAAGGATTGCTCAAACAGTGTAATTTTCAGCCTGCACTCCATCTACGATGGGCCCATGGTTTGGATGGTCTGGATTGGTGTATATCTGACGCATGCAAAGTTGATCAGTTGCCGCCCTTTAACAAAATGAGAGAAACATAGAACACAGTCTAGCTATACTTGAGAATTTGCCAACAGCTGAAAGTATTTGAAAAACCAATGTTGGGGGAAAAAAAGCCACTATTTTTTAGAACAGGTCCCATCAACAAACGGCAAATGGATTCACTGACTCTTATGAAATAATCAAATGCCCTCTTCCCTTTTTTTAGTGAGCATGTGAGATTTACCTGAACGGCTTTCTCTCAACAATGTGATAAAGCCGACCTGGTGCATATAGTCGCCGTGGATCTCTGTACATCACCTGTTCTGGTATGCATGTATCTCTCATACATCTTAGGCAAAGTATGCAAGGCAAGCTGCCCATATAAAGACCACATCAGCATATAAAAATACCCTGGTGGGCTGTTTGGTTTGGTGGAACTTAAAAACTTGGGAAATGCTATCGATTTTTCCTCAGATGTGACGGTTTCCCTTGTTTGTGAAAGACAGGAGGATCGAGGAAATCATTTCATTTTCTTCAGATTTCCTCATATGTAACATTTTCCTTTCCTCATCTACTTTTCGGTTTCCACCAATTCAAACACAATAAAATCCAAATTACATAACACGTTCTATAATGACAACATTTCATTGAATTCTCTATTATCTAAGCAACCTTTTGCAATAATCTCAGTTCATGGCTCAAGAAATCAAGAAGACCTGTGCAATTTTCATTATTTGAGAGTAAATCATGAAAGTGAGCATGCGTCTTGTGTTTCCGAAAAGACTAATTTTCATTATTTTAAGAAAGAGAACCGATCACCTATAGGCAAGGTACCACAAGTTGTGGTGTTCCATCAACATGCCACTTACATAAGGCATCAATACCATGAAAATGGTAGGTCCTACCATGAAGATCATGTGGCATGCAAATCAGGTTGGTCTGCTCATCAGGTGGGCCACACTGTTGGAATCAATGGACAACCGATGGTCTGACTCGACATGGAGGTGTGGACCACCTAATAAGCATCTCAGCTTCATTTTCGAGAAGGATGATCTTCATTGTGGAGCCTATCATTTTCATGGTACCAATTTCCTACATAAGTAGCATGCTAGCAGGAAAAATGGTACAGTGCTACAAGTTGTGGTACCATTGTTTGTAGGTGATCCATTCTCTTTAAGAAAATGGAGTGGGTAGATACTTCTGCTGTTGCATAGGAAAAATATGTAACAAGGACACTTCTGGACAAAAGAGGTGCATTCCAGTGGTACTGGTACCACCCTAAGCTTATGATGGTACCAAACAGATGTGGGACCCACATGGTGAGCGTATCACACCAATTATCCATCAGATGAGGGGTTGAGTTGGGTAGGGTTCAACCAGATCCCGACCCATTTACTAAAACAGGCTACATTTTCTAACCAGAACCCAACTGACCCTCTACCCATTTCGTTTGGCTCAAACCCGAATAAGAAGCGGATCGTGCCAGTTGACCCATGGGCCAATCCAACCCATTGTGACCATCAGCCTGACGCAAAAATATGAATGGGTGGACCAACAAATCATCCACATTTTCATAGAAAATTTATTCTTTCGATTTATTTTTTCTTCTTTTCATTTTTATTTTTTACTTGCATTGGGTAGAAACATTATGTTAGACAAATCTAGGATTAGATCTGTATAATTAGATATTTCTATGACATAGATCCATTATGCATAATTACATAGTTCTATCTAATTAGACATTTCTAGGCTTATTTAGGACTTATTCTACTATCTTGGATATTTTTTACTTTTTTCAAAGGGAAATTTGAACATTCCCACCTTCATGGGGACACTAGCATTGTCCCATAAGCTTTTAAATGATATCTGGGACAGAAAATCATGGATCTGAACTGTCCGTTCATTCCATACCAACATTCGCAAGCCAATGCAAAAAATGGCATTGATCAAATGATCCTAGCCATCCAATAAACAGCATGATTAGTGGATAATCAATATCGAGTAGAGAAACTAGGTCCAATCAACATGATGAAACATCTGCATGATATGCGTCACTATGGATTGCTTATGAACTGAACAGATGGTACTAACCACCTGGCCTATGGCTCATAAAAACAAAAGGTTATAACAAACTGACCAACATTCAAAAGATTAGAATTAATTCCACTGGGTAGCAATTGCACCTGCAACTTGCATTTGCACATTCCAGTCACAGCCAAGAAAAAAGATGAGGGTCAATGTCAGGTAGGCAGCCAGTTGATGAACTTCTGACAAACTAACATGAGAATGAATCCTGTTTTGAGTCTAACAGATGACAATGCTGAGATGGACATGGGCGGTCGGCTTCCCTTAAGTATCAGCAAAATTCCTTTAAATTCGTGGGACAAGGTGATCGAACGGTTCGAGAAGCATCTCGCCACCTGGAAGAGCAGATATTTATCCCTGGGTAGTCGGGCTCACGTTGATTAATTCGGCCCTCTCTAATCTGCCTCTCGACTTCATGTCAATGTATAAATGTCCGGTCTCAGTTTTAACCTCCTTGGAAAGACAGAAGAAATTTTCTATGGCACGGTAAAGAAGAAAAGAAAATCCATTTGGTGAGATGGAAGGAAGTCTGCAAGCACACCAAAGATGGGGGCGTAGGAGTCAAAGACTTGAAAATCATGAACATGGCTCTTCTTGGCAAATGGACATGGAGGTTGGGCACGGAAGATGGGTCGCTTTGGAACTCCCTTATCAAAACCAAGTATGGGAGATCGTCGGGTGGGTGGTGGACCAAAGAATCCTCGGGGCACAAAGTTTCAGCTACTTGGAGGGGGATCTTAGCCTCTAAAAGAGAGGTCCTCAAAGGCACCGGTATAGCTATTGGCAATGGGAAATCTACCAGGTTCTAGGAAGACACCTGGGTGGGAGATTCGCCCTTGAAAGCTGAGTTTCCTAACATTTATCGTCTAGCTCCGAACTAAGCTATTTCGGTGGCTGACTGCTACTCTAGACTGGGGAACTCAGGTGCTTGGAATATCATATGTCGTCGCAACTTCCATGATCGAGAAATAGAAGAATTTGCGGGTCTCCTTAGTTGCATCTCCAACTTCCACCAAGCTACAGCTCAAAAGGATAAGCTCACGTGGAGATATGAGAAGTCCAAGCAGTTCTCGGTTAAATCCCTTTACCTCTTAATAGCTGCTACCCCTCCACGTAAAGAGCTGCATATGCTGGGTAAGATCTGGAGGTTCAAAGTCCCCCCAAAGATCTCAGTTTTCGGTGGGTTAGTCGGGAAGAAAGTCCTAACTGTCGACAATCTGAGAAAGAGGGGTATGTTCATCACTAATATCTGCCTATGTTGCATGGAGAATGAGGAATCGGCTGACCATCTTTTTGTCCATTACCCGTACACAGCCCATATTTGGTCAGATCTTCTCAGTTCCTGCAGTATGGCGTGGTGCTTCCCCTCTGCTACTGACGATCTGATCAAGGCTTGGCTTGGTCCTCACTTGGGAAAGCAGAAAACTATGGCCTGGAGAATGGGTTTGCCGGCAGTTTGGTGGGCGGTGTGGGAAGAAAGAAATGGGAGATGTTTCCGTGGCATTTCAAAATCTCCGGACCTTTGCTTTTTTAGAGTGCAGCTCCTCCTAGCAGATTGGGGAATAGCCCTCCCTAGCTTTTAGCCATCTTTGGGAGTTGAATCAGTCCTCTTTTCCTTTCTGTTTTCTTGTTATTTCCTCTGTTGCTTTTTCAGTTTTTTCTGCTTTTGCTGGAAGCTAGCTCTCTTTCCTGCTATCTCAGCAGGAGAGTTCTTCCTTGCTTTTGTACTATATCACTTTTTTTAATACATCTTCATAACCTTTAAAAAAAAATGCTGAGATGAACATGTAGAAAAACTAGGATGGATAGACTTAAGAACAGTGTTAACATGTTACTCAAAGCAGTCTTGATTAGTCGCAAGTGGATATAAAATGATGGAGAGAAGATTCAGATGTTCAGTCATGTGCAATAAAGTCCAGAGACAAAAGTTTGAAACGGGTGTGTTACGTAAAGAACCATTTGCCACCGATGCCGTTACATTTCGCCCCGTGTTGGGCTGATACAAGGCCATTACACCCGTGTCGTTCATGGGCGATACCAGTACATATTAGCCAATACATAATTGTTTCGGACAATAAATCTTGCCAGAGACAACTCCAATTAGGGAAACATTTATCGGGGTTTAACTGTTTAAGTGCATGAAGAGGATAGATGAAGGCATGGCTAGGACAAGGCATTGATAATGATGTTGGAAAGGAGAAGGTTGATGTCTGGCGAGCAGTCCATAGTAAATCCTTTGCCAATCTACCATTTAAAAGAAGATGAAGAAGATGGAGATGACAAGGATGGATGTGGTGGTGGTGTCGTTATATGCTTTTGTAAACAAATACCCATTCATAATTATATAATTTTAAGGTCCCAAATAGCCAGATGGGGCTATGATGTTGGTGGTGGTGAATATAGACATTTTGGGGCAAAATTTCTATGCACATAGTCAGCACCAAGTCAGTCCACACATATCTCACACCATGTAAATCTGATGGTAGGAATTGAGAGCACGTTTCTGAACGGGTTTTTTTAAAATTTTGAAACATATATTGGATTCCCACCCATCATCACATTTAGAAAGTGGGAGATGAGTGCGCATAACTAGCAGTCCACAAAAAATTATCTTCTTGTTTTTTTGTAATCACTTCTTGCAACATTAAAAAATAATATTGTGGATGCCTTGTTTTGGGTACACAAAGGTCCCCATGCCAAATAACTTGTTTCATTCAACTTTTGACACCAAGATATGTGCCAGTTCTAACTTCTGGAGAAGGAAAACCAGACGTGTTAAACACGCCCAAGTTAATTTCTCCCCCATTAACATCAACATGCATACATACAAACATACAGAGTAAGAGGGAGTGCATGCAACATCCAACTCTTTCAACAGGTTGGCCCACCATGAGGAACACCTTGTGCAAAAATCAGCCCCATCCACTCATCAGCTGGGCCACAGCATAGAAAACAATTTCTAGCCATTGATAAATAACAAAATACAAGTGTGGTCCACTCAATGAATGCATGTGGCTGATTATTGACCAATGTTATCATCATGATGCGGACAGCCTATTGGACGGATTGGATGTCGCAAGAACATGAAAGGTTGAATGTCATCCACTATCCACTGGTGGAAAAAGGTACTGAGGTCAACCTCATGGGAGCTTCTCATAAGTTCGAACTCTGTGGACCCCATCATGATGTGTGTTAGACATCTGAGCCGTGCATCATATGCAACCTCTAATGGTAGGCTATGGATCCAAAAATCAGGCCAATCCATGACTTACTTGGGCCAGACCACAGGGACTAGTTGAGAGTGGATAGCCACCCCCTAAAACCTTCTAGATTGTGGGGCTTGCCAAGGTGTGGTTCAAACATCCAGCTCATCCATCATATGCGTCCCACTTGGATGAAGGTCAAACCAAATTTCAGATCATTCCAAAACTTAGGTGGGCCCACTTGGATGAGGGTCAAACCAAATTTCAGATCATTCCAGATTGTGGGGCCCGCCAAGGTGTGGTTCAAACATCCAGCTGCTCCATCATGTGCGTCCCACTTGGATGAGGGTCAAACCAAAATTCAGATCATTCCAAAAATCAGGTGGGCCCCGCCAAGTGATTTTAGATACTTTAGGCACGATTTCACAGGAAGCGGATTGGCTGGTGTACCACACACCAGCTATATAGCTGCCGTAGGTACATGTCGTGCGAGGACGAGCACTGACGCTCCTCGAGCTTCGAGTTGTATGAACGGTTCAAAGGAGATCAAAGTTACATGACCCCCACAGTGATGTATTTATTATATCTACACCGTTCACCTATTTTTTGAGATCATTTTAGAGCATTATCCAAAAAATGAATCATATCCAAAGATCATCTGGACCACACCACAAATAGCAACAGAGATAATGATTTTCACCGTTAAACAATTCGTAGGGCCCACCATAATGTTTATTTTCCATCCAATTTGTTCATAAGGTCACAAAGACCTAAATGAAGAGGAAAAACAAATTTCATATTGATCCAAAAGTTCTATGACCCCAAAAAGTGTTTCAATGGTAGACGTTCAATCCCCCACTACTTTTTGCAGTGTGGTCAACTTGATACTTATATCCGTCTTATTTTTCATCTCAAGCCTTAAGACGAGCTCGTCAAATGGATGGACGGTTTGGATATAACACACACCTCATGATCAGACCCATAGAACTTATTGATGTCAATACAGCAGCTATATAGCTAGTGTGAGGTACACCAGCCAATCCGCTTCCCTATCATGACTCCAAATAGTGCGGCTGCCAGAGTTACAAATGCGGCTGATTTTTGGGACATTCCATAACCTAGAGGGAACCCACTAGATGTACAACACATCATGGTGGGGCCCACAGAGCTCAACCTTACAGGAAGCTCCCATGAGGTCAACCTCGTAGTACCTTTTCCCATATACATATACATTTGTGTGTTTGTGTTTGTGTGTGTGTGTGTGTGTGAGAGAGAGAGAGAGAGAGAGAGAGAGAGATCAAAGCCAGCAATGATGGGGAAAAGAAGCAAAAGACCACCATATACCAGAAAAGTGACTTGAAAATGTCCTCCAATGGAGTAGCTGTCCTAGGTAAGAAATCATCCTGCATCAAAATAATCACTATCAACATGAAAAGAACACGACAGTGGCAAAATCATAACAATTATTTTGCAATAAATGATTATGTAGGAAACAAGATCTGAAAAACCTTTATCGATATGAGGAAAAAAAGGAAGAAGAGAAAACAAACAAGTCAAAACATGAATACCATACATTCAGGAAGAAGGCCCAGATATTTCAAACTTTCTTGGAAGCCACAACCGTCATTATCTTCAACGAGAAGATGTTCTGAACTTAAAAAAGATAATTCATCTTTGATGAGGAATTATAGGGTCTTGTGCAGCATAGACAAGAACATCATCCCGATGTACTGAATCCATAGATGAGGCCCATGGTTTGGCAATCCAGACTAGATATGGTGGGTCCCACCTTTAGATGCCCTGAAAGTCTCCTAGATTGATAGATCCAAAACCATCAAACCTATGGCCTTACATAGATTGTTAGGAGAACACAAAGCAACACCCTGGATAGAACCAAAGATTGGATGTCTGGGATCATATAATCTAGGAAATTTTTTGGGGCATCCCCCATGTATGCCACGCCCATTATATCAACAGTTTGAATCACCTCACCATGGGCTGCACTTGTATAGATAAGACACGGCAAGACCAAGGTGTTCCAAAATGGTAATGTTGGCCGTAATGGCCACCACCATTACCATTATAATACAAGCCATTACGGCTCCTATATCGGTTGTTACGGCCCTTTTTTTTATTTTTTGAAAAAACTATTACAGGACCGTTACGGAACCATTACGAGGCCATTACGGTCCATTATAGGGCCTTTACGAACTGTTACAGGGCCTTTATGGCTTGTTTTTAATGTAACGGCCATTACAGCCATTTCGACCCTGTAACGCGCAATGGTTATGACGTAACCGATTTTGAATACCTTGGGCGGGACACAATGCACATCCTGATGCATCAAGAGATTCAAGACCCAATATTTCCTCTTGATTGACTATTCACATGTCATAATGTGAGAGACTTCATCTGATGTTGAAAAACTTGGTCCTAGTCTAGAAATTAGTCTTTTGAGTTTCTACCTCGGCTTAGTGAGTAAATTAACAACTCACTGACTATATAATGATTCAGCTGAGATTGTGACTCCACCTATCTCATATAATGAGCTTTGCTAAGCCCACACTCAGATATCATATAACTAATATACAAGCCGCACATGTGCCCGGATGGCACAATAGGTTTGAGATTCAATCCATCCATCAAAATGGCGCCACTATATTGATGCCCTAGCCTAAGAATCAGGTAGATTCACTGGTCAGATGGGCTAAAGTTTTCAAAACAAAAGTATGGCTCTGAAAAACTTGGCTGAAGTTTTGTAACCTATCCACCTGTTTCCAATATCAGGGCTCACATGCAGATTCTGCCATATTTTATCTTTGGGAAAACATGCACAAGGTCAGACCAACCTAATGGATGGATTGTGGCGCTTACAAGTGTTGAGAATGTGGAGCCACATTGGGCCGCCTTCAACCGGTCGTATGACGTCTTCGACCGGTCGTAGGGGCCTGCTTGACCGGCTCGACTCAAAGTCCAGCGATGCTGTTTTTTGCTGTTTTGGGCCCTAGGACTGGTCGTACGAAAGCTAGGACCGGTCGTAGGTTACGCAGATTGTTTCCGAAACTGATACGGATTGCGGATTTTGGTGTCGCCTTTCGCAAGGGTGCGGAAGGAAAGTTACCTAAACTATAAATAGGGGTTCCTAGGGCTTTTCTAGGTATATGAGGAATATTGAAAAATATTTCTAAAGGTGTGGGCTAAGGGTTTTCTATATTCTTCCAAGGGAGAGGTTAGTATTTTGCCTTGTAATCTTTGTTTCTTCATAGTGGAAGTTTGTATCCGTGGTTTTTTACCCTAGTTTGGGGTTTTTCCACGTATATCTTGTCTTGTGGTTTGTTTAAATTGCTTTGATATGTTTCTAGTTTATATTACTTTCTGTTTATCGTTTGTGGGTGAGGCCTAAGATTGGATCTCGGCCCACTGCATTTTTGGCGTGCTGCTCAACAACTGGTATCAGAGCTATTGGTTTAGTTCTATTGGGAGCGATGGCAGAAGATGGAAAAACTAGAATTGAAAAGTTTGATGGTTCAAACTTTGCCTTCTGGAAGATGCAGATGGAAGATTATCTGTATCAGAAGGACCTCTATATTCCTCTAGAGGGAAAAGAGAAGAAACCAGAAAAGATGACAGATGATGAATGATTTTTACTGGATAGGAAGGCTTTAGGAACGATCCGACTCTCTGTCTAAGAGCGTCGCCTTCAAAATATCCAAGATGAAAACAACAAAAGAATTAATGGAAGCCCTAGCCACCATGTATGAAAAACCCTCAGCATCCAACACGGTTCATCTTATGAAACAGCTATTCAACAAGAAGATGTCAGATGGTGGGAGCGTGGCTGAACATCTAAACGAGTTCAATACAGTCACGAACCAGTTGAAATCCGTTGGCATCAACGATGAGGTCAGGGCGCTATTGATCTTATCCAGTCTGTCAGACAGTTGGGATGGTTTGATGATTGCTGTGAGCAATTCTTCAGGGTCGACAAAGCTGAAATTTGATGATGTGGCCGGTCTAATTCTCAGCGAAGAATCTAGAAGGAAGGCATCAGGAGTTTCAGGGGATTCAGGGAATGCTTTAAACGTTGAAGGAAGAGGAATATCGCAGAACAAAAGAGGCAATAAACACGGGCGTTCTAAGTCGAGGAAGAAATCCAAGGGACCAAAAGACAGACGGGTGTTGGTATTGCGGCAAGAAGGGACACATGAAACGTGATTGCAGGGCGCTTAAGAAACAAGATAGAAGCTCTCAAGGCGGGAAGGATTTAGTGAATCTGTCTGAGGAGAGCGACACAGAGGCGTTGATCTTGTCTCTTGATGCGAGGAATGAGTCATGGGTTATAGACTCGGGTGCTTCGTTTCATGCCACTTCATGTAAGGAAGTTTTGCGTAATTATGTGTCAGGGGACTTTGGGAGAGTCAACCTAGGTGATGATGAGCCGTGCAGTATTGTTAGAAAGGGGGACGTTCAGGTCAATCAGAAAGACGGAACAGTTTTGAAACTGAAGGATGTCAGACATGTACCGAGTTTGAGAAGGAATTTGATCTCAGTGGGGCAGTTGGCCAATACCGGTTATGTGACAACATTCACCAGTGATTCCTGAAAGATCACAAAATGTGCCTTGGTGATATCTAGAGGCAAAAAGGAAGGCATCTTGTACGTGACTTTAGGATCGTATGGTTCACTCTCAGTCGCATCAACTGGAGTGAATGGGCAGTTATGGCATCAGAGGTTGGGACATATGAGTGAAAAAAGGATGAAAGTGCTGTTGTCAAAAGGGAAGCTACCAGGGCTGAAGTCTCTTAACTTGGAATTCTACGAGGACTGCGTATATGACAAGCAGAAGAGGGTAAGCTTCAAGAAGATAGGACGCGCTCCAAAGACGCATCTATTGGAGCTTGTACACACTGACGTGTGGGGACCGGCACAGGTATCATCTCTTGGTGGCTCACGTTATTTTGTTTCTTTTATAGATGATGCTAGTAGAAAATTGTGGGTTTATTTCTTAAAGCATAAATCTGATGTATTTGATGCGTTTAAGAAGTGGAAAGTTATGGTAGAAAACGAGACAGGTAAAACAGTAAAGTGTCTCAGATCTGATAATGGGGGAGAATATTGTGATAAGAGGTTTGAGGAGTATTGTGTAACGACTGAAATCAAACATCAGAAAACAATTTCAAGGACACCACAGCAGAATGGTGTGGCTGAGCGCATTAACAGGACCATCCTTGAACGCGCCAGGAGCATGAGGTTACATGCAGGGTTGCCCAAGACCTTTTGGGCAGATGCTGTGAATACTGTCGTATATCTTATCAATAGAAGTCCCTCAGCACCATTGGATGGTGGGCTACCAGAAGAAACGTGGACTGGAAAAGAAGTGAACCTTACACATCTTAGAGTGTTCGGTTGCACTTCATATGTTCACATTGATGCAGAGTACAGAAACAAGTTGGATGCGAAGTCCAGGAGGTGCACGTTTATAGGCTACGGGCAGGATGATTTTGGCTACAGGTTTTGGGATGCAGAAAACAGGAAAATCATCAGAAGCAAGGACGTAGTCTTCAATGAAAAAGTGATGCATAAGGATAGTGTGCAAGAAAATAAGGCCAAGGAAAAGGAATTCGTAGAATTGGAAGAGTTACCGGACACGGGTGTTACAGCGCCACAAGATGATCATGCACAGGAGCATCATGAGGCAGAGCCACAGACACCGGTTGTGAGGAGGTCTACTCGGGAGAGGAGACCCACGGTCCGATACTCACCCTCCTTACATTATCTACTGCTGACAGATAATGGTGAGCCAAAATGTTTTGAAGATGCATTACAGTCAGATACACGGGTTAAGTGGGAGCAAGCCATGGATGAGGAGATGGACTCTCTTGAGTCTAATCGTACATGGGAGCTAGTCACTCTACCTAAGGGTAAGAAAGCTCTTCATAACAAGTGGGTTTACAGACTGAAGGAGGAGCATGATGGTTCGAAATGGTACAAGGCGAGACTGGTTGTAAAAGGGTTTCAACAGATGGCAGGTATCGATTTCACTGAAATATTTTCACCGGTAGTGAAAATGTCTACGATTCGCATGGTCTTGAGTATAGTGGCTACAGAGAACTTACATCTAGAGCAGCTAGATGTTAAGACAGCCTTTCTTCATGGGGATCTTGAAGAAGAAATATATATGCATCAGCCGACAGGATACGTGGCACCAGGTAATGAGAACAAGGTGTGCAAACTGAAGAAAAGTCTATGTGGCCTGAATCAGGCCCCGAGGCAGTGGTACAAGAAGTTCGATAGTTTCATGTCGGGAAATGGTTTTAAGAGATGTCGTGCAGACCACTATTGTTATTTGAAGAAGTTTGATACGTCGTATATCATTCTTCTTCTGTATGTTGATGATATGCTTGTGGCCGGTTCAAGCATGAAGAAAATCTCAAATCTCAAAAGACAACTGTCTAGAGAATTTGCCATGAAGGATTTAAGAGCTGCAAAATAAATTCTAAGCATGAGGATAAAGCATGACAGGGAAAACAAGAAATTGGTTTTGTCACAGGCAGAGTACATAACCAAGGTACTTGATCGATTCAATATGGGAGATGCTAAGCCGGTTAGCACTCCATTAGCCAACCACTTCAAGCTATCTAAGGAGCAAGGTGCAAAGACGCAGGAGGAACGGGACTACATGGCCAAAGTCCCCTATGCGTCAGCGATTGGGAGTTTCATGTATGCTATGGTAAGCACGAAGCCAGACATTGCTCAAGCAGTGGGAGTTGTTAGCAGGTTCATGAACAACCCCGGAAAAGAACATTGGGAAGCTGTGAAGTGGATACTGAGATACCTGGTGGGTACTAAGGATGCAGGGCTGTGTTATGGTGGATCGAAAATCAAGCTACAAGGCTACGTGGATTTAGATTTGGCAAGAGATATCGACAGCAGAAGAAGCACTACAGGTTATGTCTTTATTCTGGGCAGTGCTGCAATCAGTTGGGTCTCTTAGTTACAGAAGATAGTATCTATCAGTACGACAGAAGCAAAATATGTTGCGACTACAGAAGCATGCAAGGAGATGGTGTGGATGCAAGGTTTTATGAAAGAGTTGGGTAAGAAGCAAGTAGATTGCAAGCTGTACAGTGACAGTCAGAGTGCAATACACTTGACTAAGAATTCAGTCTTTCATTCAAGGACCAAGCATATTGCCATCAGATATCACTTCATACGTTCGTTACTAGAAGATGGATCGATTGTTCTGGAGAAGATTCATACAAGTGAGAATCCTGCAGATATGTTGACCAAGGCGCTCACAAGGGAGAAGCTGAAGCTCTGTTCAGCTTTGATTGGTCTTCAGGCTTGAAGACGGGGAGGTGGTGCACCCCGGATGAAGAAGACGAAGCTTTATGGCAATGTCTACAAGTGAGAGATTGTTGAGAATGTGGAGCCACATTGGGCCGCCTTCGACCGGTCGTAGGACGTCTTCGACCGGTAGTAGGGGCCTGCTCGACCGGTCGTGGACCGGCTCGACTCAAAGTCCAGTGATGCTGTTTTTTACTGTTTTGGGCCCTAGGACTGGTTGTAGGAGAGCTAGGACCGGTCATAGGGGCCTACGACCGGTCGTAGGGGAGCTAGGACCGGTCGTAGGTTATGCAGATTGTTTCCGAAACTGATACGGATTGCGGATTTTAGTGTCGCCTTTTGCAAGGGTGCGGAGGGGAAGTTACCTAAACTATAAATAGGGGTTCATAGGGCTTTTCTAGGTAGATGAGGAATATTGGAAAATATTTCTAAAGGTGTGGGCTAAGGATTTTCTATATTCTTCCAAGGGAGAGGTTAGTATTTTGCCTTGTAATCTTTGTTTCTTCATAGTGGAAGTTTGCATCCGTAGTTTTTTACCCTAGTTTGGGATTTTTCCACGTATATCTTGTCTTGTGGTTTGTTTGGATTGCTTTGATATGTTTCTAGTTTATATTCTTTTCTGTTTATCGTTTGTGGGTGAGGCCTGAGATTGGATCTCGGCCCACTGCGTTGTTGGCGTGCTGCTCAACAACAAGAGCTTTCTTGCACATGTGTATGTACTTAGCAAAGTTCCTTATATAACATCAGATACTGGACTTGATATTCGGAACCCATCTGAAGGAACCTGGCTGTTACAATTCCTAAGGATCAGTGAGGTATGAACATTGATTTCATCGATGAAAGGAACTGCATCCAAGGCAATGAAATCACATGCAATTGCATCTGCATTCCCCCTATCTTGTCAGCATAGCATGCCAATTTAGGCAGTTTTAATGATGCTAAGCCCCACTCCTACAAGTTATGATTAACCTTTATGTGATTTGGATGTGGCCCACCTGAGCAATGACACCAATCGCACGGTGCAACATAAGGTTTCATTCTAGTCAACTAAATGGAACTTTCAGCAAGGTTCCAACGAAGAAGTAGAGTCCTACACATAAGCAGATGTAATCGTATCTTGTTTGTGTCAAGGGAATACAAGCATTCATATTAGTAGGTCCTATCTCAGAAAAGCTAGCTTCACTTCAGGTCATGAATGGATTATAGTGGCCTAGTCTCCCATTCTCCTTGCCCATCTGATCCAACAGTTGAAACAAGTGTGTTTATGCATCTTCCTTGTTGCTTTGCTGAAAGACTATAACGGTGCTGCCTATGCAATTGACACTGCATGTCTGCTATGTGAGCTGCATAATTGCATAAGCCCAATGAGAACTTCATAGAACTATATGGTCCAGTTCTCATAAAGGTTTAACGTATCGTTCAATACCAGTATGTATCGCCCAATACATGCTGTATTGTCCTTGAATCTATACGCCTCAAGAAGCTCAATACAGGGGTGATATGCCCCCGTATTGGTTGTGAACAATTCGATGTGCAAAAATCAATTTGCCAACCGTGGTTCTCATGAGACCTCATTTGTGCCTAATACCACCTTAGGCATTTTAAATGTTTCCAAGAACTTCTATGGCGCGATCTTTGTCTCTTGAAACAGTTGCCGTCATCACCAAAATCATCATTGATCATACCCTAGTTCTTTTTAGCATAGATTCTAAGGTTGTCACAACTCACAAATACACTATGTTAAGGAAAGTCTTTTTCCTACTGGGGCTCCACCATAGCCTTGTCACTGATATTAAAGCTTGGCATTATGAATCGGATTTCACCAACCATTCTCGCAGCTTTATCCTCAATAAGTGAAAAATTCTTCAAATCCTTCCTCACTACCCGGATCCATGTCCTTTCAAGTCTTCTTCTCCACCTCCCAAGCCCTTCAACCCCATCAAAGTTAGTTTTTCCTAGCACATGCAAACCACCTGAATCGGCTCTCCATCAACTTTACCTTCTATTAGGGTTACTCTAAGGTTGTCCCAAATACACGACACTGAGATAATTCTTTTCTCTTTTTTTTGGGTCTATAAAAGGACCTATTTTGTAATGAGAGGGCATCCGATCTTTGAGTTATTTTCTACAAGCTTTGTATTTGTGAGTGAATGATTCTTCTCTTGTTTAGTGAGTGATTCCCTAACCCCTTGGGTGAGTCCCCAAGCTATCTCTTATTAGGTGAGTGATTCCCCGACCCTTAGGTGAGTAAGTCCCCAAGCAATCTTGGGTGAGTAAACCCCCCAAGCTATCTCCTTTTCTTATTTTCATTCAGCTTATTACTCTTGATCTAAATTATAGCAACAAAGGTATTCTTCTCTTTATTGCATTTCTTTGGATTCAACATCAATTGCTTATGGTGGGCCCCACTTGATACATATGGAACGATCCTTTTCTCCTCCCCTTTCTTACAAGAACTTCCTCTATTAGGAAAGATTCCTAATCACATCACAATACTTTCACGCTCCACCCATATATAGGTTTTTATGGTTTCTTTCAAAAAACCTGAGAAAAAGGTACTTTCACTCTCCCCCTATGGCCACCACCCCAGACACTGGATCTGAGGAGTGAAGGCAACCATTCCTTCCCCTAATAGTTGGATCATGAATCTTTAGAGTGCTTCCTTGTTTTGGGCCTATTCGTGGTTCCATTTGCATTGTTGTTGTGGCTACATGTATTACAATCTACTTCTGCTTCGTCTTGCTCGCCCAACACAAACACCCTCATATGCCCCTGCCCTACATGAGCAAATGAAATCTTTGACTATTAGAAAATAAAGGACAGCCTCGAAGGCTTAGAATGCTTGTTTCAAGCCCAAGATATGGTACTCCTTGAGTCCCCTATGACCAATAAGTTTCAAATCAATGGGAAGGGCTAATTCTCAAAACCTGATCAACAAACCTCTTCCGTATCATTTCAACCACATAATGACTATCAGAAAAAAGTCCTTTTGATAGAACCATTCTCAAACCCTAGAACTCAAACCACTTGGAAGGTTGTAGATGACCACTCCACATCGATGTTCAACTTCAAAGACATAGAGGGCAGCCTCTTCCACCTCCTTTTTGTGTTTCCTTTTGCCTCCATGATTGCCTTTTGCTCTCTCACCAAGTCCAAGACTGACAGTAGGGAAAAATCATAACCATCAGGTTAGAAGTATACAATCATGGTCAATGAGAAATTATATGATACATGGCCACACCTTTTCACAGTATACACATGTTTTTAATTCTGACTGGTAGGCCCATGGTTCAGTAATCCAAATCATTGGCCTGTTGTGCCACGCTATGAATGGACTATGCCTCAAATATTACTACCTAGAGTGATAACAGTGAAAGAATGGATTAATCAAGATGATATGTGCAAGTCAATGGAATAATGGTGAACAATCATTTTAAAGAGGAAAAAATGGTGATATTTCTGGGTATTAATAATGAGGAAGTAGCCTCAAACTTGAAAGAAAACATATTAGCAATTTGGAGCCCGGACCCTGAATATTAATGCTACCAAAATTGCAATTTGGTTATTTCCGCTTTATATAAACTAATAATTGCAATTCAATTTGATAGTGCATCCAAACGCACACTCCATTATACCAATAACAATCAACTATCACAATTACTATACTATGCACTGCATCTCATATCAAAATTTAGACAATAACCAGCATTAAGAGGATACTAACAAAAGAATATGAGCACCGACATCGAATTCAGAATCCTAAATATTTAGATGCAACAATTTAGATAATGCCAACGCCAAAGAAAACATGCAAACTTCTCAGCACTAAGCACAGGATTTGAAAAACAGAATGATGCATACAGTCTTCTATACATACAGCCTTTCTTTATACATACAGTCTTCTGTGGTACTAGAATAGTCTAATCTAACAACAAATACCTGTGGTACTAGAATAGTCTAATCTAACAGCAAATACCTGTGGTACTAGAATAGTCTAATCTAACAGCAAAAGTAGAAAGCATTAGGTGAAATGTGTGTATCAAAAGAAAAGGAACCAATATCAGTTACTGCATTAGGTTGGAGTCTTCAATATACAGGTCTACGGGTTGAGAAGTCTACAACCACTCAAATCAGTGAAATATGAGACAAACATAACAGTTTCCATCTAAACCACATGCAACTAGCCCAAAAGGTAAAATACGGATTATCAGAAACAAAATAATAATAATAATAATAAGATTTATATAAGAACATAAAAAATGAAGGCCAAAACAAAATTTAAAATATAAGAGAGATGAAGATGAACTGAGCTAGTCATCAGGTTGACCGACTGTGTACATGCCACAGTCTGTAGATCAGCTGAATCTCAGTTAGTCCTCATGTGAGCAACAAATGTACAATGAGTGTGGGCTGTTGGCCTTTTTTCAATTTTTACCATCCATTTTTTTTGTTGCATGTGTGGCACACCTGATGACTTGACTGGCCTATTTTTGGGCTAAGGCTCATACATGGTAAGGCCAATCAGATGAAATACCCAGATCTCACACATTGTTACGTGTGAAGATAGCCATTGCATTTCTCAACCAAAATCCAATCACTTTTTGGTCATTGCTCGCAATGTCAATTTATATCATGTCTAAAACCATGAACTTGCCTGCAGCACGATGGAATTGATAATGTCTGCATATCTCACAGCCAAATTCAGCGACATACACCGCGCAGGCGCGATTGCGAAACACCGGACCCTTTTCCGATCTATATTCCCCAACCGGTCATGCCCCCGTACCACCACCATTGCCAACAGAGCAGCCACGCCAGATCCAAGCGAATGCCCCGTAAGTATCAGAGTGTAATTCGGATTCTTCTCCAACAATTCCCTCAAAACCTCACACTCCTGATCCAAGACCCAAAGAGCAGCCTTCAAGAGCCCATTGTGAACATATCCGCCATCGAAATCCCGCTGCCCTAGCCTGTTATCCAACAGGACTGCGTAATCACTCTCCTTTTTCAAGTTAAGACCTCTTATAGCAAGGACTATATTGGAATTCTTGTGATCAAGGTAGATGAGATAAGGTGGTGCCCGACCTTGGGTGTCCTTATAAGTCTTACGCCGGATCACCTGATCGGGGTCTATGCCATAGCCGCCAGGGGGAGCCCAGAGTGGGTAGTGGAGATCATCCTCGTAGACGGCAAGGATCGTGCGGCAGAGGCGGGGGACGGGCTCAAATTCCTCAGGAGACACAAGGCCCCAGTTCTCACTGTCGTGGCCCGCAGTGTGGAGGCACCGCTTCCATGCCCAGCGGGCACAGGCCAGGCAGTAGACACATTCGAGGAGGGGGATGCCACAGATGAATAGCGACATTTTGGCCCCTACGAACTGAGTATCGCCATCGAGACTGAAATATGGTGTTGGAGACTGAAATATGGTGTTTTTTAATTGGAGAAGGAAAGGGAGATTGGAAATGTCATTTTCTGAGAAGGATTCTTGAACTAGATTGAAAAAGAAGAAGAAGCTCACTGATAGTCAGAAAGGATGGGATCTTGGATAGCCCGCCTTATTGATTAAAGCAGGCCAAAATCACAATTTGGATTTTGCAGTTGAAGAGACTGGTGGAGGTGAATATTGGAAGGAATTACATGAGAAAATACAGAGATTGGAAATGCAGCTTTCTGAGATGGGTTATTAAATTGGAAAAAAAAAAAAAAAAAAAAAAAAAAACCCAATTACCAGAAAGGAAGCTGCATCGTGGCAATAGATGATGAAAGAAGATGGAGGTTTTTACACTTGAAAAGATTGGTGCAGATGAATATAGTAAGATATCACATGAAAAAGGAGAGATTAGAACTGCAATTTGAATTTAAAAAGTCAACTGAGTATGAGAATAGAAGTAATACATCGATCAAAGCTACTAAAAGAGTGAAAGATTGACAAAAGAAAGAGATTTACCTACACTTGAAGAGATTGGTGCAGAGGAACATTGTAAGGAATTGCATGAAAAGGAGATGCTGGAAATGCAGCTTCTGAGATGAGTTTTTTTAAACAAAGGAAATAGCAAAACTCAAATGGCTATCATAAAAGAAGGAATTTTCGATTGAAGAGTGATAGGTGGGTGGTGGATATTACAAGAAAGTACAGTTCTAGATTTTATTTTTCTTTAGTAGCTGAATAGAGGGATTTTGAAGTGGAAGACAGCAGATTGGGGACCTTTTTGGGATTAGAAAAAAATGATGAAATTGGAAAATATAAAATGGGTTTTTGCCGATTTTGTGATTGAAATCAGATGGCTTCGATGTGGAGCTGAAAAGGATGGGGTTTTGTGCTGAAAAGATGGGAGTTTTTCAAATTCCAAATGTGGGTTTTTTCTTATTAAAAATGGGAATTTCTTGGTCGAAATTTGCAGAGATTTTGATAGTGAAGGTGGGGATTTTGGATTTCTTTCCGATTTTTCTTTCCCTTTTTCTCTTTTTTTATGGATGAGAAATGCTGGAAAGTTCTGTAGAACAAGGAAGGAAGAGCTGAAGAGCGAGAGACACGGAGAGTACCTAGACTCCTATGATAGCTATCTACCATTTACAAAGCTGGCATTTTAAAACTCGACCTCACACATGACGTGATTTTACGGAGATCCAGACCGTCCAAATCTCTAACCCAAGTATAGATGGAGCATGACCCAATAATTACATTGATATGGATGATATTACCTTCTCATTTTCCAATCTTTAACCAATGATAGTTAATAGTTATTTTTTTTTCCTGATCGGCTTAACTCTAGATGGTGGTAAACTATCACAGAAATCTTTCAGAGGGAGGTAGCGACGGAGCATCGCTGGAGTGTACTTGCTGGTGTACGTATACGGATGGTGGGAAGCAGAAGAGGTTGGTTGCACTTGCAGGATGATATGTCGGCATCTTACCCATTGTTTCAGGGTACCTTTCAATGATCCAAACCGTTTATAATATGGGCCCCAATGTGGATAGATCATATCCAAAATAAATCTCAGATTAAAAAAACTTAAGCCTGTGATTATTCAAAGATTGTGGGGACTGTCCATATCAAAAGAAAATAATCATCAACCAATCAAAGGAGAAATTATTATGAACAAAGAGAAATTTTTCCATACACCCATATCATGTGAGCCCCATCATATGAACGGTTTGGATCATTGAAATATGATTGCATGTGTACGTCAGGATGTACACCAGCAAACTTCAACTACGAATACGTGTAAAATACCGAAACTGCTCATCCAAATGGGTCCAGTGATTTTAACGGCTGACCCAAAAGATAAGGCCTGTATGGTCATCTTCACATCACTAATGCACATTGAATTTGGACCGTTGATCAATTTCTGTTCACCGTTCATTTGTTTCGTAATTGATTAGCCCATTTGATGAAGATATTAACTTGTTTTTGAGTCATAGAATCCAAACAGTGGGGATCGCTTGATGAGCGGCTCAGATTGGCTCAGATCTTAATGTGTGGGCTGTTTTCAAGTCGCACGCTTCCAAGGTCTGGTTGTGCGAGTCTACTTCGCGTTTTGGAGCGGCCAATCAAAGAAATTGGACGGTCACCTAAAAGTCAAACTGCAATTAAGCGTGCGGCAGCTTCGCTAGATTCCAGCGCTTGAAATAAGCGTACTCGCTCGTGTGGCATAGATACGGCAATCACACTAATCCTGGGGATGTGGAACACGTGCCAAAGATCTGGTCCAGTTATATGGTAGATAGACACGTGTTCATTTCCCGAGCCAAAATTCAGAAGGACCGATTCGTCGGTATGATACGCCTGTACGTTGGATATCTACCCGTTTGTCATTATTCTCAACCGTCCGCTTCAGTTAAAGATTCTCCCACAGGGACCCTGTTAACGTCTGACGTGGATTGCGTGGAGACCCTGACACCACCGACCTCCGTGATGGCAGGACTCTGTGGAGCCCACTGTGATGTATGTGTTTTATCTATGCCGTACATCCATTTTTCCAGCTCATTTTAGATAATTAGCCCAAAATCAAATCAAATCCAAAGCTAAAGTGGACCACACCACGGTAAATAGTGGTGATGATGACATCCACCATTTAAACCTTTCTATGCCATCCTGTTCATACGATCACACAGACCTGGATGAAGGGAAAAAACAAATATCAGCTCGATCCAATACGTCTGTGGCCTTATAGAAGTTTTCAACGGCAGACATTCAATCCCCACTGTTTCCTGTAGTATGGTCCACTTGAGCATTGAATGTTATTCAAACTCGGCCGAAGCTAAAATGAGCTGGAAAAACAGATGGACGGCGTGGATAAAACATATACATCACGGTGGGCCCCACAGAATCCCACCATCTAGGAGGTCGGTAATGGCACGGTCACCCATCGATTCCCGTCCGTCGACGTCATACCTATCGCATTCGAAGAGAACGGAATCCTCTACAAAACGCATAATACACCCAGACTCGATGGGGCCCACCATGTTGTATTTGTAAATCCACACCGTCCGTCAGGTTTGAAATCTTATTTTAACCGTACATGCAAAATATAAGTAATACCAAAGTGAAAATTTTAAATTGTCCCTAAAACCTATTAGTTCACGCGGTGGGGCTGCTTGAGTTTTGTACTGATTTTTGTATATTCCGTTACTCCTAGTGATTTTGATACCTGATTACGGTTTGATGAAAGATATCGAACATGTGGCCCCACACGCAACCTATGGTTGGTATCCATCTTCATTGTTCTCTGGAGTGTGGCCCACCTGAGTAGCATTTTTATCTGATTTTTTTGTAAGAGGCTTAGAATATAACATAGAACCTGATGGACGGAGTAGATTTTACATATGAAACTATCTTGTTCCAAAGATGTTAAGTATTTTACGCGCGAGTAAAACAGAAGAGACTAGAGTACTCCGCCATTCCGTTTCCAGATGCAAAACAAGGTAGCTTCCAGCGAGAAATGCTTGCAAGTTGCAACGCTATTTTGCTGCCAATATCTCACTTGTGCAGAACATCCTAACCGTGAAAAAGGTGGGCCGATCACAATAAAGATCATAAGATCTAAGAACCTGATCGTCTCACTGTCAGAAAGGCTACACAGTCTTAAATCAAGGTGCAGCCGATGATCTGAATCAATTATGGTTGTCGCTGACTCAATGAATGGATTTGTCTGATTTTCTTGCCAGTGATCTTTATGTTTAGGCCCAGATTTTTAAATGGCTATGATGGCCTAACAAAGAGAAACCTTGGCTGTGAGAAAGCTTTGTATCTGAGAGTTCAGAGACAAAAACGTTGCATGCAAACATTCGCTTTCCATAAGCTAATCATTCAGATCGCGGATTAAGTGTGACCCGAGTACCGGCTTAATGGGTGTTATCCTTGCCGTACGTCTCACCTTGATGATATGTTGTATATCCACTCCGTCCATCCCTTTTTCTAGCCCATTTTAAGACACTTTAAAAAATATAAAGCATATCCAAATCTAATGTGGACCACACCATAAGAAACAGTGATTATTGAAAGCTTACCATTAAAAACTTCCCAAGGCCCACGGTAAGAAGATCATTAATGTTTATTTTCCGTCCAACTTGTTGATAAGATCAACCAGAGAACTGGATGAAAAGAAAATACAAAGATTATATTGATTCAAAACTATCGTGTGGCTTCCAGAAAAGATTTTAATAGTTATTCATCACTTTTTCCAGTCGTGTCATATCTATTTAATTTTTTTAATAACGTCTAAAATAAGCTGAAAAAAACGATGGACGGAGTGGATATGAAAGTTATTAATCAAGGTGGGCCCCACATGGTAAGGGTAGCATCCACTAATCTGTTATCCGGGAAACATCCAATCCGCTCCCAATCATGCAGCCCCGCAAAAGCACCCGGACAGTAATCCGTCCGGGCAGGGCTCTGTGGGGCCCACTGTGATGTAAGTGTTTTATCCACGCCGTTTATATATTTTATCAGATCATTTTAAGGTGTAAATATAAAAATGAAGTAGGTTTACAGATCCAGTGGACCACACCAAAGGAAGCTGCAATAATAAAGACAACCACCATTGAAATTTTTCTAAGGCCACATTGATGTTTTTGTTACCATCCAACCTATTCATAAGGTCACGTAGACATGGATGAAGCGAAAACACAAGTATCAGCTTGATCCGAAACTTCTCCAGCTCCCAAAAAGTTTTTAATGGTGGAGGATCAATCCCCACTTTGTGGTCCACGTAAGCCATTTACATGCTTTATTTTTAGTATCACATCTTAAAATGATATGAAAAAATGTATAAACGGCGTGGATAAAACACTTAAATAACGGTGGGCCCCACATATTCCTGATCGGACGGATTACTGTCCGGGCGGGGGTAGGACGCAATCCGCGTCCGGCCCAGACCCACGTGCTGCATGCCTCGGTTACTTTCGCTGACCGACAGCCATGTGAGTGGAACTGTCGTAAGATCCACTCTGTCCGTCAGTTACGCTGTCTCGTTTTAAACGTGAAATCAAAAATTCATGATAATCCAATACTCAGATGAGCCACACCATAAGAAAAGGTTGATAATGGACGTCGGCCATTTGTTTTATATAGGGGCCACGGTGGTGCTTATATGCCATCGAATCCGTTCATCTGATTACGAAAGAATTACCCTATTCACAGTGTTTCCAAAACTCGAGGTGGGCCACGTGAATTTTGAGATTTTATGCATGCATTTATGAGTTAACCGGCCAGGAATGGGGTCATTAGTAGAGTTGGGCATGGAGTCGGGTTGAACCGAGTTAAGGCTGAATGGGTCGATCCGGTTTTGAAATGGGCCTGACCTGTGACCCGAACTCGATTCGACTCGACTCGATACGGAGTCCATCATGCCTAATTCGATTTGAGTTCAGTCTGGCATAGACTAATCGGACTGAGTCCGATCCAATCAGAAGTACCAAGTCGATTTAAGGGATGAGGGAATGAGAGAGTAGAGAGGAGAGATAGGAGGATGAGTGTGATGGTGATGGGTGATTGCCGGGCTTGAAAGATGAAGAGGATGAGAGAGGGAGAGGGAGAGATTTTGGGATCAAGTCGGAATAGGGTGCGGCGGGTAAGGTTAGAGGGTCGGGTTTCGGATCGAGTTTTAGGTTGAGTCAAGTCGAGTTACTAGGTAACTCGAACTCGACTCGGTTTGAGTTTGGATTGGGCGATGCCTACTTGGATCGGACCGACTCACCCATTCGGTTCAGGTCGAGTCGGATCTAAACGAGTCGGACAAGTAGAGTTAGTTGGATCGAGTCGTTCGGTACCCACCTCTAGTCATTACACATGCCTCAATAGACTCGGTGGAGTTTCAACACAAGGTCATGGGTTTAAGTGTCCACTATTATGAAATCACTTCATGATGTATGTGGAGTGTGAGTGAATACCATAAATAAATAAATAAATCCATAAGGCCTGGGATGCAACTCATGCCTCGATAGACTTTCTAAAGCTTCAACATGAGGTCATTGGTTCAAGTGCCCATTGTGGTAAAACCCATCTGTGAAAAAATTTTCAAAAAGTAAAAAACTGAGGGGCCTGGGATGTAGATTGTATAGACACTAAGGCAACGGCCTCTATTAATCAGTGCTATGTGGCCCATCATGTATATTTTTTTAAACCCCCATTTTTCATTTTTTTCAACTTATTTCGGTGCATGGCTCAAAAATGAGGTAGATTCAGATCTCAAGCACACCTCACTAGTGAAAACAATGGTGATTTATCAATTTTATCCAAATTTTTTGTGGCCTTACGTTTTTAAGGGTGGATGTTTAACTGACACTCTTTTCTTGTCACTTGGTTCACTTGAGATTTGGATTTGCCTTTTCTTTAAAAGAAAAAATAAAAAATTATTTAATAATGCGCTAAAATAACATGGCAAAATGAATAATTAGCTGATAAAACACACATAATAGTGGGCCACAGGTTTCCCATCACCCTTTCTACTAATAGTTTCCATATGCAATCACCCATTGGGGTACCATTCAGCTATCCCAAGCTCGGCACAAGCAAGGCCATGCCTTGAAATGAGATAGAGGCTATGATGTGATGAAAATGACTCACGCGACTTTTGTCATATCATTTTAGGGCATAAACCAATAAATGGGGCAAATCCAAGGTTGAAGTGGACCACATCACAAGAATATGTCAATGATAATGATGCCCACATTTGAAGCCCTTCTAAAACTTCCTACTTATTCATGAGATCACATAACCATGGATAAGAGGATAACACAAATATCAACTTATTCAAAACTTCTCTGGCCGTAAGAAAATTCCAATGGTATGTGGTCCACTCAAGCCTTGAATCTACTAGATTTTCCCATCTCTAGTGAGAGAATAATATATTAGCGCTGCTTTCGACAAACATAGGACCTTACCCTCTGATATCATGTCAAACAATCATTTACTCTAAAAGCTTGAGCTATTAGAGTGTGGTGTATCAATGTATATCAAGAGACTTTATCACTCCAACGGGTTTATATTAAATTGTTCTTACTTCAACTTAGCAATTGTAAAGCCCTATGTATCAACTATCACAAATGGACAGATTATTGATGTTATCTTTCATTTTATGCGAAAGTACAAGACAATGTAAAAAACATCTTAAAGGCATGAACAACACTGGTGCGAGTGTTCGATTTCCATTATTTTTCTGTGAATGAATCATATTGAGTTTCATATCTATCTAATTTGTTGGCTCACATCTTGAAACAATACCAGAAAACTGATGGAATCGAGTGGATATTATGCAGTCATCACAATGGCCCCGCAGAGTATTGGGTTACAAGATTCCTTCTTCTTCAATGGCTTTTCAACATTTAAAAAGCATGATAATACTTTTACCAGCTTAGACATGGTTATAGCGTAATCGACAGGAGTTCCAATTGGACAATCCTGACCATCTAATTGATGGCCCAAAGGAAATTGGTCAGTGCAGTTAGCATCAACAAATTGATATGATATTGGAATCATGGGTCGCTAATGGGTGAAACAAATAAGCCCTCGGTGGAGCATTATAGCTCACAAGTGAAAATTTTCATTCTCACATTACTTGTAAGTAAATTCTAAGTCACTCATTTTACAACTAAGCAACCTACATGCATCACGAGCACCATATGAAATCTTGACAAGGGAACTTGTTCATGGATGCGATGGGACCTGACGAAGGACTTTGTCCATCTACGTGGTGGGCTGACAATTAATGGACTTTGTCCATTTACGCGATGGGTAGGCAAATGATGCTGGCTGTCAAGAAAAATATGCTCTTACCCGGCCTTATCCCCTTATGAAACCAATGTCAACCATGGCCACTCACTAATAAGCCCTTTAGGGCATCTCTGGTCTTCAAATAAAATGGTATTGGATTGTATTAGATGGGATTAACATCGTTATTGCACAATGATTATATGGAGCATTCTTCAAAAATTATCCAAATCAGAAGATCACAGCCATCAATATTAGGTCCCTTTTCGGTTGAAACATGGGCCATGCTTGTTTTTTTCTTCCTTGTTTGATGCTGACGGGGAAGAATCTCCACCCCAACACTGGTTAGTGAGGCCTGTTCTTGTGATTGGCATAAGAATCTTGGCCATTCAATATATGAGCAGATAGATTCATGGAATGTTAGATAATTTAATTACATTAATGGAATGTTATACGAAGTGCAAGCCCATCATTTTTTTTCAGATCATTCTAAATGTCACGCCCCAAGATGGACACGGATTTCCTCTGAGAACCTTTTGAAGAAGTACGTGTGCTGGGAACCTAGTTGAGGTCTACAGTGATGTTTGCGAGAAATCCAATCTGTTCATCCATTTTTTTAGGTTAAAAATGAACCGGATCCGATACTCAAGTGGGCTGGAAACGTGAGGATTGAATGTCCACTGTTAAAATATTAGTGGGTCACATAAGTTTTGAGTAGTCTAATGTTTGTGTTTTTAGTTCATGCTAGTAAGAATGACCTTATAAAAGGTATGGATGGCTTGCAGACATTATTGTTGACTCCACGAAGGTTTCAATGCTAGGAATTTCCCTACCCACCTTTACCTTTAGTGCAAGCAGCCCACCTTGGTCCTGATCCTCTTAAATTTTGGTCTCAAGTCCTTCAGTTAGCTTAAAAAAGGGATTGAATGGGTGGATTTCTCAAAAAAATCACAGTAGGCCCGACTGAGGTTCCAAGTTCAGGAACTTTGTCAGGATCGGCTTCCTCACAAAGCAGCGTGATTGAGGACGGGGATTACCGCATAGGTTGAGTAGCGAGACTGTTACTGAAGTGACATTACTAGCTTTATGGCCCCACCATGATGTATGTTTTGTATCCACCCCGTTTGTTCATCTGGAGATATCATTTTAGGATAAGATCCAAAGAATGAGTCACATCCAAAGTTTCAGTGGACCCCACCACAGAAAATAGTGGGGAGAGTGACACCACCGTTAAAAACATCTAAAGGTGACAAAAGTTTTCGACCAACCTTATTTTTGTATTTTCCCTTCTTTAATGTCTTTTTTAAACTTTTGAACGATTTAAAATAAAATTAAAAAAAAATCATGATAGGCCTTACGAAAGTTTCAACAGTGGGTTTCAATCTTATGCTATTTTCTGTGGTGGGGTCCACTAAAGCTTTTGATCTGCCTCATTCTCTGACTTATGCCTTAAAATGATATCTCCAAATAGATGAACGTTATGGATACAATATATACATAGTAGTGGGGTCCATAATTTAGTGACATTACTTCAGTAGCAGTCCCACTACTCAATCTGTCAGTATCTAATCCGCAACCGGGAGTTGCGGATTTCCTGGGAAGTTACTGTGCTGGAACTCATGTGGGCCCACTGTGATGATTTTAAGAAATCATATCTGTCCATCCATTTCGTAAGTTCATTTTAGGACATTAGGAAAAAATGAACCGTACCTAATTCTCAAGTAAGCCAAAAATGTGTTAATTATTTTCTATTCAACCGGTTGACATGGTCATATAAATTGAATGAAGTGAAAAAACAAAAATTGTCTTGATCCATAACTTCCGTGGTCTTGAAGAAATTTTCAATGGTAAGAATTTAATTCCCACCATGTGGTCCATTTGGAAATTGTAAGTTAGTTACTTTTGGCTTCATAATCTAAAATGGACGACCGGTATGGATAAATTTCATATATGACAATGACCCTCAATTGCTCTTAGGATCCTCTACCTGTCCTGATCTCAAAACGGGCAGGTAGTACCTAATCCACGCCCAGTTGTCATCGGCGCTGTTGACTTAGCCAAGATTAAGTATGCAATGATTAGATATTGACAAGGTCAGTAGCCAAATTGCTATGAAATGACCTGAACAAGCTAAGTGGACCCATGATGCATGCACATTGTCCATCTACTTGAGATATCTTTTTCAGCATAAGAAAAAATAATGGTTTACATCTAAAGCTCAAGTGGACTCCACCGTAGGAAGCAGTGGGAACAGTAACATCCACTGTTCAAAACTTTTTTGAGCTATAAAAGTTTTCGATTGAGCTTATATTTTTATTTTTATTTCACTTATCTCTATGTTAATTTATGAATAAGTTGGATCTAAAAAATAAATTAAGTTAGGTCCTATAAATGTTTCAATGGTGGGTGTGACTAATTCCACCGTCTTTTATGCTGGGTCCACTTAACTTTATATTTATCTCATTCTTTTTATCATTCTATAAACTATATCTACAAATGGTTGGATAGAATAGATACAACACATGCATCATGGTAGGTTTGCAGAGCTTGGTTACACCACTTTAATAGCGATTTGACAAATCTTGTCGTATCTAACCCATCCCGGATTTACGAGGAGGATGGATGCCGATTTTCTGCAAAACCCTTTGGCGGGAAGTTGCTGCCCAAGGATTATGTGTGGAGACCACTTAGATGTTTGTGGCAAATTTAACTTGTTTATCCATTTTTAAAGCTCGCATTAGGCCAAAAAATGAAGATGATCCAAAACTCAAGTAGGTAGGATACACTAGAGGGAACAGTAAATATTTAGTGATCACTGTAGAAACACTTATATGGCTATAAAAGTTTTGTAAAAGTCTAATTTTTTTGGTATTTTCCATTTGTCTAAGTGAAAATGATCTTATAAACAAGTTAAATAACATATAAACAACAGGTGGAGCCTATGAAGGTTTCATTGGTAGGCATATCTTTCCTCACTGTTTCATCTCCTATGGCCCAGCTGAGTTTTGTATCCTCCTAAGTTTTTATAACATGTGTTAAAATGACGATAAAAAATGGATGGACAGGTTTGATTTCTCACAAACAGCTCCTCAGTTCACACAGAATCCCTGCGCAGGAACTTATGCGAAAGGGTTTTCAGGAAACCCGCGTCCGACGAGGATTTTCTGTCGAAAGTCTTTCTTTCCTGCGCGTTGGGATGATAGGTGGTCTATCATGATGTTTCTCAAAAATCCATCCCATCCATCCGTTTGTCCTAGTACATGAGGCGAAATATCAGATGTACAAAACTCAAGGCAGCCAGAAGGAAAACTGGATAAAGAGATTCCAACCGTTGAAACATCTTGAACTCCACCATGATGTTTATATACAATCCAAACCGTTTATAAGGTCAATCCCAATGAGACGAAGGGAAAAAACAAAAACCTTAGCCTGATACGAAACATTTGAGTCGATACAAATATTTAAACGGTGATCATTGAATCTCCACTATTCCTCTTGTTCAGCCTACTTGAGTTTTTTATCCACCTGATTTCTGTCTCTAGTACTAAAACGATCTGTAAAAACACATAGACGGACTGGATTTTTCAAAAAATATTATAGTGGGCCCACCTATCATCCCAACGCACGAATTCCTGCGAAAACGTTTAACAGGAAATCCACGTACTCTTGGGACGCGGATTTCTGCGAATAGTTCCTGCGCAAGGATTTGGGTGGGGCCACTACAATTTATTTGAGAAATCCATTCCGTTCATCTGTTTTGAGATCTCATTTTAGGGCATGCAAAAAAAAGATGAGGTGAATAAGAGGAAAATGTGGGAAAAGAAATTTCTATCATTGAAATCTTCCTACGCTCCACCTTGATGTTTATATGTTATCCAAACCGTTTATAAGGTCATTGTCAATGGGATGAAGTGAAATAACCAAAAATATGGACTGATACAATAATTTTTTGGGCATAAGAATGCTTCAACAGTGCTCAATGAATTATCACTATTTCCTCTCGTGTGTCCCACTTGAGTTCTAGATACATCTAAGCTTTAACAAAAAGTCCTTAAATGATCTCAAAAAACGGATGGACGGAGTGGATTTATCAAAATCATGTCGGTGGGTCCCACCCAGCATCCTTGGGTAGGAACTGTCCAAGATGTTACACTCTCCTCCTACTTAAAAACATCCAACTCACATCTCCTCCTCTTCAAATACATCCAACTCACATCTCCTCCTCTTCAAAGCCATCCAACTTGAGAAATCAAAATCACGAATATGTGGTCTCAACTTCCCAACGAAATCTTGGTGACAATCTTACTAAAATCATCTCTAATTGATCGCATCCGCGCTGGATCAGTTTGTGTTTCATGGTGGTCGGCTTTGAAGGAGATCAAGAAACTCAAACTCCAACCTTCAGGGATATTGCTGCTCTCCATAAATTTGAAAACCAACATCCACACCGTTCTTGATCTATCCAACAATAAAATCTACGGTGGAATACACATTCCTGAAACCCATGAGGTATTTTATTTGGGATCTTTCCATGGATGGCTAATACTTTCCAAGTGGTTTACTAGAAATATCTTTCTCTTGAATCCATGCTCAAAACAACAAATCAAACTCCCTATCCAAGCCAAAATTTGGAACTTGATAAATAACAGTAGCTATGATGTTAAAGATATTGGGCAAGGCTATGATTTGCCTCATACGGCCATATTATCATCTTCACCTACTTCAAATGATTGTGTGGTTTTGCTCGTGTATGCCGAGCGTAGATCATTATACTTCTGTAGACTAGGAGATGAAAGATGGACGGTCTTCAAAGGAGTTCCCTTTTATGATATTGCATGGTATAAGGGACGTGTTTATTTCATAAGACGAAGAGTAAGATATGATCATATCAATTTTCTTCACTATCCCAACTTCAAAGGGTGGAATGGTCTTCCACCCAAAGAAATTAAAATAGAGGAAGATTATATTGTTGATAAGGCTTATTTGGTGGAATCATGTGGGGATTTGTTAATGATTTTAAAGTTAGGTCAAAATGATAATGAAAGTTCCGAGATATCCCGAGCGAGACAAGAATTGTGTTTTTAAGATGGATGAGAGCGGGCGATTTTCGATTAAGGTTGAAAGCTTGGGTGATCAAATACTTTTCGTCGGCAAAAGGTGCTCCAAATCCTTTTCAGCTAAAGGCTTGTTGGGGTTTGAAGAAAATTGTATATATTTTAGTGATGATTATAAGTCTAGTACTGTCTTCCACATGAAAGATGGGAGTATCAAGCCATGCTTTCCAACCTGGTGTTTCTCACGCATTCTTTTTCCATTCATTTGGCTGATGTAATAGCTTCTTTAAAAAAAAAAAAAAAAAATTTATTATATTTCTTTATTTGTTAAGATGTATATATGTTAAAATCTCTATCCTATATATTAGTCATGATTTCTACAAAGTAGTCTTTTATGTTTTAAGAGAATTAAGCGCCTAATTGCTTAGGTCCAGATTGATAGATTGTGTTTAATTTATTTTAGTTAATAATAATTATGTATTAGATCATATTAAAGCTCTATTACATATATAATGAGGTCATGTTGATAGTAAAGTCTTGATCTCTAATACATGATTATAGTTAATTATCAAATGGAGTCTTAGCTTTTTTCACTTTGATAAATTTTTATTTTATTTTACTTTTTGTTATGGTGATGGTGTGTTATAGCTATAAGTGTATCTTCTTTAAACAAGGGAGCTAAACATTTTTAGCTATGTTATTTTCTAATATTACATTCTAAAAGTCCGACCTAAAATATTTTTGGACCTGTCTTGGGTCAAATGGTCTGTCGTGTATGGTTAGGCTTGGTTGGGACTTGGACACTACGCACGGGTGTACACCGAAAAAGCTCTGTTGTCCTACTATGATGTATATATGTGTTATCCAGTTCGCAAGCTTATATTAGGGCATGAGCTCAAAAATGAAGCAGATCTAAATCTCAAGTGGAGCGCACCTCAAAAAACAATGGTGATTGAATGCCTACCATAAAAACTACCTGAGACCCACTGTAATGTCTATTTGCCATCCAACCTGTTGAGTAGGTCATTATACTTGGGTAAACAGAAAACATAAATACAGGCTTGCTCTAAAAAAAATTTAGACTTCTATAAGTTTTTAATTGTGGGCGTTCAATATAAGTTTTTAATTGTGGGCGTTCAATCACCATTGTTTCCTATTGTGTGGTCCACCTGAGATTTGGATCTAACTTATTTTTTAGGTATGCCCTAATGTGACGCATAGGTGGTAGTGGGCCCAAAGAGTTTTTCCAACACCAACCAGTACAGAGGTTGGTACTGGCGGTGTCACTACCGAATTATCTTAGTAACACGTGGGCCAGTTATGTGCCCATTGGCTCAAACTTTATCAGGCCCATCATTGAACCAGCTGAATAGAAGAATTTTTAAACATGGGTCTTTGACATTGGGATGCATCTTATCAACGGTTTGGATCATTGAATTATGGGGCCCACTAGTACAAACTGGCAATTGGCACTAACTATCAGCCCCACTAGTACAAACGGGGCCCACTCTTGTGGTTCGCGGAAGAATCCTAGCTGTTCGATCTATGAACAGATAAATTCATGAAATGATAAGAGAGTTTATGTTCAAGGTAAATAAAAAAATAAAATAAAATAAATCCTAGTTTCCTCTTTGGATGGTTACTATTTTAATTTTCCAGAAAAGTGGACCGTTCATTGCCTGTTCGTTGTGGGGCCTACCTCCAGAAGTGGGGTTTACATAATCCACGAAGGCTTAACTGAAGGGATACTATTTTGCTACATTGATCAACGGCGTACCTGCCTTTTAATCACTGTTAAGTTCTAACACCATATTCTTAGACAAAACCTTTCTTGGGGCTCGCTCGGGATCCACTATACACATGTCTGCATTCAATATATGGGTCCACTGTGATGTTTTAATGAAATCCAGTCCATCCATTACTTGATCAATCCCCTATTTCTCTTTGGCCCCAAAAATCGGGACAATTGAAAAATCAGGTGGGCCACGCTTCAGGAATCAATTGGGATATCACGCCACTATGTTTTGTATGATCCAAAATGCATCTGACGAAGATGAATGGACATAAAAATTTAGGTCATTTCAAACTCAAGTGGGCCATAACACATGATTTTAAACGTTTTATGCATGAATTTACGTGAAGTGGATTACGTTAGAGCATCAGTCAAGCTTTGTTGGCCAATAAGAGTCATGGTTTTAAGAGGGCGCGACGGGGTACAATACCCACCTTTTTTCTTCTTTTTTTTAACACACACGTACACTCACGCCGCGAATTCACCACCTACGGCCTTGACAGGGTGTTGAAACTCCTCAGAGTCTACTACAGGAGCAAGATTAAGGATCCAAGGTACTATACCCACTTAGACCTAACTAGAGCTGGACGGTCTGTCAGTGTCTTTTGGGGCCCACTATGATGTATATGTTTTATCCATAACGTCCATCCATTTTGACAGATCATTTTAGTATGGTTGCCCAAAAATGAGGTTGATTGAAGGCTCAAGTGAACCACACCACAGGAGCAATGGGGATTGAATTTCTATCTTAGAAAACTTCCAAAGGCCCACCATAATGTTTATTTGCCATCTAATCTGTTCACAAAGTCACGTAGACACGTGTACGAAGGAAAAACATAAATATCAGCTTGATCCAAAACTTTTGTGCCACCTAAGAAGTTTTCAACGGTAAGCTTTCAATCTTCACTTCTTCCTATGGTGTGGTCCACTTGAGACTTCAATCTGTTCACAAGCTTATGTCATGATTCTGAGTGTTTTATTCGCGTCATGTGATTTCGAAAGATTAATAATTGAAATTGAGAAACAACGATCGAAGGCTTCTAGTATGCTTTTGGGGCATCAAACGGCATTAGAATCAGGCGATTCTTTTTTCGTTTTGAAAGATCATTAAGTTGCCTTTCCAACGAGCTAAAAATCGTCGAAATTTGACCTCCAATGAAGGAATTATGGGGGTTTTCATGGGAATAGAGAATGTTGGATGTACTGCCCTGAAATTTGGGGGTCGTGCAAACATTCGACCTCTTAGTTCCCGGGTGTCACTTATAATCCGATTTTTAGCGGTTTGCTTATAATTCAATTTAAATAAGCAGAAATGAAATCGACTGGAACATAAACCACGACCACAACTAATCTATTGAAATGAAGGCAGCTAAGATATACGAGTATACAAGAAGTATCAAATAGGTCGCACAAAGGGTCACCCGACAAAATACATATATAAAATGTCCAAAGGAGTAGTACGCTAAATCCCCTACTCAATAGCCCATAGTCAGCCTGCTCAGTCTACGATGACCTACTCATAAGCTGGAAGTAGGAAAGCTCCCATTTCCCGTCTTTGCTCACTCCGTTCAGCTCGTCAAGTTTTGCATTACCTGTATCTAATGAAGTGTCTGTTTAGTACTTTAAAACACTGTCCTAGAGTGAGAGTAAGTGATCAACTCAATTTGTGTCATTAGCCATAAGTTACATCAAATATCAATTTTATAATGAATTTAATGAAAATCATACATTCACACATCTCTAACTAATCTTGTTAATGCATATGCATGAATTATGGTATGATGCATGACCTCACAACAACACTCTCTTAAGCGACTTCGTTTAACGATCACGTATGACCAACATTTTCTCATTACGACTTCACTGCTGAGTCGCCAACCTAACTAATGCAATGGGATCGTGAACATGTTAGCCGAGTTTTTGGTTAAGTTCGTTCATCCAGCAGGTTGTGAAAACTGGTACACCCTGATGATATCAATGCCCCTATCCGTTTACGATGCCATGACCCTTTAACGTATGAGGCTAGGGCCCCGCGATCTTTGATCTCATCGGGTTCTTTACCCCTGATTGCAAGCACATGAGGAGTGCTGGAAAGCGGGATCGCTTACGGATCACTATGAGGAGGCTCGTCACTCCGGCGTAAGCCGACAACTCAGACATAGTGTCTCATTCCACCATGTCCGGTTCACGAGACTGTGGATCAATTTCTAACTGTTGTCAGTGGGTGTCAGTGGGCGAGGGGTGTTCCAGGTTCTAAACAGGCGTGGACAAATATGGTTAACAAGCATGGCTGGTCAATCGATGGACTAGGTAGTCAAATTCAGGCGAGCACGTAGCGCACGACATCAGGTGCAAGTAACTCATGTAGTCCCACTACTGTCGCCCATTTGCATATACCCAAAATCAATCAACCTAGTTATAGGACGGTCTAACCAACAGGACCACCCTCAAAAATCTCAATTTGCTGACCAACTAGGAAAATGGGTTGTATTCAATAATATTTCAGCTAAGAGTTCATCTTAATACATGTGGAATTATGCATACAATACGTCCAGCATAAAATTCAGGATATTACAATGAATGCATTTACTCTTAACAACATAAGTTAGATGCATGTGCATGTGGTGCTAGATTACTTAGGAGATAAGAGATAACACAACATCAATAATGCAGAAAAAAATACAGCAGTAAAAATACAATTGTGCATGCTACAAGGAAGAACATGCAAAGATCAGATACAAAAATGAACATGTAGCACTAATTTCATGCCCAAACAAATTGAAGACCAATTAAATAACAATTTATCAACGCATGCATGTTAGGTGGACTTATCATGTAGGTTCCTAGTTAGATTTTTTCTAAATTACTCATGCATATCAATCTAATATCCACAATCATTAAATTTATCCTAAAATTGGTACTTGGCTACCTAAGGATAATGATCTGCACCTATGAATCGTTGGGAGCTTTCAAGACTGTCCTAGGTGACCTGAAATCATGGGTTGATTTGCTGAGGTCTTGAGTCAGATGCATTTGCATGTTAGGATTACATGTAAGACCTATCTCAACACATTGAGTTTCTAAAGAAGAAGAGTGGTTACCTCCCAATCGGCTGAGAATTTCTTATAGATGAGGGATTTCCTTGAGGAAGAAAGGGGGAAGGAGCAGCAAGGCTATACCTCTCTTAGGTCCCACCTTTAATTAAAGCTCCATTCTCTCCCTTCTTTCCCTCTTTTCTTTCTCTTTTCTTTCTCCTCTCTCTTTTCTCTCTTCACTCCCTCTCTCAGCTGCTGGAACTTGCTATGAAAATGAGTGAGAGAGGGAGTTTAAGATCTTATATCCTGGATTTTTGGGCCAAATGGACTTAAGTTTTATTATTTCCCTTCAATGACCCTGTGAGATCCCTTTTCGGCTGTTGGGGCTGCCCTTATGCCCCTCTGGCTATGAAATTTATAGGATAGGTGTCCCATGGCCCGATGAAGGGTCATGCAAAGTTTGAAGGTAAACGGATGCGGGATTTTACCGCAAGGGGCCGATTTACGATTAACGGTCACCGTTCTACGATTGGTGTTCAAATTTTGTGGAAGGGTGTAAAAAAATATTTTCGGCCTTCGATGTAAATTTAGAAGAGATCCGATGGCTGAAATGCCTCATTTTTCTGTTTCAAACAAGAGGGACATTTATTTAAAATTTAATATTTGGCTCAAGGCTGGGGTGATTTGCGCTTGGCAAGTGCCAACTGGGTAGTACATATATTTTATTTTTAGGCGCCCTTTGGGTCCATAATTCGTGTCAGATCACAAGCCTAGCGAGGTCCAGGGTCTCCCAATGTTTTAAATTTTTTTAACCTTCCCTGGTCATTGCACGACCCGCACAAACAATTGCTAAGTACAATCAGGCGAACCAGTTTTACGACCCGCACTCGGTCCAACCATAATCAAACTTGACCGCATCAATGGGATAACTCAGGTTAATTTATTGGTGGCATCCCTCACACGAGCGGTCTAATCGAGCAGTCCTACAGCAGTTCCCACATAGACGCCTCAGGACACTGTTCTAGTCAGGCCAGGTGTTATAATGGAAAAATTCTAGACTATTTAATCTCACCCCAATTTTAGGAGCCCAAATGGTATTGGAATGCAACGATTTAAGTGGAGTTTTGAAGAGCACTGACACACCTTTCCAATGAACCTAAAATCGACCCAATCCAATATATAATGAGGGAGTTACAAGCATTTTATTTACATTATGCGATTTTGAAAGATTAACGATCAAGATTGAGAAATGACGATCGAAGGCTTCTAGCATGCTTTTAGGGTATCAAATGGCTTTGAAATCAGGCGATTATTTTTTATTTTTAAAGCTCTTCAAGTTACCTTTCTAACAAGCTAAAAATTGTCTCAATTTAACCTCAAATGAGGGAGTTATGAGGGTTTTCATTGGAACAAGGGATGTTAAAAAAATTCCAGACCATTTACTCTTACCTCACATTTAGAAGCCCAAACGGTCTCGCAATGCGATGATTCAAGTAGAATTTTGAAGAGCACTAACACACTTTTCCAATAAACCTAATATCTATCCAATCCAATATATAACGAGGGAGTTATGACTGTTTTATTTGCATCACGCGATTTCGAATGATTAACGATCAAAATTGAGAAATGATGATTGAAGGCTTGTAGCATGCTTTTGGGATATTAAACGGCCTCGGAATCAGGCAATTCTTTTTTCATTTTGAAAGCTCGTCAAGTTAACTTTCCAACAAGTCAAAAATCGTTTAAATCTAACCTCTAATGAGAGATTTATGAGAGTTTTCATGGGAGTAAGGGATGTTTAAAAAATTTTGGACCATTTACTTTCACCCCACTTTTGGACGCCCAAACGGGAATGCAACGATTCAAGTGGAGTTTTAAAGAGCACTGACACATCTTTCCAGTAAACCTAAAATTGACATAATCCAATATATAACGAATGAGTTACGAGCATTTTATTTGCATCACGTGATTTCGAAAGATTAATCATCGAGATTGAGAAACAACGATTGATGACTTCTAATATGCTATCTACTAATAACTTCCATTTGCAAACACCCATTGGGGTGCCATTTAGCTGTCCCAAGCTCGGCACAAGCAAGGCCATGCCCGAAATGAGCTAGAGGCTATGATGTGATGAAAATGATAAATGTGACTTTTGTCATATTATTTTGGGGTATCAACTAATAAATGGGGCAAATTCAAGGTTGAAGTGGACCACATCACAAGAAAATGTCAATGATAATGATACCCACATTTAAAGCCCTCTTAAGACCTATGGTAATGGTTACTTGCCTTCCCACTTATTCATAAGATCATATAACCATGGATAAATGGAAAACACAAATATCAATTAATTCAAAACTTATCTGGCTCTAAGAAAATTCCAATGATATGTGGACCACTCTAAGCCTTAAATCTACATCGATTTTGGGCTTACACACTATAATGATATGGCAAAATGGATAGACAGGGTGTATAGAACCCATACATTGTGGTGGCCACTTAGATTCCCTACCCAAGCCGAGGTAGCATTTAATCCACCTCCATGTTGGAAGTAGATTGGTTGGTGTACCAGACACCAGCTATATAACTGCTATAGGTACGTGTCCTGCAACGACGTACGCAAACCTCGGAGTTGTATGAACAGTTCAAAGGAGATCAAAGTTACATGAGCCCCACAATGATGTGATGTATTTATTATATTTATACTATTCATCTATTTTTACAGATCATTTAAGAGCATAATCCAAAAAATAAATCATATCCAAAGATCACCTGCACTACACAAATAGCAGCGAAGATAATAATTTTCACCGTTAGAAAATTCGTAGGGTCCACCATAATGTTTACTCTCCATCCAATATGTTCATAAGGTCACAAAGACATGAATGAAGAGGAAAAATAAATTTTATATTGATCCAAAACTTTGGTGACCCCAAAAAGGGTTTCAATGGTAGACGTTAAATCCCTCATTGCCTTTCGCAGTGTGGTCCACTTAATAGTTAGATCTATCTTATTTTTCATTACAAGCCTTGAGACAAGCTCCCCAAATGGATGAACCGCTTGTATATAACACATACCTCATGATCAGACCAACCTACAGAACTAGCTGACCACAATACAGCAGCTATGGCTTGTGATTCTACGAGGTATGCCAGCCAATCCGCTTCCCTCCACGTCCGGAAACGGATTGGCTACTCCCCCTGCCACCGTCTAATGGCTGATGGTCGGTGCTCTGTGGGCCCCATCATGATGTATGTGTTTTATCTATGTTGTCCATCTATTTTTATAGATAATTTTATAGTATGAGACAAAAAATGAGGTATGTCTCAATCTCAAGTGCACCATGTTATAGGAAAAAGTATTGATTGAAGGCCATAAAAGTTTTGAATCATGCTGATCTTTGTTTATTCCCTTCATATAGGTCTGTATGACCTAATCAACAGATTGGATGTCAAATAAATAGTACAGTGGGCCTTAGAAGGATTTTAATGGTGGATATCCAATCACTATTGTTTTCCTATGGTGTGGTCCACCGGACATTTATATCCCTATCATTTTTTGTATCAAGCCCTAAAATGGCCTGTAAAAATGGATGAACGGCAGGGATGAAACACATACATCATGGTGAGGCCCACAGAGCACTGACCACTAGCCACCGGGCTACATACATCATGGTGAGGCCCACAGAGCACTGACCACTAGCCACCGGGCTAGTGACAGGGGGAGTAGCCAATCCGTCTCCCCCACGTCCATCCACCTGTGCATTGAATCGTACCGGTTTTTCTGCACGTTGCTCTCTATGTAAAAAGTAATCCAGCAGGTTCAATGTCTAATGAAGGTTTAAACTGCGATTAGAACCAGACCCAAATATTATATATTTTGGCTTAAGACACATCAACTGTTAAAATGTTATTACTCCAGCTTAGGAATTGTAAAGCTCTGTGTATCAACTATCATAAATGGACAGAGTATTAATTAATGTTGTCTTTCATTTTATGCGAAAGTACAAGAGAATGTAAAAAACCTCTCAAAGGCATGCCCAAACACAGGTGTGAGTGTTCGATTTCCATTGTTATTTTGTGAAGTGAACCACTTGAGTTTCATATCTATTTAATTTTTTGGCTTACATCCTGAAATAAAATGAGAAAACTGATGAACCAAGCGGTTATTATGCAGACATCACAATGGCCCAATAGAGCATTGGGTTACAAGATTCCTTCTTCAATGGCTTTTCAACATTTAAAAAGCATGATTTTACTTTTACCAGCTTAGACATGGTGTTACAGAACTCCCAATTGGACAATCCTGACCATCCACTTGATGGCGCAAAGGAAATTTGTCAATGCAGTTAGCATCATCAAATTGATATGATACTGGAATCATGGGTCACTAATGGGTGAAACAAATAAGCTCTTGGTGGAGCATTATATCTTACAAGTGAAAACTTCCATTCTCACATTACTTGTAAGTAAATTCCAAGTGACTCATTTACAACTAAGCAACCTATATGCATTTGAAGCACCACATGAAATCCTGACAAGGGACCTTGTCCATTCATGCGATGGGACCCAACGATGGACTTTTTCCATTTATGCAATGGGTAGGCAAATGGTGCTCACTGTCAAGAAAAATATTTTCCTACCCAGCATTGTCCCCTTTTATGAAACCAATGTCGAAGATGACAAGTCACTAATAGGTCCCTTAGGGCATGTTGGGTTGTAGAGTAAAATGGTATTAGATTGTATTAGATGAGATTAACATTGTTATTGTATAATGATTATGTGTCTGGAAATACAATGGAATTTTAGCCATCAAATTTCATGTTTGGGATGATACTCTTGCTACGGAAAAACACTAGATTAAGCAAAAATCTTGTTTGGCGGACAATAGAATTGTAATCAAAGGACCAATTAACAACAGATGTCATTCACTTGTACACGTTATAACTATAATGTCATGTATAAACAATGTATATGGATGGATGACATAGATAAATGCATGCATCAATGTAGGGCTTACATGTGTAGTGGATTTCAAAATTAATGAAAATCCCGTATAGGACCAAATGCAATTCCATCCCACATAACTCCAACCTTTCTCATCGTCCTTAAATGTTGGATGGAATTTGCACGGACCAAATGCAATTCTATCTCACATAATCTCATCTAATACCTTGCGCCAAACACCCCCTTACATTGGTTGATCTTGATAATTAAATTGCAAGTGACCAATGAAAGGGGCACATGGTCCATAAAACTGCAAGGAACATCCAATCAACGGTTTGAATCCGCATCAAATGATGTACTGCACTTGCACAATATCATATGGCTCATCCTAGGATAATTGGGTCATAGACAGGATGCATCTCGCTTCCAGCTTCAGGAGCTTCTCACAAGAGGAAGTTAGATGGGGCCACCGTGAAAAATCCACTCTGTCCTTCCATTTGCCCAGCAATGTTAAGACACTTGCCAAAAAATAAGCTAGATTTAAAACTTATGTTAGATGCACAACAAGAAATAATATAGATTGAAAATCCGAGGTTGAAACATTCATGGGGTACAAAAGTTTTGAATTGCGCTAATATTTTTGTACTTTCAAATCATCCAATGGGAAATGCCCTTACAAATGGTATGAATGGTGTATAAACATCACCTAGACCCAGGTACTTATTAACATACCTATTTCCTTATTTACTTTTTTTTGTCATGATCTAGCTTATTTTTGAGCCATGGCCTAATATTATCAATTAATGAATGGAGTGTATTTCTCACTAACATCATGGCAAGCCATGGACAATTTCATGGCGAGATGGATTAGAAAAGGCTCAGTCTACCACAGAAGTGATCCAAACCGTCAAACCCCATATCAAGCATATCTTGCAAGAATGTATTATGGGATCTAAAAAATATTATTTTAGAGTAGAAAAAACTACTTTAGCCACCTAACCGGACTATGCCAGGCTGCAGAAGCCGGATTTGTCAGACACCGTTTTCAAAAAAAAGTTCCCACATGTAACAGGATTTCAAGCATATTGCACGGGGCAATAATGCAATAGTGATGAATGTCTTATCCACACCATTCATTCTTTCTATCACCCAATTTTAAGCTATGAACCCAAAATCGAAGGATACCCAAATCTCAAGTGGACCACATCATAGAAACAGTTGCATGCAAATCTCAAACGATCCAACTTCCATGGCCCTACAAAGTTTCCAGGAATTCAATTTTTACTGTTTCAATTGGTATGGTCCGCTTGAGCTTTGCCAATGCTACAATTTTGATCAGGTCATAAAATGAGCTAATAAAAAGGATGGATAGTAGATAATAGCATACATGACGGTGGGCCCCACAGATCCCTTACCGTCCAGGCGGGTAGGACGCATTCCCATCTCCAGCAACGAACGGTCAGGAGATTTTAGTGGCCACTGTGATTTATGCACTTTATCCACACCGTCCATTCATTTCTGCATATCATTTCAGGGGTCAAATACAAAATTGAGAAAAATGCGGCAATCAATAGGACCACACCACAGGAAGCAGGGTTGATAATGATTTTCACCGTTGAAACTTTTATAGGGCCCACGTTGATGTTTATTTTCACCTATTCATGAAGTTAAATGGAAACTGATAAAGAGAAAACACAAATATCATCAGCTCGATCCAAAACTTCTATGGCCCTCGAGAAGTTTTCAACGGTAAAAGTTTAATTCCGATTGTGTGATCCACATATGTGTTGAATTGTTCTAGGTTTCATTATTAAATATTTAAATGATACGAAAAAATAAATGGACGGTGTGGATGAAACTCATACATCACGGTGGCCACTCAAAGATCCTGACCGTTCCCAGCTGAAGACGGGCGGGGTAGGACGCAATCCACGACTCAACCTCTCGCTTCACGATAAATACCCCGCAAACCCCCAAACCCTAGTTTCTCTGCTTCGGTTCTTTTTCGGTAGGTGAGTCGATTTCATCCGAAGGTATGGATCCGACTGCAATCGATTCTAATCTTGCCTTCATTTCTCCATTTCTCATTTTCCCCCTTTCTTTCTGCCCTACAAACCCTAAAACGATAGATCTGCTGTATTTTTGGGATTTGAATTGTCTTTGAATGATTTCTGTCCTCTTGAGTTTCGGAAATGTAGATCCTATTGATTAGTGTGTAATATGCAGAGTTTTTCTATGATGGTCTTTTTTTGCTTGTTTTCTGTGTTTTCTTAGGGTTTTGTAGGCTTGGATCCTTTCTCGAAAGGTTAAATGAGAGATTGTGATATTGATATTGAGATCTTCATTTGTTTGGAAGATGTGATTTTGGTGTTTTTAACAACGGGAGTTCTCATATGTTTTTCTGGAGATAGGGAACTAGGATCGTTTGGTTGGTCTGGTCTGATTATCTTATCACATGTGGCTGACATTGATTTGCCTCTGAAGTTGTTTTTGAAATTTCCTTTGTTTCATCTCATGTATACATCTGACCGTTTTCCAATTTTTACTCCGCTCCCTCTTTATCTTTATTTGGCTGGGTGTGTGGCCTAATAGCTCTATCAGTTACAATACCTGTAGGAAAGATGAGCTGCACATCTGTATTTGCTGTATGTACACGCATGCATGCATATTGTCTAAAAATTCAACAAAAGACTTGTGCAAGGTGAGGGTTGTATGATAAAAATCTATCACCTTTTCTAATAATTCGCTTGCATTCCTCCAAAAAAAAAAAAAAATCCTCTGTTTGATTGTTTGGTAGTGTACAAATTGGTATAGCCTCCGGAGTGCAGTGGGTGATGTCAAGCCCTCTGAACGAGCTTTTCTTGGTTTGGCACGGAGGGGACTGGACTCCTAGTCCTCAAGGTTTGTTTGCTGGTTGGGGGCTGGACTCCGTCCTCAAGGGGTGGGGAGTCTGTAGTATTGTATGCTATCTTGTTTTATTTGTTTCTTTGCTCTATTGTCCTTGCCTTTGCCTTTTTGCTCTTTAACAAAGCATTAATTCTGGAGTGTGGGAAGAAAGAAATGGTAGATGCTTCAACGGGATCTCTAACACGCCGGATTTTGTAGCTTCTAGAGCTAGGATGTTAGTGGTTGAGTGGGCAGTTAATGTCGATAAATTAAAGGGATGTAATTTGATTTTCTTAGGTGGGTAGTTGGTTGCGTCGCTCCCTCAATGCAGCCTCCATCCTTATGTTTCTCCCTTTTCTATTAATATAATCAGTGACTTTTCAAAAAAAAAAAAAAACAAATCATTAATTCTATTAAAAAAAGGTGGTCGGTGCATACTGCATTTGTCACACATTGGCACATGTTGCGTATGTGAAATGCTTAAAGATGGATGACGGCTTTGTGGCACATGAGACTCAATAGCACATGCTAGGGCTTTTGAGATGAGGGTGGCACATGGACTATTGGCATTGAAACATGGGTCACCCAAAAGATGGGGATGGCACATTGCTATACATGTGGCACTATGGTACACATGTTGCTTTAAGATGATGGGGGTGCATGCCGCACATGTGGGGCGCTTGAAGATAGATGGCTGCACATGCAGGGCACTTGAAGATAGATGGCTGCACATGCAGGGCACTTAGAAGATGGGCTGTGGGACATGTGACTACCATGTGGGGTTTTTAATGTGTGGGGGTTGTTTCTTCTCACTTTCATTAATTTCTTAGAAATGATGTTGACTAGGTCTAGGAAAGGAAACGAAAAAGGGGCATTTTTCAGGAAATGAGATATGGAAATGGCGTTTTTAAATTTTGCAAAAACAAACAATGGAAATGCCCTTTTCATAGAAATGACATTTCCTAAATTTATATTTCAACAAATACAAATAGGCCCTTATCAACGAGTCCAATATGGTATTGCACACCCATGGGAAAGTATAAGAAGGATGAAGTTAAGATGAATTGCTGGATCTAAATTCCATGCCAACTGTATCACAACTGTAAAATCAGTTCTCCCTCGTTGTGACTTGTGACTGCCTTCTTGCCCCCGTCAGGCGTGTGCCAGTAGCAGCGCCCTATAGCTTTCACCAAGGGCCAGTAGCGATGGAATAACAGCTTTACAGGCTATGTTGAGTCATCGACTCAAAGTTGAGGGTAGTTCTGATAATTTTAGATGAACTTGAGGGATTGCATTTTTACAATCTGTATAGAACATGCATACTGTTAATTCTTATGCATTTGGTAGCACTATGTGAACTAACCTATTTTGTATTGGGACTGCAATGTAACAGGTAATGGCTCCATCACAGCCAAATACTGGCCTCTTTGTGGGGCTAAACAAAGGCCATGTTGTAACTAAAAGAGAATTGGCTCCCCGCCCATCTGCTAGAAAGGGGGTATGTCTTTTTCATGCAGTTCATTATTCTCTTTAACTGCTCCTATTTTTCATCTTTATCTGTTTTAGTTTTCTGAAGTCTGTATTGGTGCTGTTGTGGATTTTTAAACAATTTTTGGCTTCTGAAGTGTATTGTCACTGCACCTTATGAAATGTTATTGTAAATCATCTTCTTTAATAAGCTGTGCAGATGTGTTGCTAGTTTGATTGTGCATGTGCTTCGATAATTACTCAATTTCAGATTTGTGAATGCTAGTATGCAGTGCCTATTACGTAAAACTTCTATGCAGTATTCTCCCCCTGGTGCATGTGGTAAATGTGCGGTGATTGGAACTGCTATTACTATAAGCTATCACACCATAGCCCAAAATTCAAGAGTTTCGAACTGTGGTTGTCATCTGACAAGATAGTCAGAGCAGTGGTTCACAATAAACCAGTTAACGCAACAACTGGAGCGGTCATAGCTGTCCAAACACTGGTTTTTGACCCAAAGCCAGTGCAATCAAAGGCGTTCTAAGTGTACCCTAGGCATTTCGGCCTTGTTGTACCTCACTTGAACCTTAGGTGAGGTTTCTGCCTCAGGCATGCGCCTGATACTTGGGTGTGCTCAAAGCACCTGTGGCTTTTTACCTGAGGTATGAGCACCTCATATGTGTGGTTGTATTGGGTATTTACCACAACAAAAGTGCAAATAGACAAGAAAGGGTTTTTAAGTTCAATATTATTAACAACTCTTCTCACTTCTTTTGGAGATTAAATCTTGAGATATTCTTCCTCCAAATTTCTTCAAATTTTTTCATTTCCTCATCTTCTTGATTTCTTCTTTCGATAGTATTTTCTTGAAAGAAAATTAAGCTTTTGTGCCATACAAGAGATTTAAGGTGAATGGGGGATTTTGGTGGAATTGGAAATTTTAAGTTCAAGGATTTGGGGATTTTTAAAAATTGGATAATTCAGTTTTGGTAATTAGTACTTTCAGTGAAATTGTGGTCTTAAATTGGTGAATTTGGAGAAAATAATGGAATTTCAGGTTAGGGTTTTGCATGATTATTATTATTATTTTTTTTAATAAATTTGGAAGGCAAGAAAGGAATTGGGAAATCAGGATGCATAATTTGGAAAATCTGGGGATATGGGGCATTGGGCTAAGAGGAATTGAATGGTATTGAGTATTGACTTTGATTATTAAGAAAAACAGCTTATATCTATAAATAATAGAATATTGATGTTAATATGTAATTTTTTTAATAGGTATTATAATGTAAAATTAAAAGATTGTGTCTGTAATCTCTAGGCGTGCCCTTAGGTGTGCTTGGGTGTTTTGGACCCTATGAGGGCGGTTGCACCAAGCGCCTTTTAATTACACTGCCTGCAACCTACATGGTGGTCAGCCAAATCAAGAATTCCAATTAAGACATGTTTGTCCCCTCCACCTTGAGGGGGTTTTGCTAAGAACTTTTTATTCAGTGTCTTCTGCGTATTAGCATTCCTCTTTTAGATTTACCAATTCCAGCATGACATAATCTCAGTTTCTTAATTTGGAGTGTTTAGTTATTGAAACCAAGGTGTATTTAAATTTTTAAGTGTTGATGTATTAACGTATTTCTTGTATTCTTTCTTGTTCAGAAAACAAGTAAAAGGGTCCATTTTGTCAGGAGTATAATCAGGGAAGTTGCGGGATTTGCACCTTACGAAAAGAGGATCACCGAACTTCTTAAAGTTGGGAAAGACAAGCGGGCATTGAAAGTGGCAAAGAGAAAGCTGGGCACACACAAGAGGGCGAAAAAGAAGCGTGAGGAGATGTCTAATGTTCTACGCAAGATGAGGTGATTGATTTGCATATGTGATACTTGTGCATGAACTTGCACTGTTTTTTTTTTTTTTTTTTTTTTTTTAAATTCATTTTTTTGAAAGGTAACCCTGGATCACTCACTTGTACTATATTTGCACTGTGTTTTTAGTTGTGCAATTTCAATATGTGCATCACCACTTCAATTTTTGAGGCCAAGTTCCACTGCTGCCGCATTTTACTTCTTTCCTTTTAACACACGGTATCTTGAAATTGAGATCCCAGAGTAGTAGCTACAGCACAAAACCATATCATCATGTTTTGACAATCCATTTGTTGTTTATTCATTGCTCTTTGTATCAAGGATTCATGATTGTATACAAGGAAACTATATGAAACTGTAATGTGTAAAATGATACGCATCATATGTTAGTGGTTAGATTCATTGCCCTCATCTTTGATGTGATGATTTGTTAAATCGTCTGTAAAAAATACATTTGATGCTAAAGTAATCTATTATATTGATTAATATACACATAGCATAACACTGATCATGATCATGTGTGAGCTCATTTGTTTGATGCTTGATTGATGTGTGCTTGCCTGTTGTGCCTCATCTTGATGGTATGATTCACCTTTTGATATAGATTTGCTGATTTTATAAGACTCTTTGGGATTCTGTTGTACACTTTTTGGTATCGTATATGATGATGTTCTTTTTAGATTCTTAATTTCTGTAGCTGTAGATCGCCTAAATAGATAAACTATTCAAAAAAGAAATTCCTTCTGCCATGAACTGGATTTGGTGTTTGGGAAGTCGTTCTCCAAGTCTAGTAAGTGGCAAGGAAGTTGCCGCAACCTAAGTTTCTGGATTTGGGGCGTGACTTCGAACTGTGGTAAGTCAGTGGCCTCCCCCTCTCTCCTGTACCAAGAATTTGGCCAAGTCACAACCCAAGTCAAATAAACCAAGTTTGGAGTTTTTTTGTTTTTTTTTTTTCCAGGCAAATCAATAGTTGTTTTTTCCCCTGGTTAGAAGGGTGTGGAGCTCCCTCCCACTCTCTTTAAAAAAAGAAAAAAAAGTCATGTGGTGTGGCTATTGCCACCAGAGGTAAAACACAAGGATGAGGAAGAAAGAAGTAGAATGGGGCCTTGGCGTCGGCCTTCCTGTCCTGGATAGTAGGAAAAGAAAAGAAAAGAAAAGAAAAGAAACGTGAGGAGAGATTATCCGGTGATGATTTTCATGAGGAAACTCTTCGTGGATAACAAGTGGAGATTTCATATTTGTGAGACAATCACCAACACATATCTTGTGCATGAGAAATCGATTATGGAAATGGGTAATGATAGCTACATAGAATCCACAATTTCTTAGTGCTATCCAAACATAGTTAGGCGCCCCATCATTGTCCAAACATGGGAAAAATTGCTTCATTTTCATTTTTTTTTTTCTGACCATCTAAACAGGTTCTACTGGAAGATGCAAATATGTGGCCCATCATGTTGGTAGCAAGCCAAGGGCTAAATTTTGCCCATACTCTTGCACGGGAGGTTTCAAAAGCAGAAATCTATGGAAGGGACTTTAGGACCCTCTTTGATATCAATGGTTGCATCTTTGGAATAAAAATCTTCCTTTTGATAGTATTCTTGTATTTTTGGATAACATTTCTAAAAAAAAAAAACTCAATTATTTTTTTGTGTATGTTGTGTATATCGTGTTTACAGTCTTGTGATTGATAATTGTTGTGCAAATTTATTGCAAAGAATAAAAAAAAGCATATTATGCAAATCCAAAATATTACTCATGAAGCCTTGGGAATGTTTTTTATCCTTGTTTTCTTTCTTCTTTTCAATTGAGAAGATTGGTGGTCATTTCTTTTCATGAAAGTGCTTCTGTTTCTTGTATGCAGGTCCGCAGGAGGTGGAGAGAAGAAGAAGTGATAGATTGGAGTTGGAGAGAAGTGAGAAGTTGTAGTGTTTTTAATTTTCTCTCAAGTAGTAGGAACATCCCTCCCCTTGCTGTCGAACAGGTTACTAATTAGCTCATGCAATGTTTGGATTCTGAAAATTTTGTTTCATCTGTTTCCGTTTATAATTAGAAACCATGCCTCCGCACACCTGACTTATCTATCATTTGCTTGTAGATCGTTGACTAGAGTCATCATCCTCTGAGTCTTATCCCAAGTAATTAGGGTTGGCTGCATGGATTCTGTTCCCCCATTCACTAATGGTGGGCATGCTTCACTGGTACCGGACAGATGTGGGGCCCAGTGATGTGTTTGTTGAATCTAACCCTTCCATCAGATGCATCACCTGAGAAAACCCCCATACCCCAAAATTAGCCCAATCCAAAACTTGGGTGGGACATGGGACATGGTACAAGTTGAAGGGAACGCCTACCGTTGAATGGATGGGGGTTAACCCTGTACCCCTACTGGATTGATGAAGGGTTAGGTCAAAATCGGGCAATTTTACTACTCAGGTTGGCTATGAGGTATCCTTCCCAATAAAAAGGAAAAAGTGCGCAATGAGCTTGCTTCCTTTTAGGTGGCCCGCATCAGTTTTGGATCAGGCTGATTGTTGGGCCCGTTTGGATGGGATGGGTTGGACGGTATGAATGCATATCCAGTAATTATATATATATATATATATATATATATATATATATATATATATATATATATATAAAATTTTACTTGTGCCCAGAAACCACTTGGTGTGGCCCTGGTGATTCTGTCTCTGATCGTCTTGCTCCCATAATTGTTTTTCCCATTGAGAATGTTCTTGCTCGACTCTCTCTCTCTCTCTTGAGGGTGGTACTTTCAGGAATAAGTCTGGCAAAAAAAAAAAAAAAAAGGCCCCAGGCTTGGGCTCTGTGGAAGAAGAAAAAACAAGGTTTCTTGCTCATTAGCAAACGAGCAGTCTACTGTTCCGTATCTTTGGCCATGCTTCGTCAATGAAAGAAACCATTTATCTGCTTTTATCACCCACAAAAGACCCATACCCAATGTTAGTATTTCAACGACCAAAAGGGTAGGTCCAATCGTGGACCCGACACCTCCCCTCCCCCAAATGAGTTTTTTCACTCATTCATTGTGGAAACTGCCTCATGAATAGCCTCGGTTGCAATTGCATAAAATATGAATTGACAGGATGCACAAACCGTGGGTTCTATATGTACTAAATGGTGCATTATGTGTACAAAAAGGTGCATCCGGCATCCCGACTATTAATGTTTCGACGGATTTCACCTACTTTAATGAAGATGTTCTTAACCTGTCTAGTGAACCCACCGTGCAAGTCATGGTCGTAGGGCTGTCAACAGGCCCAGCTTAGGCTCACCGAGGCCTGTCATGCAATTTAGAGCGTAGGCCCGTGTCCCCAAGCCCCGTCTGCAATGATTATGCATGGCCAGAGCCCAAGCCTGGCTATCTACTTATGTGCAAGACTTGAGTTGTTCCTAAACGGTCTGGCCTGGGTTCCTAGATGAAGCCGACATCTGACCTAGTTATTAAACGGTCTTATATTTTCGGGCTGGGCCCAAGCCCATGGGGCTGCCATAGGTCAAGCTGGAAGAATGACGCCCAGATGAATAGGGCTAGTGGAAATGGAAAGTGGAACAAGGCAAGGCTTTATTTATCTAAACTCTTTAAGCTGATGTGTGAATGCACAAATCTAGACTATTAAAAATTGATGTCAATTGTGAAATTAGTATATAGATATATATATATATATATATATATTTTTTAAATATATTTATATTAAGAAAAATCCTTTGGAAATGAATTATATTTGTAAATTAAATGCCTCATATCGTGCAAATTTGCACTCAAAAGAGTATTGGAATTATGATTGGTTAGCTCTCGAGGATCCCCTTTGTCAAATACTGACGCTTGATTTGTTATTTAAATTACTTCTAACAATCCGATTCTCTCCGCTTGTATTACCATCCATTTATATTCCAAATTGGATGATCATGATCATCATCCATCAATGTCGATTTCAGCTAGTAAGTTTTCAGACATGTGCCCTCAAGATATTGGATGGTCTGTATGCCGTGTATGACCCACTTGAAGAATTGAGGTGAGTGACCTACCAGTGTAGTCCCCCAAAACTATCAAACCGTTCATGCACCAAAGACTCAGGGACCTTCCAACTCCAGGCAAACATTGTGGAGTCCTTGAGATCCAACCATCTGGCTAGCAGAACCATGGACCCCACCAGTACAGGTTGCATTATTTCACGTCCAGATGTACCAGACAATCCGAAATTACACACATGGCACTTGTATAAAATGGAACCTGAATTTACCTTGTGAGATTGCCTATCCAATGACTGCCATCAAGCAAAAGGAGAAAGGCCCAATGTAGAGACGCAGTTCCCAACAATGAGAACCAGATAAAAACAGCCCGTACCCTGAATTTTGCAAGCGGAATATGGGCAGCAGGAGGTCTCAAGTCCAACCCCAGTGACGATCTCCTCCGACCAATCATCTGTGCATAACATCCTAGCCTTCCAATAGGTTGGCCTCCCCATGAGATCACATTGTGAAAAATCAGCCACATTCACAAAACAGGAGGGTGACACCATAGAAAACAATGTAAAACCATTGATGAATAACAGACTACAGGTAGAGTACACTCAATGACTGGATGTGGCTGATTTTTGCACAAGAAGGCCCCCATGATGCGAACCACCTATTGGACAGACAAAATGTGGTTGGACTTGAGAGCTCTTATGACAGCTGGTTGTGGTCAATCTCAACTAGTCAACACAAAGACAGACAGTTGCTAACAGTGAGACTCAGCAAACAAGAACGACAGAACCTGGAACTGCAAGCAAATCAATATTCACTGTGGTTCAGGCACTTACCAGAAGTGTGACCGATGATGATTTGGACCAGAAAGCATCCAGGCTACCGGCTTTTCTAGAGCCATCCATACATCCTTCTCAGAGATGCTTCTTCTGTTCCCTACAAGATACTCTTTATCTTACTTTTTTCTCTCTTTTGAAAAGATACAACATAACATACCTATCTTCCTGATGCAAAAATTCTCAAATGCATGAGACCACGGATGAAGGCGGCACCTCACCAATTCTCAGCAATTACCATACAAACTGGATTATTGATGATACAAAATTCCCAAACAGAGACATGGGAAAGTTTCTCCCTTCATGTCTTGAACTTCTGAGTGATCTTCTCCATTCCTTCCCTGCAATCTCCTGCAATCCTCTTCGCCCCATCTTTAACGCTCGAGCTGAAGCCAATGGTGTTCTGCCGAAACTCATCTACCAATGCACCCACCTTTGATATGAATGTATTCCGAAGCTCTTCAGCCTGCTTGGCAGCCTCAGCAGTTTTCTGTTTCAAGGCTAAAATTATAGATTCTATTTTATGGATTATTTTCTCGACTACAGTGGAGGACTTCCCTTTTATGTCAGTCGCCATTCCCTTCAGCTTTCCCACCAAGATCTTCCCCCGGCTGACAGTTCCGTCAATTGGGGATTCTTTGGGTGTGTTGAGCCATGTGACGCCGGCGGAGGCATCTTCGCGGAGGCCACCATCAACAACAACTTTGATGCCATGCTGCTCCCACCGCTCTCTGGCTTCCTCAAGAGTTTTCGCATGCTCTCTTGCCCTTTTTGCCTCGTCCTCTGCCCAAGCCCTGGTGAAAAAACCATAGTAAGAAAAGCAGAGAAAAAGAGTTCCCACTGCAAGCGGAAAAGCAGCAAAGTTCATCATGGATGGATATTCAAAAGAGGAAACGTCGTATCGATATTTGTTCTATGCAGCTCTGTCCTCAACTGTACAATGTCACAAATGGTTGTCTGCTGAATGTGGATCACTGCTCCGTTTGTTCACAGTCCCTTCTAGTTTAATGCCTTTGTTTTTGGGATATGGCCCATCAATGTGGTGCACTGGCAGATCAACCTTCCTGACAATTGTACACTGGTGCCACAGTTTCCAATAGAATGTTTTGGTACATACGTCATGGAAGTCCATGATGCGTGCAGCATAGAGGCGGGAATTTTAGACAAGTGTACAGTGTGGTCGGGAAGGTTAATTTGGATATTTGACCATGGATAACAGAGAAATATGAAGAAAATGCTCACAAGTTCAATTTGGGTCAGGGTGTAAGAAAAGAATAGAATCGATCATTAGATATTCAAGGAATACAACAATTTCAAAATTATATAGGCATCTAGTTATATTAAGCTTGTGGGGTATGTTTATGAGAAATGATCCAATGCTGCATTATAATTCATGGCACTCCTAGATGCATCAGATGTGAACACTTGGACTGTCCAAGCAATCAAATCTGGGCTGTCCATTAGCTCCCGGACAGGTTTCATGAGCCACTCTGCAAAGATCACATTGATCAGATGATTATTACCATATGATCAATAGCTTGTAAAATGGACAGTTAAGAGGTTTACGGAAAATTCGGTCCAATCAATCATATGATCCGTCTATTTGTTGGAGCCTATCATGGATTGCTGACGGTCCAAAGAATCACTTTTATGAGGAAATCCTGACTGTCCTATCAATGGCTTGGGAGATGGGTGTGTATGAAAAAGGGCAACTTACAGATGGATTGAATCATCTGATCAGTGAGAATTTCACCCATGAAATTTGTGTTGCACCTGATGGACAGTCCAGATTGATGAATTGGACTATCAAAGTGTCCCAAACGTAAAAGGACAAGGAGTACTAATAGTGCTCTGAGAGCTTGGATCATTTCTCTATACTCATGCATCAAATCTTGTACAGCATTGCCAAAAAAAAAAGGGGGAAAAAAATCTGTAAAGATGGGATTGAAGCCTCCTTAGCAGGGCCTCATCACCCACTGACCAGATCTGCGGACCGGATCGTGCCACCTTCCAGTAGCGTGAAGATCAATTTTTCTGGTTGCTCGCAGGGTAATCCCAGGCCTCTGCTGGAATTGTCAGGATTGTTAGAGACTGATGGTTGCTATTTGTTAGAGTTTTCTGTGCCCATGGGAATTTATTATTCAAATTCTGCCTTACTACAAGCGTGTAAGCTCAGGAATCTCAGTCTGGGCATGTTATTACTAAAGGAGACTCCTGAAATGCTATCACTTGGGCTAGTGCAAGTCTCTTCCCTTGGATAATTGTGGATCTGATTGAAGAAGTTCATGACCTGTGATTGGGTTTCTCACAGATTCATAGAGAGATGCAAACATGACAGCAGAGTCTCTTACAAAAGATGGCGCATGCAGGAATGGTTTATTGGTGTTAGATCAGAGATGATCTTCATCCCGGTTTTTCTTTTTTATTTCCTTGTGTTGCAGCCCCTCACTGCTTTCACTGTTATTGTTGTCAAATGTGTCCGTTCCATTTTGTTTTTCTTTCTTTCTCAAGTTCTCAGTTAATGGTTAACTACTATATCTCTGACAAGGAAAGTCAATCCTATTTCCACTTCTCTAATGCATAAACGCATGCCTGCTGCCAGTGGAGCACATAGATGCAACCCGGCTGTTCATCAGGAAGATCTCAGCAAATGTGTGCTAGCCCAATTGTCAGGTCAGGTTGTTCACTGCTTGGGCATGAGTAATGAAAAGTGAAGGTTAAAGAAAGGAAGCCAGTAGTCCACATTCAAAATACATATGCAGCCCACCTGACGAGTGCACTGCCTCATTTTTCGGCCAAGGAACATATAGGCAGGCACCCCTGATGAAAGGATTGCATCTTGCACCAGTGTGCCTAACACACATGCAAAACTCTATGTTGGTAGAGGTGTGCTGTAGGGTTAGCATTTCATATATGTGGGATGACGGCTGTGTTATAAGGAGGAACACTAGAAAATAATAAAGGTAGGATGCACTAGTAGCAAAAGAAAAGGGAAGAAAAAATAAAAATAAAAGAGATAAGAAGCTAGCAGTAACAAAGATTATAATCCAGAAAACAAATGAAGTTGTAAACATACTTCTAATGCTAACAGTAATGGTCTTTCTGAACCTTAAGCTATATAGAGTTGATAGGTGAATCATATTCTGTTATCAGTTGAAAGAGAAACCTGAATCTTCTATTAAACAGAGAAAAAAAAAAGTGTAACAAAAGCTGAGAAGCATTGAACATGCGGGTAGATTGGGGGATGTTACACTGTGTATGGTTTATATGGCAGGTGATGCAGACAATAGAGTTTCAAAATGCCATTGTCATATGTGATTTCCTCACACCCACGATCACACACATCCAGGTTTAATTTATATGAGAATAAAAGCAAACATAAAACCACAAATTCTTGATTTTTTTTTTCCTTGGGAGTGATAAAAGTTCTTGATTTTCAACAAACTCCCAAGAATTCTTGCTGAATATTCAAATTGTAACTAAGAATCAAAAGGATGATACCTGCATTACATGATTCTATGAGAAAGCATCAGTTTATTTGTCTTTTATTTTCTTTTTCCCAAAATTTCCTGACTAACTAGTTTGGTTTAGGGTGACTCGTCCCATATCGAATGACTCATATTTGCATCACAGACACGATTCATATCTGATACCCAGACGATTCACATCCTGAAACCCATACTAAATCCTTCGTTTTCAATAAGTGGATTCTACATGTGATTTGGTCAATCAAATAGTTTCACAACTTGTGAAACGAAGCACCGCCAGATTCATGTGCAGTAGCAGGCAAGCATTTGTTTCAAAATATTATCAAGCATGAGCGGCTAGGAAGTAGAAGCAGGATTTTGAAGCACAATTCAAAGTGGGAGAGGCTCCTAGTTAGAAGATTTTGCAACTAAGATCAAATCGTTGGTCCACAAGTCCATAGGTTTTATTTCTTAATTGATTGTTGGAGTTAAGAGTTAGTACGTGACTCATTGAACATGTTGAATAATTTTTCTTTAAGTATTTCTGCCACTTATTTTGTGGGGCCAATTTTTGGGTATCAAAGGATATCAAAGCGAGACAAAATTCCTCTGTTTAAAAGCATACCGATTTAGCTTTCGGATAGGCCCAAGATCAAACCATTATGGCAGGAGTTATGCCCTTTTACAGGAAGGTCTGCCAGGCCGTAACAGGATTCATGCATATTTTGGTCTTTTTAATAAAGATGATGTTTAGGATTTATCTTAATGTATGGTTATGACTAAGGGTTTCCTTTGGTTTGGAAAACAGTCGATAAACATGTAAAGAGTACTTCATGAATATTTGAATGAAAAACTTTTTTATGCATAAAGAACATTTCATGCCTTGGGTAGTCATTCTTCCTCAAAATTTCTACTAGGTGTGATGCTCAGAACAAGCAAGGTATGATGCTATCCTCATGTAATGTATGATGCTGTGCATCTGGTTGCGGCGATCAAGGTATTCCACATAATGGTAACAGTGGCCATTACCGTTACGTTACAGCCCTTACTATTATTTTGAAAAAAAATCTGTTGCAGGCCATTTTTTCTGTAACGACCATTATGGCCACTTTGGCCCGGTACCGCGTAACGGTTACCACCATTACCATTACCATTACGTAATGGCTGTTACGTAACTGTTTTGGCATACCTCGGCGGTGATGCAATCCAATTGTAGTGGTAAGATCTAAATCTGAAAATCTAATCATTTATTTCAAAATTATTGCATCTCCCGTTCTTTATGTGTATTCAGATTGAGATTATGGACTAATAGAGACAATCAAACTATCGCTAGCTTGCGTCAGTTTGGTTTTAGAGGGGGGTATATTCTGACGAATGATGGGAGTTGGAGGTTTTCCTGAAAATTGAATTTAGCTTGTTTTGAGCAGTCAAGACGAACAAGAGTGCAAAAGCAAAACTTGATAACTGTCAAGTTGTTGGTTTTTTTTTTAATATTTTAATTTAATTTAATTTATTTATTTACAAAGATGCCCTGAACACTTGGTAACTTCAAAACAGAGTCCACCAACATTTTCAACCAAAAATTGTTTTGTGGGTACTTCTGAACACACCCCAAAGCAAAAGGAATTACCCCAATCTGAAAGGAAAAGCAACTGCACACTTACCGGGCCATGGACAATGCCTTTCTCTCAACCTCCAGCTCGTATTGTAACTTGACAATGACCTGGTTTTCGCTTTCTGCTTCTTTTCGAAGCTTGTTAATCCTGTCCTTCTCAAACTCAATCTCCATCTTGTTGCTCATAAGGCTTTGTAACTGCTCCTCCACTTCATGCCTTAATCTTGAAAGAACCTCCATCTCAGATTCAACGGCAACTCGTCCCCTCATTAGGGAATTATTTTCTTCCTCTCTTTCAATTCTTAAATTTTCCAATTCCACCCTCGCTTCTTCAGCCAATTTCTCAACGGCATCTATCTTCTCCCTTTCCTTGGCAAGCTCCTTCTCAAAACTTGCATTGAGGTCCTTCTCAACTTGAGCTACAAGAGCAGTGTGGGCTGCGACAGCAGTTTCAGCCATTGACTCTGCTTCAATACGAGCAAGTTCCTCACCAACAACTTCAGCAGCATCACCAGTCGCTAGAGCAATAGCAGCCTGTGCTTTTGTGACTGGTTTTTCAGGCTGAAAGAGTCTTGTGAAACCTATGGGAAAAACAACCCATGTAAACTAACCATCTAAAGGAGTTTATTATTATTATTTTAAAGAATGTCTAAAATGGCTAGGGAATATGAGGAGTACCAAAAGCAAGTGCTGTGATGCTCTGTTCTCCTGCAGACAAGTCGGCTATGATAGCAGGCCATGCATCTGGGTATATCTTATCAATGTCTATAAAGCCAGAGCATTGATATGCGATCTGAATATACAGTCTGATAAACTTAGTATTGAATCAAATGTTTCTGCCAGTACCCCAGGGGAGAGGGAGGGAGGGCCATTAGCCTTTGCAAATTGCAGACCTGCAAAGACTATAGCCTCCCATTGGCAGGAAAGGCTAAAAAATGATGGGTCTTGCAGCCAATATTTTAGCAGCCAGTGGATGGCTGTCAGCCTCAAGGTCTACAATTTGTGTGGACAAATGATGTGGGCTGCAGAATAGTTTAATCAACAGACCAAATAACCTTTTGTTCATTGGCAAAAAACTAGGGATTAAGCAGAAAACATCCATCATCAGAAGCATAAAACGAGAACAAAACAGATCTAATAACCTTTCTGTCGACTTCTGGAAGCTGCCTTTTCTCTAGCGCCATCTTCCAACTCACAAGATGTTGACGAGACAGGGGGCTGCAGAACAAATGTTTGATGAATATAGAAGCTGATAGGAACTGTTATCTGAAATTTGTGTGCAAAAGTGTGGAGAGTCACTGGATTGTGAATACTTAAGTGAAGTAGCGAACAGAAAGGAAACACAAAATCAGGATGACTAAAATTCATATCAAGAGTTTGATGAATCACCTTTCAGGTGAAAAGTGTACAAGATCCTGCCCTCTGTCTGACAAAGGATGCATATCATTTCTCGAGAGCTTGCTGGAGATAAGTCCGGCTTCTGCCAGGCCTGCAATGTGACACATCTAGAAACTGTAATGCACATTGAAAAGATGCCATATTCAATATAAAACCAATTAAAGAGATAGGAAAGGCACACATATTGCAAGAAAGTTGATGTACTGCAAATGAATATGAAAACTTGGAATTCTCATCACATGTGCCAGCATGGCACAATAGGTCCGAGATCCAAGGCAGCCATCAGAATGGCACCACAGTACTGATGCCCCAGGATAAGAATCGGGTTGAACCACTGGTCAGGTGGACGACCGTTAGCAATATAAATGTATGGCTCTGAAAAACTTGGCTGAAGCTTTCTAACCCATTCTTGCTTTTCAATATAGGGGCCTACATGCTGAGTAGACCAGATGTATTTTTGGGAAAACTTGTACAAGGTCTGACCAACCTAATAGATGGATTGGATCTCACATCTATGTGCCATGCTGACACGTGTGGTGTGCACATGAGCTTTATTGCACTGCACACGTGTGTGAACTTGGCAAAGATCAATAAAATCATCTTAAAGTTCATGCCAATTGAATATTAAACATAAAAACCCCATTTTCTCACCTTGAATACATGGAAAGTCAGGGTCTTCAGGAGTCACATCATCAAATGCAAGTTCCGTAACATTCTCTATGTACATTGCTGGGTATACTTTTGAGATTGTGTTTCTACAAGAATACTAAATAATTAGTAATAACCACTGGTTTGCTTCTAAAAAAAATTAAATTACATTATTCTCAGAATTCATTTTATACGAAATTATATTAAAAAGCCATGACAAGTTATTTTGCTATGCTAAATGTATTTTCATACAAGATCAGAAGAAATGAGTATATACCGTGAAAGGGCGCTGCTTGCAGAAACCAACCAACGAGCATACTCCCGACGAGTACATAGGTCGCTTGGCTTAATATCAGCCTCAACAACCTGAAAAGAAGGAACTGATCAAAATGAGGTTATGATTGAGATGCCCTAGTTTAAATTATCTCTGCAGATTGAGTTTCCAAAATAGAGAGAACTGCAGAATATTTTAGATGACTCAACTTCAAAACTAGTTTTTTTTTTTTGTTTTGGTTAGGTTCAACTTCAAAACTAGTTGAAAACTCTTAACTGGAAATTTTTGGTACAGCTTTATCAAGAAATCGATGGTAGATTATTCCCAGCTAAATATGAAATAAGTTGAATGTTCTTTGTCTTATGTCTCTATCACGAGAGTAACTACAAATGTAGAATGGAGTGTAGTGAGCCCCAAAAATATCTGTACAAGTAAAGAAAATCACATATTCTTAGCATATCCTATGGTAATATGTTATCTTCTTCACTTTCTATTCTCAGATGGTAATAGACACCAAACTATACAAGAAATGAAGGGAGAATGGAGGGAAGAACATCTAACATGTTCTGTTGCTAAATGATTCATGCACACACAGGAAATATGCCCTTTATAAACAATTATCAAAAAGGGGGAAAAAAGAAATAAAGAAGAAAAGAAAAAGAAACATCAAACTTATGCCATTCCACTTACATTAGGAGTGGAATAACAAACATATATTCAAATAAAGCAACCAAACGACAAGAAGAAATACTATAGCAGAAAACTCTTCATTGAAGAACTGCTAAATGGATAGACTCTTGCAAAAGTGAGAGCTCAGAAGTACCTTCAAAACTTGCAATGCTGACAATGCCTGCCCCTGAACCTGGTCAACAACTGCAGGAACCAAAACTTTTCCTGGAGGAACCTGCAGAGCTGCAGAAACTAACAATGGAGCAGGTATACCAGCATAGGAAAAGGCATTCTCAGGAATTGGTAACACAAATAATGATCTGCTTCTATCAATATCGATTTGACCATTTGTATCAGGTTCGTTCCCATACGGATCCTTTAATACTGATGCAGGGGTTGATCCAATTGGCCCATTTTCATTTAAACTATGCTCCTCTGGAGTTGAACTGAGAACATCACTTGGGAGCTGCACTGTTTCACTCGGACTAAAGTCTTGTTCACTTGAGACAGAAATCATAGCCCCCACTACATCTTTAGACACAACCTGGGAACCTAGAGGCACATCTGACTCTGAAACCAAGCTGTCCACAGTTGAATGGTCACTAGGAAGCTGGACACCAGAACTGTGAGAAAAATCTGAAGGAAGTGTGGGATTTTCTATTTCCACTGCAACAGAAATTCCCTCCTGATGATCCGCATTAAGATTTGTTGAATCAGTAGCAGAAACAGAAAAGTCAACTGGTTCGATGATGCCCAGATTCTCTTTGAATTCAATAACAGAGTCTGGCATACCAGAAGGCATGATGTTGGGAGTATCCTTAAAGCTAGAAGCATCAGAAGAACACTCGACCACATCAGATAGAGGCAAACTGGGTGAGCTGGGATTAGGGCCAGTGGAGAATGAAGCATCGTTAACACCTCGGCTGAACTGCAAATCGTCTTGATTGGAAGCACTACGAATGGAATCGACACCATTATAGTCGGATTCAATGTTTTGTGTTAATGAGGCCCCCACATTGACATTTTCATCAGCTTGGCTTTCAGAAGAAGCCTCAGTAACTTCTACAGATGAGACGGAGTCCTGGTTTATACCTGTCTTGCTCTCTGAATTGCCATCATTCTGCATGCTTCCTTCATCTGGCAAAACCTTACTGCATTCATCTCCATCCTGATCAACATTACTATGGTTATCAGAGGTCAACAACACTTCTTGCTGAGTCGTCAAGGGTTCCATCTGCTGTTTGACTCCTATATGCATACAAATATTCAGAAATATACTCAGACAATGCTGACTGCGAACCTGAATAGCAACTGACAGTTCTTTAGTGCTCCTATTAATGGTAAAAAATCACATAGAAATAGAATGAAGAAGATAAAAGAAATAAACCCCTCAGAAAAAATTACTCCAAAACCCACAATCAGTTGAGACAAAATCTAAACTCACAACCAGTCATTGAAAGGGAGGACATTTGAACCCAAAACTTGCTTTCATGACTAATTAATGGCCATCACTTAGAAGCATAAGGAACATACAAAGCATTAAATTTTGCTTGATAGAAGTGTCTCACATACCCGTGCTTCTCTTGCTCAGAGATAATGATGCGAATACAACTCCAGAAGCAAGAAAAATGCCTGCCAATCCCACTCCCACAATCCCTGAAAGTAAACTACTAGAGAAGTGTCATTAGTCCACGTAAAACCGTGAACATTAGATACAGCCAATCAGATGTGAATAAAACAAACAACCTCAAATTCTTTTAATTGCCCAAAATAAAGACAAATTTCTAATATTACACTTATTTTCTTTGAGAAAAAATGATAATTTAGTGAAAGAAAAGCATTAACCCAAGAGAAGCAAATTCCCATTATGGAGGACCAGAGGCTTCACCCTCCTTAGCCAACATGTCAACAATCAAAGAAACCCCTCTATCAACACAAATAAACTATTTAGCCTAGATGCAAGAGAACCAGCTTTCATCCAACTACATTATCTCCTCTTGAACCCCATACGCTCTAACAGAGAGAATAAAAAACCCATTCTACATGGTAATATGTCTTCTCCACGTCTATCTTACCAAGCAAAAACCTGGATGGCTGGAATTTTTAGCCAGCTTTTAAGAGTGAATGTACTCATTTGCCACTAGTAATCCATCTAATGTTACAATTTATTGGTTCGATTCATACCGAAGAGTCCTACCTATACAAAATATACTTCATGTGAACCTAATTATCCCAGAAATTTTCCTCAGACGTTGGATTGTATTTGTTTGGAAACCCAAATTGCCCATTCGCATTTCTATAAAACAAATTCCAATAAAAACAAATAAAAATTGCCAAGAACAAGAGAATTTCTACCTCCGAACCATTGCTTCCGGTGAGAGCCGCCGGGATCCTTGTCAAACCATCCGGAGTAAGAATCCTTCGGCGCATCCGAATTCGTCCACGAATCCCCGGGCGGAACCCGCTCGCCTTCACCTTTCCCGCTCATGGCTGCCGCAGAAAGAATGCGGATTCGGCAATTCGAGCGCCGGAAGTTCAGGCGGACGTTGACGGAGCTGGATTTCTTGGATTTGAAACCTAGACGGAGCTGGAACGAGCTTGGAAACGAAGGGAACGACAGGGACGCCATCTCCAGATATGGAGAAGAGGCGTTTTCTGGTTGAAACGAAATACGACAAGAAGATTGAGAGAGGCGAATGAAATAGCTGCAGAGGTAGACAGGAGAATTTCTAGGGTTTGAGAGAGAGAGAGAGAGAGAGAGAGAGAGTGAGGGAGGGAGGTTGATGATGGATGGAGAATCGTGTTGTGTGGAGCAATGAAATATCTGTATCTTCTTACGCTATCATGCGCCTAGTGCGAACTCTAGCTCTCTGAGCAATCAATCATGTAGCGTCCTAATGCACCAATAAGTACAATATGGGCCAATGATTTGTTCATCCAGACCATTAATATTATAATTCGTGCTTTAGGTGGGATATGTATTAAAAATATGTACTAGATTAGATGTCTCTATCCTTTGATCTATGTCCCGAAAATGGACGGTTAAAATGTCAAGAAAAGGTCCATACGTGATCTTCGAATATGGCTTGATTTTGGACCGTCTGCCATCTGGAGTAGTTCCTACAAGATCTACGGTTCGGATCAGTGAAATATGAGCCCACTTGCTCGAAAGGGGTGTGGAGAAACCATATTCACGTTGATGCGTTCGGACATGGAACGGGGAGATGATACCGAGAAGAACCGAACTGCGGGACTCGGATTGCGCAGCACGTGCAACGTGGTAATGGGAAAGCTCTGTGGGCCCCAAAATGATGTAATTATTTCATCCACACCGTCCATCCATTTTATCCTCCCATTTTAGTAAAATATTCCAAAATTGAGACAAATAAAAATCTCAGGTGGACCACTCCATAGGAAACTGATGATTGAATGCCCGTCATTACAACTACTTGGATGTTACAAAAGTTTTGGATGAACTTATGTTTTGTGTTTTACCTTCATTATCCAGGTCTCCGTAGGACCTAATCAATAGGTTGGATGACAAATAAATATTACTGTGGGCTTAGGAAGCTTTTAATGGTGGATCTTCAATCACGTGTGTTGTATTCCACTATAACTTTGGCTCTTCCTTTTCATTTTTATTTCTTATTTGACTCGTGTCCTAAAATGTCGGGAATCACAGATGTAAAGAAACACATACATCATTAGTCGAGTACCCATAGCTACGTAGCGTACGGACTCTGTAGGCCTACCGTGATGTATGTCGTTCATACATTTTTTCCAAGCTTTTTTTATGGCATGGGATCAAAATACAAGCTGTGTATCAAGATGATTTTTGCATTATCCCATCATATAGGTGTGGCGAGTGGTGACCTTTTCCTTTTCTCCTTTTTCTAACACGCACACACATTCCACACAGTCACGCCGGTGGAATTTCATCACCTATGGATACTCGAACCCTTGACCGGGAGTTTAAACTCCAGAGAGTCTACCACCCAGGCAAGAGTAAGGACCATGGTGAGTGGTGATCTTGAATGGTAAATAAACATCATTATAGGCACTGGATAGTTTCCCCTTTTCTTATCTTCTCCTACACTTGAGCTTTGAGTATGTTTTAATTTTCTGCTCATGCCAATGAGGGGGCAAAACAGATGGACAGCGTCGATTGAATATAAGGAGTATGGTGGCTTTTGGAGTTTTTAAACAACATAGCTTGGGAGGCATCAACCTCCGAGGGCTTTATTGTGAATGTGGTAGGATTATCTTTCAAACAAGACTATACTTTCACTAATTCGAGACAAGCATTTGATGTTGGAAACCACAAAAATATGCACAATCAAGTACAAAGAAGAACAATTCAAATTTTACAAGAAAATACTCTTATAGAAAAAAATCACAGCACATGGGTAGAGTAATACAGTATAAAAACGGAAATTATAATGGATAGAATCTTACCATTTCAAACAAGCCTCAAATCTACTTTATAATCTCTAATTATACACTCAAACCCTATGTACAACTTAAAAAACACTGGAACACTTCTTTCCTTCCCTAATCTCAATTACACCCAATATATATACTATTATAGTTAGAATTGAAAATAACTTATGCAATTTTGCATACATCTTCGATGGAACATTTGATGGCATCGGCAACCCATGGAAGATATGTCAATGACATCAAATTTATTTCGATGACATTGAGTAGTGATACTAAAATGTTCTATTAATCAATATGAATTTTTCAATGGAATCGAGCATCTGTCGATAACATGATCGGCATCTAGCTTGATGGTATCAAGGGATCTCTGGATGACATTGATAGACTCATATTATCGACAAATTTAAGACCTTAATAACATTTGATTAGATGATCCCAAAATAATGGCCTCAATGGATGGTTAAAATAATAATAATAATAATAAAGGTCAACATTATGTGCAGGGAAAGCAAAGAATAGTGATTCCAATAGACCCTTGATCAACCTTATTTCCGAAACATCGTACATCCATGGTAAGTCCGACTAATTGGACAGTTCAAATTGATAGATAATTGTTCCTTGTACTGCAAGCAGTCCAAATCACGGTGAATGGAGCATATTCAATCAGAAATCATAACCATCTGACTCGCATGTTGAATCTGGAATCCTAACAGTTTATTTTTAGTGTCCATTTGATTGGCGTTGATTGAATGTTAGGCTTGCTTGAGCGATATGATTCGGACTGTCTGGATTTCCAGACAAAGACCTCATGTGCACAATAGCTGAGTCACCAAACTCAACACCGTTTTGAAAGTCCCTGCTACATCCGCGGATCTAGACCATCGAATCTGTGGCCCATCATTGAGAGTTAGGGTGCACAGTCCATTTACCATTAGGGCATAAAATGAAAACCTTTGGACCATTGGACCTTGGTCCATGGACCCCATTTGTACAGACTAGGAGCCCAAGAATACCAAGCGTCATGTACTTCCTCCTCATAAGATGGTCAAATCCCCTCTGAATTATACAAGTGGCATCCAATCTAAGAATCGGGACCATTTATCAACTGGATTCTACTTATTTAGCACAGTATATAAACCACAACAATCAGATGGGGAGCTTGTTTGGGAGTGTGGATTTGGAACCCCTAGATTTGGAACCTTTAGAATTGGAAACCCTTCGAATTGGCAATCCTCCCACATTGTTTGGCACCCTGGATTGTGAAACAACTTTAATTCAAAAATACCTATGCATGATATATTTACAGGATTTTAAATTTAATCAATAAATTAATTTTAATATCCCTAATTATTGAGATATATAATTGTCGACACTACGGTTGTGACAAGCCCGCTGAAATATATGCTTTGCTTGAAAATGATGAAATTTCAAGTCTTGGATGGACAGCAAGCACAAGATCATGTCTAAGTGACTAACTAACAATTTTTAATCGTTGATTAATATGGATAATGTTTGGACGGTATTGATTTACATGAACAATGTTTGGATGGTGCTAATCATCATTAGTGGGCCATGTGCCCAATAGAATGATAGTGTATAGTAACATACATGTTACACCTGCAACTATTAAAATGATTTTAGGTGAGAGAGATGATTTTAGGCCGCACGGTAGATTACAAACCCCCTTAAAGATCGATTAGAAACCTCTAAATTTAAAACCTCCGGTTACTTTACGCTGCCAAGCATTTTATGGCACTTGAAACCCCCTCCAATTTACGGTGCCAAACGACCCAAGATAACCGGTCACAAGCAATGGATACCTGTTCACATGGCAGTTGACACGTATGGAATCTGGGACATTCACCAGGTAAGCCCCTTGATCTATGGATCCTTAGGTGGGGCCCACTATGCTGATTATATGGCATGAAAATAATGCCTTATACACTCGTTGGGTGTGCCAAAACAGTACACCGAGTCATCCATTTGTCTATCTATCTATCATGACGATTGTCTACCTATTGATGATCATATCCTTCTGATTTTCCAAACAGAGGATCTTCATGGTGTGGCCCACCACTTTCACGGATCGGATTTTCTATAGTCAAGCTGGCGAGAAAGAAATGGATGGGTGTGATAGTTCACATCCAGCCACTAATAGAGAAATGCTATTTTAACTCGCAAATCACGACTCGCCATAGATTGCACGTGTCTACACGTGAACGGACACGTGCAGGAGCTGAACGTCCTCATCGGTCGGGGGCGGATTAGGTGAGATAGGGGTAACAGCTTGTGGGTGAGGCCCTGACTGTGGGGCCCACCTCGATGTATTTGTTGTATATCCACGCCATCCATCCGTTTTTCCCTATCATTTTAGAGCATGGTCCCAACAATGGGACATCCAAATCTCAGGTGGGCCACACAATGGGGATTGAATTCCCACCATTAAAACTTCTTTGGGCGACGAAAGTTTTGAATCAAGCTGCTATTTGTGTATTCCCTTCATCCAGTTTTGTGTGACCTTATCAACAGGTTGGATGGCAAATAAACATTACAGTAGGCCTTAGAAGGTTTTGAATGGTGGACGTTCATTACGATTATTTTCCTGAGGTATGGTTTACCAGTGATTTGGATCTGCCCCACTTTGGTCCATCTCATAAAATAAGCTGGGAAAATGGATGGACAGCGTGGATATACAAAACACACATTGAGGTGGGCCCCACGGTGAGGGCGTCACCTAATCAGCGCCCCCATCTGGCAGGGAAACGGATTGGCTACGCCCCCTGCCACCAGCCAATGGTTGATGGTCTGTCCTCTGTGGGGCCCACAATAATGTATGTGTTTCATCCATGCTGTCCATATATTTTTCTAGATCATTTTACAGTATGAAACCAAAAATGAGATATATTGCAATCTCGAGTGGACCACATTACAGGAAACAGTGTTGAGTGAACGTTGACCATTAAAAACTTTTTGAGGGCCATAAAAGTTTTGGATCAAGCTGATCTTTGTTTTTTCCCTTCATCTGGGTCATTATGACCTAATCAAAATATTGGATGTCAAATAAATAGTACATTGGGCCTTATGAGTATTTTAATGGTGGATATCCAATGACTACTGTTTTCCTGTGGTGTGGTCCACATAAGATTTATATCCCTATAATTTTTGGAATTAAGCCCTAAAATGATCTGTAAAAAAGGATGAACGGAATGGATGAAACACATACATCATGGTGGGGCCCACAGAGCACCGACCACCAGCCACCGGGCTAGTGGCAGGGGAAAGTAGCTAACCCGTTTCCATCTGGCAGGTACACATGGATGCAACCTGCTAGAAAAAGAATCTGAACCGCTAGATTTAAGATTTTTAAAAAATGGACGGTCAACAAAATGTCGGAAAGAGGTCCACATTGCATGCTGAATTCAACTGTCATGGCTGTCCGACTGGCCTAGTTTTTGGGCCCAGGGACAGAGCATGGCTCCCCTAATGAGTGGCTCAGATCTCACACGTATATGCACTCTTCACAAAAGTGCCATGTGCAAGTTTGGCCCGGTAGGCATGCACGTGTAAGATTAGGAAGCTGTACCTACAACTCATGCGTGTTTTCCACGTGGGTTTTCTCGCCGAGTGAGGTGGCACAACCAGCACGTTTTAACCCTGGCAAGTGGGGCCCACAGTTCGGCACTCCAGACCGTTGGTCCGTCGCGATGGATTCTAACCCCAAACATCTCCTCCACTGTAGTATGGAAATAGACGGTTGAAAAGAGAAATGTTCCAAGATCGATGGCCAGAATCTTCCAAACAGCGATAAATAAATAATTATAATAAATACTTGTTGTTTTGTTTAAAATAAAAATTTGACAAAACTCAACCAGATAATAGGTGAGCCCCACCATAGTATATGTTATATTCATGCCATTGATTCAGATCATTTTAAGGCATATCAAAAGCCTTAATTATCCACAGCATAGAGATTAATTGCTTACCATTAAAAATTATCTTTTTCATTTTTGTACTCAACCCTTAAAATGACATGAGAAGATGAATGAATAACATGGATAAAATACATAAATTATTGTGGTGTTGAGGTTCATTGAGTTTGTGTTTCTTTGCTATAAATATCAAGGTTATCATTACTTATTTATCATTATTTACTTGCTAACCAAACAAGCATGTCTTTAAAATAACACCGCTCACAAGTAGATTTGTACATAAGTTGAGTTTGTTCTGTCAACTTGCTTGACTTGGCTCGGCTCAGCTTGAAATTGGGTTCGGGCGAGCCGAGTTGATTTTTGGAGCTTAAAGAAAGTTCGAGCCAAGTTTGAGCTTACTTGAGCTGAATTGGCCTGATGACATGGTCATTTTGATTCTGATGTTGTTTACTGTGTTTAATGAAATATCTTAATAAAGTGTTGTTTCTTTGATTGCTCTAATATTAATGTATTTTCAAAATGAGTATTTGATGTAGAGCGGGTCGCAAACAATTTCATGGCCAAGATGGATCAGAAAAGGCACAGTCGGCGACAGAAGTGATCCGAACCATCGGACCTTAGATTGGGCGTATCTCGCAATTCGAAATGAGTTATCTAACGTAAAATATATAAATTTGGGGTAAAACGGGCTACTTTAGCCAACCAACCTTGCTATGTTGGGTTGCGCAGCTCAGATTTGCGAGAAACCCCCTGATCAACAGTCGTTTCCTCATTTTAATTTTGTTAATTTTTACTATAAATAGTAAGCTTTAATGTTATTATAACTCTTCATCCGTTGGGCTTTAGGAGTTGTGTCCAACATGAAAAGTGCTTAGGATAATTAGGAGAACGGTTTGGTGAAGCCAAATAGGACACTTACTATTCTTGGCCGAAAACCTTGCGCACTAGTAGACATCACGACCGTCTATAAATAGTAAGTTTACTATTTATAGTAAGTCGTGGATTCTAGGAGTTTTAGTTGTAGTTTGAGTCTGATTTCTTTCCTATTACTTGGTTTTCTTATTTAAAGGGATCTAAACTTGTTTTTACTCATTCATTAATCAATTTCGAATTTATTAGAAATTCTTTCTATTTTTTACTTTTTTTCCTCGTGGATTCGAGGAGTCTCTGTGAGGAGTCCAGAGAAGTTCCTTGGATTCGGAATATTTATCATCTTGAGGAAGACGATGCTCAACCTCACGTCCTTCCCTGCGTCCGTATTCAAGAGATGCTTTGGAACTTTTCTTGGTGATGCCTTGGTTAGCTTTTAAGGCACAACAGACCGCAGGCAAAGTTTGGGAGCCCAAGCCCTTGGTCCGACAAGGCTGCAGGATGGCCCATTGCCACGCTTGCTTGCAATTCCTCCTTGGGAGGAAATACCACACATTTCTAGGAGTAAGGGTATTTTGGTTTTGGGTAATTTTTTACTATAAGCGCAACCTTCCATCTACCTTTTTTTCTTCCACCCGAACAAAACTTATATTACTAATCTAGATCTTTACTTGTATGGACAAACTAAAAAAGATGAAAATATCCTTACTCTTTCAACTGCTTTTACATGAAAACCAAGGGTATTTTCATCGAAAATTCTCTTTCTATATCTTAAAAATTTACTTTCATAACATAAGTTTCTGGCCGTTCATTAAAAAAAAAAACAAAAGGCATAAAAGGTAAGCGTCTACCATGCTAATTTTTTCTTTGATTTTCCTTTGAGTGTGAATTTGATAGATTTACCCATTGTTTCTACATGGCAGCCCATCTATACACCACACGAGTGCCATCACGTGTAAAAGATCCAATCCGTTCTGTGGTAGGTCCCACTGCAAAAATTCCGTCTCCTGCAAATCAGGTCGTTCCATTTCATACACGACTGCCTGCATGGCTATGCAGTGTATTATCAGCCACAAAAATTCCTGAGAAAAATAAAATCTTTTGTTCCCCTATCCCGACTTGCCATGCTAGGTGATCAGTTCTCTGAAAGAAATATATGGTTGAAAGAGACGTGGTCCATTGACTGTTTCTGATATATAGCCCACCTGAAGAGCGGAGTAGCCCCATTTTAGATCAGATCAACTGCACCATCTGCCCCATCTGATGTATGCATTGGATCTTGCACCCTTGTGCCTAGATTTGGGCATCGGAGTCGAGTCAAACTGAGTTAGGGCTGACTCGACTCGATCCGGTTTTGAAATAAGCCTGACCTGAACTCGATCTGACTCGATACCAAGTCCAGCATGCCTAACTCGATCCAAGTTCCGTCTGACCTAGACTGATCCGAACCAAGTCCAATCCGGTCAAAAATACCAAGTAAGGTCGAGTTGGCACTGAGTCGGATTGAGACATGAGAGACGAAAGGAGTGGAGAGGAGAGAGAGGAGTAGGAGGGTGATGGTGGTTGGCGGTTGCTTGGCTTGGAAGATGTGGATGAGGGGAGAAGAGAGAGAAGTTGGGATTGGATCAGAGTCGGTTTCAGAACAAGTCAACTCTAACCGGATCGAATTACTAGGTAACTCGAACTCAACTCCGTTTGAGTTTGAATTTGGTGAAGATTACTCTGTTCGAACTGACTCACCCATTTGGTTCGAGTCGAGTTAGCCAGATCTGGTCATCCCGTGCCCACCTCTACTGGTGCCTCACTAAGGCACGTGGCAGTGCATGGATGGGATGCCTTGTCAGGAATGTGGGTTCATCAAGCCCCCGAAAATTAGAAATCAGTGGCGGGTAGCAAAATAAATGGCGGACCACCTTGCCCAAGACCGTATGGCCCTCACCACGGGCCCCAAATTGATGCATGTATTCTATATCCACTCCGTCCATCTGTTTCGCCATATCATTTTCGGGTATGAGTCCATAAATGAAGCAGATCCAAATCTCATTGACCGTAGCAAAGGAAAAGAGTGGTTTTTTTACCATTAAAAACTTCACCATATCATTTTCCAGTATGAGTCCAAAAATGAAGCAGATCCAAATCTCATTGACCGTAGCAAAGGAAAAGAGTGGTTTTTTTACCATTAAAAACTTCTAGTGGGACACAAAAGCTATGGATCGAGCTGATATTTGTTTTTTCCCTTCATCCAGGTTTGTATGACCTTATCCTTACCAGTGGGCCCTAGGAAGTTTTTAACGGTGGAATGTTCAATCATCACAGTTCCCTATAGTATGATCCACTTGAGATTTGGATCTGCTTCATTCTAGTGCCCATGCCCTGAAATGATCTGGCACAACGGATGGACGGTGTGGATATAGAATACATACATCAAGATAGGCCCCACAGTAAGGGCTGCACTGTCTTGGGTGAGGCCAGGCCACACCAAATCCGCTCCCAAGATCTAGACGGTTCATACGTCAGAAAGTTAATGGATGGATCTCATGGCAATGAGACAAACCAAACCACAACAGAAGATTCTTGATGATGGCTTTCACTGTAGGGTTAGATTAAATGCCCGTAAAATCCAAGGTGTTCTGTAACAGTGGCCGCAACCATTACCTTTACCATACGGGTCGGAACGGCTCTTACGGTATCTTTTTTTCATTGAAAAAAAATCCTGAAAAATCTGTATTTGTCTCGTAATGTTGATTAAAAATTATGAAAAGCCTGTAACTGCTCGGACAATTACGGGTTCTTATAGCCTTAATAGGGGACGTAATGTGCCGTTAACAGCAATTATGGATCATTTTTTTCAGTAATGGCTGTTACGGCCGTTACAACCCCATAACACATAATGGTTGCCCCCGTTTCCTTTACCATAGCGGCCTTTACGGCACATCAGGGCAAAATCCCATGTGTTTAGATGGGTGAAAATGGAAGTGTTTTGAAATTGTAAATGGGGCGTTTGGATGCACCCTCAAAGGGGCATTTTGATGGCTAAAAACCATTTAAAACCAAATTCTCATTTTGGCCGCTGCGTTTGGTTGCACTATCGCAAATCCCTTTCTAGGCCCCACTTGCCTAAATGGGCATGACCCAAATGTCGACAGAGCAAAAAGGGATTTTTAGAAATCCCTTTTACCGAAGATGCATCCAAACACCAAACTCCCCAAAGAGGAGCATTCTACCAGGATACAAACACGAACTGTTTTGCTGGTAAAACTGTCAATTGGCCAAACATGAAAGAATTTACTCAGTAAATAAGTAAGATTTTACAAGCATTCGAACAACCCCATGGTTTGGTGATGCTGACCGTTGATATGATGGGCCAGTGGAAAAGAGGTGGTCTCAAGTCCAACTTGTTGGAACACAAGTAACCGTCCACCCAGCAAATAACTTCCAATCTTCCGTGAATTTGTGACATTCAACCCATCCAATAGGTTGTCCTCATCACCATGAGGTTGCCTTGTTAGAAAATCAGCCACATCCATTCATTGACTGCATTTTGTTATTTATCACTGGCTAGAACTTGTTTCCTACAATGTGGCCCACCTGAAGAGTGGATGGGGCTGATTTTTGAACAAGGTGATCTTCATGGTCAGCGCAACGTATTGGAAGGTTGGATGCCGCATGCACATGATACAATGGAACTTATTCACTCGGTGGACTATAAATTGTGGTCCAACAAATTATCCTTGAGAGCTAGTTATAAAAGAGAAGGGATATAAGTAAAACCAAAACAATAAAATACCAAAAGGATCAGGCATATATCTCTATTCCTCTTTAAAAAATCCGTGTTTTTTTTTCCCTTGATGTGTCAAAATCCTCAAGGTTTCAGAATTCAACAATGTACAATTGGTTTTTATAACAGCTTATAACAAGTAAAATTGCGAGTATAAATACTCACGGATCTTGTAATATTCTTCAGTTAGAGGGCCCTCGATAACCACTTGCTGAGTACCACTACCACCACCCTACAAATTATTCAAAGTAATTTTTTAAAAAAAAAGGCTGAAGAGCAAAGCTTAAAAAACAAAAATGAAGTGAAAGGTTAAGATAGCCACCTTCTGGCTCGAATCTCCAATCTTTCGTAGTGTCACATACTCGCCACAACGCAAGGCACCCCCGGCAAATTCCACCTAAAGAATTAAAAAAGTACGTAACAGAAGTATGGCGACTCGCATGTGATAGAATAGTCATTACTCTGCATTATTCTAGGTAATTGTAGTAGAGATTTGCTAAGCCCGCACATGTGTGCAATCAAGCTCATGTACATGCCCCACATGTGCCATCATGGCAACATAGCTCTCAGATCCAATCCATCCATCAAAATGGCACTGCTATATTGATGCCTTAGCCCAAGAATCAGGTTGATTCACTCATCCAGTGGGCTGCAGTTCGCAAAACAAATGTACAGGCAACTCTGTGGCCCACCTGCTGATTGGACCATATTCTATTTTTGGAAAAGCATGTAGGTTGGACCAACCTGATAGATGGATTAGATCTCGCACATATCTGCCGTGTTGCCACATGTGTAGCGTGTATGCTTTATTGCGTGCACTTAGCAAAGCTTATTGTAGTACAGAAGGCCAAAAAATTACTTTTCGTAATTTAGTATTGGAATATGATAAAATTTCCATTCATTAACATTACTAAGGAATGTTCATGGCATGATTACTAGGTAACCGAAGGAGAAAATGTGGTAAAATAGATGTTTCTCACTTCCATTTCTCTCTAGCAAGTTAACATGCAAACAGTTGTCAATGAATGTTTCCTATTGTTCAAGATTAAAGATGAAGGTGCGAACCTAACGCCATAGGCTGCCTTTTAAATGTGGCATTTGCACATGCTACCAGTCAGCCAAATGGTGCCTGAAGCATAGTACACAAACCAGGACTAGGTTCAGGACTCAATTGCTGTTGGCCTTAGATTCTGTGGGTCAACCAGGTGGATCAACCAGTTGTCTTTTATTATTTGTTATAATTAAAAAATAATAATAATAATACATCTCCTCCTACTTCTTCTTCTTCTTGAATGAGTCCCAACTCAACCCAAGGAACCAGCTCAAGTCATGCTGAAACTAGGAAACTAGGTCAAGTCACATCGAAACTAGGATTACCCAATGAACGACCTGGTCTAGTTGACTTGGGCAAGTAGCAAGTTAACCAGCCTGGTTTGCAAACTATGGTTTTAGGTCCCTCATGGCCTCGCCTCACCTACAATGTAGTGAAGTAATAAATGCAATGCAAATGGGGCCATGCAGATTGCAGAGGAGAAAAATGAAAACAAGTTACATTGATATGAACTTTTAACACAAATGGTGGTCCAAATTTAGATGGATAAGCATGTTCACTTAATGCATAATGTGTTGGTGAACTTTTGAAACATACGAAAGTTTAAATTTTTTGAAAATTCCAGGTTTTAGACCCTAGGATCCCCTGTCTAGTTACAATCAAGTTCCAAGATACACAAACCAATGCCTAGAAGCTTACCTCAGATTTATGCCATATGAGTGTTGTAGAAAACTGACATTGATCTTCCAATATAAGCTAACACAGACTTCAATATTGCCCCACCACATAAAAAGTCTATATAGCTACTTATCCACGCCCTTGACCCAATCATTCCATAGTTTAGTGGCTGACTATAATCCCATGCGGGCCTAAGAGGTGGATCACAAAATCTCAACCATCAGGTGTCCATCAAGCATGGGTGTCCATCAAGCATGATAAAACACTTTTAATGACTAAAATAAAAGATCAACAGTTAAAAGGCTCCAATTAAACATTTAAAACTTTTTTTTAAAAAAGTATTGGGCCCATCTTAAAAACCACATGATGGACAGTCTGATCACTACGATCTAAGCCACTAATAAGTTCTCTGGAGTAATCAATGGAGACTATGTTAGAGCAAATGGACTACGAATGCATCCTTGATGCATTTATCCAACTGCACCCGTTTGTCAGCCACTAATGTAACCTTGCAGGGTGAGCCAAATCACATATCGCTAGGAGCTTGTATTCCCCATACGACCTGAGGTTTACAGATTAGTTAAAGCTAGTACACAATTAAGTAGATTAGATCTGGACATGATTGATCTTCTACATCAGAAAGTTGACATCGTCCTCCAATACATGTGCACCACCAGGCCCAATCACAAGAACCAACATCCATGAACACTTACACTCCTATGTGGGGTAGGGCTATGGGACAATTATCCTGATGATGGAGACCTTCCATCCCAACACATTGTTAGTTACCTCATACAGGATAACCACATTTAACCATTTACGAATTGTCTAATTCTGCTACTGTGGCCATGGAATTCAGGGTATTGCATCCATGAAACACAACCCTCCCTTGACTAATGGCCAGTCTGACCAAACTCACCTTCCCTTAGAATAAGCAGAGGAATTCTTCCTTTTAACCAGTAAAATCATAGTTAGTAAAAGTTTCCCACACATTAACAAGGGCATTCATAGTGTAAACCAAACACATGATAATCAATTCACCTGATCATAGTCATCATCATTGGTTTTTCAAGGGACTACTACCAACACAATGTAATCAACACCACTCAATCAACCAGTTACCTTCCAGGGTATACATCCACGAACATCTACACAACTGAGCCATGAGATGTCCCCATAGAGGCTAAAAAATCAAACTATACTGTACTTTATTCACAAGATTGTCACTAAGGCACTCGACACAAGCCATACCCCACTTTTGGACAAAATGGCCATGACATGCCTTAATCTCTAGGTACTCTTAGCCACCATACCTGCATCCAAGTCCGCCATCTAAAAACTGCAAAGCTCCTTCCGCCAGTCCCACCACACAGTAGTGCCCAAAAAATAGCCAAAGAGATCTTCTAATACCTTGGCTCTTTTCTAGGTCTTGCCATTAGTCCATTACTCTAGTACCTCGAATTGAGACACCATCTAGGATTCTAGCAATCCCTTGACAAAACAAGACTATAGAAAAAAAAAAAAAAGGTAGTACAAACTAGACCAATGATACCCACCATGTTTAAAAGCAACATCCTGAAGCAATTTAAGCCGAGCAATGTTGTCCTCCTGCACAACAACCACCCAATTGAACAAATCTGTCTCTGATCCCACCTTGCATTACTTGACACCAACTACCAATGTCAACCATCACGGCCCAACTGCACCGTGAAGCCACTAGGGCTATCACATATGGCCGATACAGCTATATTGTATTTGTATCGTTCTAATACGATACACAATATGGGACCCAATCGAGCTAGCCTTAAAAAAAGGGCCAATTGGTTTGCTGTGGCCAATATGGGCTGATACACCTATAAAGGTCCAAATTTATTTATTTATTTTTTTCTTTCTTTTTTCTTTCAAAATTTTACTCACGTTTCGTCGTCCTTTTTCATTTAAACCAAAGGAAGCTTAAAAAGTCATTTTAGGCTAAATCTAGAGTTATTTTGGGATCAAAACAAATGATTTGGGTGAGATTTGACAAATTGAAACAAAGTGCGCCATTATGAGAAAAATTGGAAAGAAGGGTAAAGCTTTACTTTTCTGTTTGATGTTTACATCTTCTTCTTGTTGTAATTCAATGTAATGGGCTCTAATTCACCAGATCATGCTTGATTTGGGTGCAGTTAGGACCCATTTGGTTCACTTTCAACGGGTTAAAATGGCATAAAACATTCTTATCAAAGAATAGTCTGAAACACTATCATATGTATGTCCCCAAAAAAAAAAAAAAAAAAAAAAAAAGAAGAAGAAGAAGAAGGAAGAAAGAAAAAAAAGAAGGATAGATTCTTGAATATATCATTTTTCTCTTCTTATTTTTTTCCCGATATTTTTCTTAATTTTTGGCTCACGAAAAAAAACACAACTAATAGGGGCCAATATGGTCCAATACAGGTTGATACCCATATGCAACCTTTACATCTAGGAGGATTCTAAATCTGGCAAACATTATGAATTTTCTTTCTGTTGTAACTAGATCAATATCCAAAACCTTGCCGAATCTAGAAGCTGTTTTGATGGACTCTAACCAAGTGCAGATGGGGATACCCAACTCAGTCATTTTCATTGTTATTGGCTTTAGTTGGAATTTTGTAGAGCAATAGGAAAGAAGGAAAGGGTTTGCTCCGAGAGCTCTGGCCGTGTATTTCGAGAAGGGATTTCTTCTTCTTGAGTTACAAACAACTCAAAAGTATTCTACATTTTTCAAAATCTTCACATGGTTCTGAAGAATGCTGGATTTTGCATGCTTGGATGCTCCTGAGCATGTCAATCCCATGAAAAGCAGGCATTGGCACCTAAAACGTTAGAATTCTTGCCTCTCCCGTTTCATCATTCATTGATGCCCCTCAAACAAATATCATTGAGAAAAGTAAAACTAAAAGAAAGTGTTAATGGATTCAAATGAGGATCACCACCTCACTCTCAACTATCCATTACTCACTGCATCCCACAAAAAAAGAAGGTTACCTAACTGTTTCGTATAGAAAAGAATCCTAGCCTTTTTGAAATGAGGAATATAAGATCCTCAACCTCATACTTTGCATGGTATACTTGGGTAGTCCTCACCAGGAGAATCCTAGCCTTTTTGAAATGAGGAATATAAGGTCCTCAACCTCGTACTTTGCATGGTATACTTGGGTAGTCCTCACCAGGAGGGCCTACCCAACTATGCTTGGGTAGTTCAAATCCAATTAGTTGGATGTGAACTGCCTAAAAACTCCAAAATAAGACTCCAACGGATCTCTAAATTTGGAAGTTCAGTTAAAACTTTTTAAGTGGGTGAAAACTTACTTTAAGATTTTCCCTATTCCATTCTTAATTTACATCAATTTTCTTTCTAACATTTTGCTTCACTTCCTTTCCTTTTTATCATTGAGCAGATTGAAAGTTGGTAACTACGACAAGAGAGGATTTCCAGAAAAAACCGCAAGTAGTTCAGTTAAGTAATTGCAAGGCAAATAAATAGTTCAAAGTTCAAATCATCCAAGTCATGAGAAGGTTCTCGTACTCATATAAGCATGTTCAGAAAAAAAGTCCATCTGAAAAAATTGAAGGCAAAATGAAGAGGCACGCCTTTGGGGGGGCTAGTAAGATCAGTGAAAGCTTTTGCAATCACCTATGAACTTGATGAATTTGGAGACCCTTTGAACAATAGCCCAAGAAGAGTGCTGCACTGAATGGACGGTCCAGATTGGTGATATGGACTGACGTAATATACCAATGCAACTTGGTGCATGGGAATGCTGCCATTTAATCAGTGCACAAGTGAATTTTCCACATGCAGAATATTTATGAGACTGCTAATATCCTCACTTCCATGGGAAAATCTCTCAAATGACACATGGTACAACCGATCATCAATTTGGACTGTCCATTTTCTTAATACCACTATTGGCAGGCCATGATGCAAAACTGCACCAATCGGTGATCCTAACCATCAGATCAATAGCGTGAAAAAATGACAGTCTAGACTTTTGGTCAAGCAGAGAAAAAGTGCAGAAGAAAGTGGATCCAATTGTAATCTTGAAAAATCTACCGCTAGGCCCCACAGTGGATTGCTTGTGATTTCAAACAAGCACATTGATCAGATGATGCTAACCATCCAACTATGTCTCAGTCTTGTAAAAAAACAAACTGTTATAACAAAGTGAGCAACGATCATCCAATCTATGTAATTTTCATCATCACCAGCTAATTTTGGTATGGATCCCAACTCCCGCATGTCATTCAAAAGCTTCAAGAAAATTGATAATGGCCCATGAAGGTGGGGAAATATTAGCTTTTCCTAGTGCAATTCATCATAATCATCATTGAATTGTTCCAAGTATTTGGGATTGGTTTTACTAATCATGTTTTCCCAATCATATTCAAAGTATGATTCCTCATTATTGCTTTGAAAAAGTTGAACAACCAAAAGCTCACCTGAGAAACATTTCAAGGTTTCAAAATCTGAAGGAAAGGTGTGATGGGGACATCATGTGCATGCCCCCCACCCTACGCATGTATTCGAGGAGGAGGCAGGCCCCAATTTCAATTTGGATCAACGACGACATCTTTGGAGGGCCTGACAGTTAGGGGCTGCACTATGGAGCATTGGAGTGGACCCAATCATCATATAGATTCTACCATCGGATCTCATGATCGTGGCCCACTACCTTAGATGATCTAGGATTTTGAGTTTTGACTATTATCGTTATTAGAAACATCATAAACGGCTTTGATTGCTTAGATTAGTTATTATTTTATTTACTTAAGCTTTAAGTATTAGTGCGCGCACATGACATAAGGGTAAAATTGTCTTTTAGGGTTTAGGGCTTTCTTATAAATGAGCAACCCCATGTAGGTATTCTAAATGAAGTTTATGAATAAAAATTCTGCATTTTCTTCTCCTCTATCTCTTTGGGTTGAAGAATCGAATTGGGTGCGAAACCCTTCCTTCCTCGAAGGGCTAACTACCGTGGTGCGAAGCCACAACCATCTCAAATCATCCCCGCTTCATTACGCCCCACATCCTTCATCCTTTACATCCCTTCCACTTCAGATTCACCATCTTTTGTATCCAAGCTCTATCCTATAACAATGCACAAATATATTTTCAGATTCTAGCCCATTTGAGAGGCTGAAACTTTGGCGGAGCACCACGTACACGCCTTGCGAGTTGCGACAAATTGACCCAAAATTGGGCAAGGAGGCAGTCCTACCCTGGCCGATCTTAGCCTAGGAGTCAGTTTCCGACTTTGTAGGCCCCACACACATGCGGACAAGTGGTCACGCACGTGCACCCAGGGCCAACTGTTGTCCACACACGTAGCTCATTTCAAGTTCTAGTTTTCCTCTATTTTCCTCCTCTTTAGACTTACATCCAGATCCTTAATCCTAAAGAATCTCAAATCTCAATTATCCCCAAATTTGAGCCCTAGATTTTCTCCGAATTGAAACTGGTAAATCTCTTGAATTGGGGAACAATCCTTTGTAAGAATGGATGAATCTTACACTCCTTTGCGCTTGTTTAGTTTATAATTTTATTTGATCCAACCCTAAACTTGTGTATGCTTGGACCCCCATAGATTACCCTTTTGAATGTTTGATAGTATGTAGGATGTGGAATTTTGTGACTATTTAAATTGGTATAATCATGAGCTTGATTTCTTGCATTCCACATTTAATTTCATGTCCTGCATCAAGGTGTAAATGTGCTATTTCTGAACAGTTTGCTCAGCGCATCAATCAGTGTTAGCATCTATCAAAAGTAACTATGCTAGGCATTATTGTTATTAGGTCAAGCGGAAATAATCAGCATACTATTTCAATTCCCAAATGGAAATGGGAGTAGACAAATCAACAGGTTGGTGGAAATAGAAATTACATCAAATACACGCATGCACGCACACATGCATGCAAACATGTATGTATTTCCATCAAGCCAAGGAAACACAAATTTGCAATAGCTGCATAAAAAGAGGGATTTAAGCAAGAGAGAATGACAAGTACCTGGACCCCTTTGCTCGCAAGGAACTGCTTGAAATCTGCCAATTTCAAATCGCCAACAAGAACAGATTTGTGAGTTGGAGTGGGGGCCGAGGGAGGAAGAAGAGAGAGCATCCCATCTGTCTTGCCTACTTCTGCGTCAATCCAAGCTATCTCATAGTCACCAAGCTGTAATAAGATAATCATATCATGCAACAGAAGAAGTAGCATTTCTATGAGAAAGACTCAAACAAGTGACTAGTCATGGATAAAAAAGTATCAAGTATACAGTTCCTCATTCATGAGGCTGGATTCATCAAGGAATACTAAAATCGTATGTGCAAACACAAGTCACTAGATTTGAAATGGAAAATGATCCTATGGAACTGGTTTTTAGTTTGCACCATATCATGGTGCCCATGAATTGTCATGGCCACATGACATTCAGACCGTCCATCCAGACCACCCCATGCAAAATGCATACATATCAGTGGCCCATTTGTTTTACAAGCCTTGGATGGTTAGGAATTGGGATCATGGTAATCTTGATAAAGATAAGCATCCCAAGATGGGCCCACCAGATGAACTGTCTACTTATGTTTGGACCACTTGAGACATTTTCTGAACAATCCATTAGGCGAACCATTGATCAGATGGTATCAGTAGTCCAGTCAGTATGACTTAGGCTAATAGTATGAGGTGCAGAATATTGGACTGAATGGATAAACTGTCTAGTTGATGTTTGGACCACTACCTTTAGACCTTTTCTGAAGCATCCATTTTGGGAACGATTGATCAGATGGTATCAATCATCCAGTCAGAATCATTTTAGATAATGGTGGGACATGTAGAGTATTGGACTGAATGGATGGTTTGGTTGAAGATTCAGCTTTCCAACAAATTTGCACCCTTATAAGGTGCAAACCAGTTGCATAGGATCATCCTGATTTGAAATAAACAATCCTAGCAATACCAAGATGCTTACTTTCTTGAAGAGAACGTTACTCATTAACCTCTCGGAAAGTTGCACCTGTAGACATACACCAAAAGAGGTGAGATTTGTCCCATAGAACTTAGAAGTTTGAGAATATCTTGTCCAGAAGATCAAAAGAAAGCTGCACTATAAGAATGTGAGTTGGCATTTTCAACCATTGCTTGTCCACAAAAGTCTCAAGGATGTCCCTACTGATACCTTGTAGGCACAAAGATCTGACGTAACATCTATTGACTCTTCGATCTGGGGAGCATACACATGAGGGCAAACATTTTTTGAGCAGTACTCTTTCAAATGCTCTGTAGCCTCTGCCGAACCATGAACTAGAACCTGCAATGGAAGGCCATATAATGCAGTACTTCAAATGTTGCACATGTCACAAATGCCAAGCAGAGAAATGGAGAATCTGCTAGAAACAAAGGCATGATTCAACACTATAAAGGAGAAATCAAATAAGGGTTATTGCCAGCCCACCCATGATTTTTGTTTAAGGGCCCAATGATGAGCCTGATATGATCATGTTTGACAAGATCCGTCAACAGAGAACATTTGAGCCCAAATCAAACCCAAGGTAGCAGTTAAGAAACTTGGGCATTGAAGTGCGGCACACTTGGGCGTTGGAGTAAGGCACCAATGTTTGCCTCCCCATTGCCCTTGAAAAGGGCATTTTGACTTAAATGTCCTTTAAATTAAAGGAAGAATATGGAGACAAGGAAGGTGGGACTTTAACTAGAGAACTAAGGTCTTATTACAATACACAAACAGTAAAATACTAAATCTAGGAATACAGGAAGCATATTAATAGATTACACAGCACAAAGAGTTCAAAATCATCACTGAAAAATATAGAAAACAAGGAAGTTTCTCAAAGAGAGACTATTCACATTTTAAACTATGAGCTTTGCTAAGCCCACATGCATGTGCAATAAAGCTCATGTACACGCCACATGTGTGCTCGCATGGCATTATATGTCCAAGATCCGATCCATCCATTAGAATGACACGACTATATTGATGACCTAGCCCAAGAATCAGGTTAATCTACTGGTCAGGTGGGCCACAGTTTGCAAAAACAAATGCACAGCACTAAAAAACTTGGTTGAAGCTTTCTAACCCATCCACCTGTTTCCAATACTGGGGCCCACATGCTAGGTGGACAAGATCTGTTTTCGGGAAAACATGTACAAGGTCAAAACAACCTGATGGATGGATTAGATCTCACACCTATATACCATGCTGGCAGATGTGTGGCATGTACATGAGCTTTATTGCACATGTCTGTGCACTTAGCAAGGCTCTGAAACTATTTAGCAAAATGGGCGAGTAAAGAGGAGAGATTCTGAAAACTACACCGGTTAAATGAAGTATATTACAAGAATAGAAGTTACAGAACCATTCAAGAACAAAGCATATTATATTTCACTTACGACAAAACATACAATGTTTGAATAAGCATTTGCTCAACTTAATAAATTGCACATGTGAGCCCCACCTTTTGGTGATCCAAATCATTCATATAGTGGACCCCATAGTCACAGGAGATGCCCCAAAATATTGGCCATCAGATGACCCTAACCATCCCGCTTGGAGAAGTTAAATATGGACCATTGGCTTTAACTTTCCATAATGGGACCCACCAGATCAATAGCTTAGGTTACCTAAGGTGGGGCCTGCTTTTATAATTACTTGGTCAGACTAAAAGCAGTGCTTCAGACTTCAGTCGATCGAGAATCATTTAATACCTCTTAATTTATATACATATGCAGATGCATTTTCATTGTAGAATAGGAGCATGAATCAATCACTAATCAAAATTATGCAATGTAAAGGACCAGGCTACATAGCAGATAAAGCACTAGCATCAAGTTGATGCAGATAATAGCAATAGAAGCAATTAATTGTAAAATCCAATTCTATGAGTTCCATGACATGAAAAGAGACACACAAGCTTGAGCGGCGCCACATGTCCTAGGATAGCTTTAATTGAACGGCCATCAGAACGACCCTCGAAGTCCATGTAAATCAATGAACACTTCACTTGCACCTGAGACATAATGAAGACGTCAGATGCATGATATTTTTTAGAGCAGGCACTGTAACTAAGTTCTACTGATCCAAAATAACTTAATATAAACAGATTGATCCTCAACAACTTGATAAATAAAACAAGAGAAATGCTCCAGTGCTCCAGCACTGTAAGTTATAGTACTCCTACTTGCGTTGTTCACTTGGACAGTTAAATCAATCGATCTGAACTAAGTCCAGAACACATTTCATTGACTGCAATGCAAAAACTGCACTCGGATGATCCAATTCATCCTTGATTGGGTCTCTTCTTTTCTATAGCCACCCGTCCATGGATGGGATGGTTAGATAGCCAAAGTCCTAAGTTCATACAAATGCAGAACATTATTTGGCGACTTTGATCAATAGGACCCAAGCTAGATGAATTATGGCCCAAAAATCTCCTCAGTGGGACAGTCCTGACCCTTTCATTGAACCGAAAGTAGATGGTCAAGTAAGGCAATAGAGCAACAGTCCACATTCAACAGAAAAGATACCAACTCCAATCTTTGATGTTCAAGTGAATGATCCATAACCACAGTGAACTGGGATCAATCAGATTAATGACCTAGATCACCAAAATCATGGCTCACTTGCACAAACCGACAACTGAGGATCTATGCATATCCTCAAGGCCAGGGTCATGTATTCTGAGTAACTAATGCATATCAATAAGACTATAGACTCACCATGACACCTGTTTTGCTTATGACTTGGGTTCAACAAAGTCCTTTCCAAAAAGAAAATTTAAATATATACTTACGGTCATTTCATTTGAAACAACTTTTGAAGGTTTGGTATCAAGAAGCCAACTAGCAGAGCCTTCATCAAGTTTACCATCTAGTTCACCCCCAATTGCCTGAAATAAAAGATGAACCAAAAAATTCTCATCACAAGTGAACATAAAGCACAAACTGCCATGAGAAACCATAATGAAAATAAGAAATTTTTTAATGAATAATAAAAAAAATAAGAAATTATTTTTCCATTGTGAGTAAATAAACCATTCGAAAAGGTAATGATAATGATAAGCAAAATATCCACTTTTGTGAATGAGTATCCACTACAGATATATACCAATATACCAACATGTGAATCGTATATGTTGGTGTGCTTCTAAGCATACTTAAATTTGAATGTTTCTATTAGTGCATGCTGGTAGATATATAAAAAATGGATGGATGGATACAATAATAAAGGTACCAATATACAAAGTAGACTAATTAAATTTCCTACTTTATTAAAGAAATATATGCTTGTGTTATGAATGATGATTTATTGATATTTCATTGTAGATAATATATCAAAGAAGAAAGAATACATTGATCCTCATGAGTTCCATTTGCAATTGATGCCTGAATAGATCCAACCCTTGAATCCACATTGATCTCCACAAAGAAGCAAGACACTTCAATGATCTCCCTTCTAGAGAAAGGCACTCAAATATTATTATATTGACTATAGGACTTCCAGTCTTCCAATCCAATATTAGGTATCGATAATGAGGAAATACACAATCTTTGATCGGATTTGCTCAGCCCACAAAACCGAACATGTGGTCCCCATCTTTGAGAGATCCAAATCATTAATATGTGAAAATTGAATGAATACAAAGGATAGTATTTATAGGCTTCTCAATTCCACCTAGGAATATTCCAGAATCTTCTCAAGCCTATGTAACAAAATTGCAATGATTACAAGAATATCCTCATAGTACAAAAATTACAAGAATGCCCTACGGAACTACGCACTATTTCTTAACATAAACTATTATTTCTTAATAGCCCCTCTCAATCTGTGTGGGGAAGGCTGCAAACTCAGTTTGCCACATATCCAATGATGATGATCTTAAGAAAATGTCTTATACAGGTATCAGCCGACTGATGAGGTGATGAAATCTGGTTATCGAATCAGTGAGATCTGGATACCTAATGCAGAAATAGACAGAGAATATACCAACAAGTATATAGGAGTAGAAAGCGAGAAACAACTTTACTGAAAACAGAAACCTCTTCACTTAGGGCCTGTTTGGTTGGGATGTATTTCAGGGGAATTGGTAGTGTATTTTACACTTTTTAAGCATTAACTACATACTACAGGAATTTGTGATGGAAGGGATGCTGTATGACATTGACAGCAGCAACTTTTAGGTACGGAAAACGAGATGGACTCTGTGGGTCCCACCATGATGTATATTTTTTATCCACGCCGTCCATTCATTTGGCCAGACCATTCTAAGGTACGCCTCAAAAAATGAGACAGATCCAAAGTCAAGTAGACCACACTATGGGAAGAACATTTAAATGGTTAGTGTTCAATCTCCAGTATTTCATGTAGTGTGTGCCATTTGATGTTTGAATCGGTCTCATTTTTGGGCCCATGACCTAAAATGGTCTGTACTAATGAATGGATGGAGTGGATATAACACATCATGGTGGGGCCACCAAGCTTTGGCTTCAAATTATCATGAAATATGATCCGGGGCAACTGCTCTTCACTTTCAAACGCATGTGGTGCTGTTTGATTTTTCCATTTAATGCTGGTTTGAGAGAAATTACATGAAAATACATGTAATTACATCAAACCAAACAGGCCCTTACAAGTAATGTAAACTTCACAAATCTCAAAAAGTTGGGAGTACCTCTACCTCCTAGAGCAACCCCTTTTTACAGACTCTAAAACACAGATCCTAAAATCCATATGAATCTTTAATTAAGATTTTTGAACTATTAGATTAATTACAAACCAATCTAATTAGATAATAAATAGCAACAACTGTTATCTACAAAGATTTAGCCATATTGTAATGGCCTAAAAATAGTAAAAGCAAATCTAGTGAATAATCTCCAAAATATTTAAAGAATCAACGACCATGTCATCAAAATCAGCCTCCCCATCTTCTAAGAATAGTAAATGATAGTCTCTGACATTTAGACCAAAACTAGCAGCAAGCAGCCCAAAATTTAGCACATGTTGGGCCCTATGGGTGGGCTTTAGGCCTACATCATGAGGGATGGAAGGAACATTGTGCGAATTTGCCTAAAAGCAACTCTCTCACAAACAAAATGATTTCAAGCTTGATGTTCTTTGTGCATGCATGAAAGACAAGATTTGGAATATAGAGAAGGCTCACAGATATCATATAGTTCCTTGGAATACTATATCCAAACCTAAAGGTTAGGAGGGCTTGGGTGTGAGAGGGATGAAGTAAATGAACTGTGCTTTGCTGGATAAACGGTGGTGGAGGGGAAATTGCTTGGCAGAAGGACATTCTCAAAGCAAAATATGGGTCTTTGCATTTGGAATGGAGTGTAAATAGAGCTAATCCCAGAAGGGATTCAGCTGCATGGAGAGCCATATCCTCAGTAGAAAGAGCATCCAAAAGTTTCGTCAGATTCAAAGTAATGAAGGGAGACAGAGTATGCTTCTAGGAAGACAAATGGTGTGACAGTGTTTCTCTTGCAGCATATACGAAGTTTGGATGGGTATTTCATAACAACATCGTAAAGTGGTTCAGAATGCCTTCAGATGCTTTCCAAACTGTTGGTGATGCTTGATGATGTCTACACTCCAATTGCTATGGTAGATAGAACGATAGATGGATATGGGAGGCAGAGTGAGACACTGTTTTTGTTGAGTTCCTTTTTTTAAAAAAAAAAAAAACAGTTATTCGCTAGAGCTCCATTGTGGAAGTGGCTACGATTGCTGTAGTATGGTTCCCAAGTGTGCCTTCTAAGATCAATGCTTCTGTATGGTTGCTGGCTCGAATGAAACTTCAGATGCTGGATCTTCAAAATAAAGGCCATGCTCTCCCAAACAGATGTTTTCTTTTACATCAGCAGGAAGGGGGAAAAAAATGCCCCTTGTTTTTTATGCATCGCGAGTTCGCATCGAAAGTGTGGTCTGTGATTATGGATCTGTTTTGGATTCAATAAGTCATCACTAGCTCTGTGGAGGCTCTTATAGAGGATTGGAGAGAAGGCTTGCTGGCTCTGGTGAGTGCTATTCTCTGGAAAATGGCATTACAAGCTGTTTTATGGTCACTACAGTTAGAACACAACCACGGTATTTTTCATCATAAACGTTCAATGTGAGAAAAGTTTGTGATAAGGTGGTTAATCTGATAGTAGGCCTGTGAAGAGCAGAAGGAAAGCTTCAGGGTATTCCCATCCAGTTGCTCATATCAAATCAGGCAGAATTTTCTCAATTGTGTCTTGGGAGTTAAAAGCCTATTGATCATTGGGAAGCCCCTTTGATCAGATGGTTCAAATTGGGAAGCCCCTTCCATTTGCACGCCGCCATCAAATGACCAGGATCATCTGATAGGCGAGATTGTGGAGTATGATCCATTGCTGATATGGCCTATCAGATGCACATATTAGATTACAGAAATATGGGCCCAAACTGTACCATTGCTAGGTAAGACAAATAAATGTTGCTTCATTCGTTCGATGATTATTACCCCCCAACCAACACCCAGATCATATCATGTTGTTGCGAAGTAATAGCAAGTTATTAATGCCCAGTCGTATTTTTTGGTTGATAAAGAAGAGAAATTATGGAAGTGCAAAGACACAAAAACATGGGCTTTAAGAACATGGTCTGATGCTCAACGGCAGTCACACCAGAGAGCATTCTCATTCAATTCACCCACTTGGATTTTAAGCAATCTGAAGAATCAGCCACTGCATATACAAATCATATGCCATAAGACCTAGCAATGTAGATATAAATTAGTAGAAACAGGAAAGAATGAAAATACTACAGCTAGTTCAAATGTCATGGAAGAGAGATTAAAAATGAAGAAGAAAATATTCAAATTAGGAACTCACAAGCATGGAAGTTTGATTGATGTCATCTTCTTTGATTACATAATCATCGGGATTGATGACCTCGCCGAAATCATCCCATTCAGATGAGTTCTCGAAGAAGGGAAACATTGGAGCTACGCTTGTGGATGGAGGAACGAATCCATCTATGATGATATCACGATGTCCAACACGCGGGCTAGTCACTAAAAAGTAAATCAGAAGTATTAAATCTTGGCAATAGTTCCATGTGTCAAAATTCTTACAACAAACTCCATTCAATCATAAACTACAGATAGCATCATCCTCATTCCAGTGCTTAACACAAAGCAACGAATCCGTACCTACAAAGGTAACATATGCCAAATATGAAATGGCTGTTTTTTCAATCCAACGTTTCATTCATTATAAGAAGAGAAGAAAACTATTTCATAGAATAATTCTAGTGATAAGATATTGAAAGGAATTCATGGTTGCAGCTTGCAGGTTGAGTGCACATTGTTATGGAAAGAGGATGGGAATTGCATAAATCTGTAATACACACACACACACACACACACACACATATTGTGAGTAGCTTTTGGACATTTTTGCCCCTGTAATCAGTAATTAGTTGTGGAAAGGAAAAAATCCTTCATTTTTCCATTCATGTAGCCCTTCAACCTGAGGGCATCTTGTTCCTTTCAACTCCTTCCTAGGAGTCACCCGTACCCACTTCTTCTCTTCTTTGCATGTACCCTGCACAAACACAACTTTAGAGAGTTCATGCCACAAAGGCTATGTAGCAAGGTATACAAAAAACGTTTTGTAACAATTGGTTTAGATGGATTTAGGGAGAGAATGGGAAGAAAAGGGAATAGGAAGAAAAATGTGAGAGGAGGAAAGCTTATGGTTGTGTTAGAGAGGGAAACCTTAACACATACCTTTTATTATTTTGCTAGAGATATACTTACATACTCCACAGGAGCACACAAACCTATATACATGCACTCACCCAAAACGGAACATAAAGAAAATACACAACTTGCATTTTCCATGCTTTATACTCCCCCTCAACTTGAAGCATAGATATCGATCATGCCTAACTTACAAGAGATATAAAGAAGAGCATCCCGAGTAAGAGACTTAGTAAGAACATCGGCCAACTGATCTCTGGAGCAAACGAAAGGAGTTACAATATCCTTGTTGGCAACCTTTTTGTGAATGAAATGACAATCAATCTCAATGTGTTTTGTGTTCATGGAAAATGGGATTGTTGGCAATGTGAATGGCAACCTAATTGTCGCAATGCAAAGAAATGGGACTTGAAGGATTATAGCCGAGTTCCTGTAAAAGAGTTCGAAGTCAAATAAGTTCACATGTCGCATGAGCCATTACCCGATACTTGGCCTCGGCAGAGGATCATGCCACGACAAATTGTTTCTTGCTCTTCCAGGTGATAAGATTGCCATCAATAAATGTAAAATGTACAATATCCAAATGCAGACCTGTGATCATGGAGACTGTCAGCACAATCAGCATCAAAGTAACCTGACAAGTGAAGGTGACCATGTTGTTGAAAACATAGACCTTTGCCAGGAGAAGATTTGAGATGCTGAAGGATACGATACATGGCTATGAGATGTGTGGTATAGGGAGCATGCATGAATTGACTCACTACACTCACAGCATAGGAAAGATCCGATTGAGTGATGGTTGGATAGATAAGGCGACGAACTAATCTTTGATACATCCTTGGATCAAGAAGAAGTTCGCCATCATTAAGAGTAATCTTGTGAGTCGCATCCACAGGAGTGGTAGCAGGCCTACACCCAAGCATTCCAATCTTAGAGAGGAGATCAAGATCATATTTTCTTTGAGAGAGCACAACCAAGATTTAGATTGTGCAACTTCAATGCCCAAAAAGTAGCGAAGAACCCCCAAGATCCTTGATCTCAAACCAAGCCTTGAGGAAAGATTTAACTGCTATCATTCGTACATTATCATCACCAGACAACACAATATCATCTACATAAACAATCAACACCATAATCCCGGTAGGTCAATGATAAATGAACAAAGAGTGATTGGCATGGCTACGAACAAATCCAAAATCTAGAAGTGCATGACTGAATTTGTCAAACCGGGCATGTGGGGATTGCTTAAGACCGTAAATGGACTTCTTGAGTTGGCATACGAGAGGCTAAGTGTGACTTGTAGAGAACCCGGGGGGTTGATCCTAATAGACTTCCTCAGCAAGATTACCATGCAAGAATGCATTCTTTACATCTAATTGAAATATGGGCTAGGACAAAGTTGACCGCCAAGGAAATAAACACACATACAGAGTTAATCTTGGCCACAGGAGAAAACATCTCAAAGTAATCTACTCCATACATTTGAGTGTAATCCAAATCACTTGATTAGTACAAGGACAAAATATGTAGAGTGTAATAAGGATCATCTACCAACTCTTAACTTTCAGACATGGGCCACATGGCCCATAAATGGAAGGGCCTGCTAGATGTGTGGTCCAGATCTTGAACACCTCTACCATGTGTCGATATGGGAACTCAAGCTCAAAAAATGTGCAACAAGTTATCTACAATCAGCATTCTCTGATGAGAAATGCTATTTAACTCCTAAGATGCTTCCATAGTGATACGTAGATCTCCCTCCAAGGAGCACATATCTAACTCATCATCATCTTAGCCCTTCTCCCGGAAATTCGAGGTAGACTTTAAATGGTAGATTTTCAAAAGTCTTACAATTGGCTGCCCACCAAACATCAACCTTCCTCTGTGACCTAAGTTCTTGGAACAGGACATGGCAGAGGCTCATGTTGACACCACTAACATGCCAACATGGTCACAAGTCACAACCAGCATTGAACCCAGTCCAACCACTGCATGCACAGCCAAAGGGCAAGCAAGCAGAATCATGTAGGGGCGTAGCCAGGCAAGCCGCTAAGCACAAAGGAGAATATCTAAATGGTCTAAAATTAATATGTAAATAAAAAATAAAAAATAAAATTATCAAACTACCCTAATTATCATATTGAAAATGACACTCAAATATCGAGTAAATTCCTAATGGAAAACAAGGATCTGGCACCAAGAAGACATGGAGCATACCATCTGATGAGACATGAGTGGTGCTGGCATCGATTACCATTGGATCAACCGTATTAGTGTCAGGTCCCTGGGATGCTTTTAAATCCTCTTCTTTGACAAGACTAGCTTTTAGAGCTTCCTCCTTTTTTATTCGGTTCTGTTCTTCTTCATAAGCTATTAACTCCTCCCCAACTAAGGGGACCCTCTTGCTCATAGTAACCTTTACAGCTTTAGGAGGTGGGTCCGCTTGAAGCATGCGAGCTAATGTTCCAAACTGAAAATGGGGGAAAAAAAAGAAAAAAGAAAAGAAAGAAACATGGTGTCAGATGCATGTTAAAGAGTACAGGTAACGTACAACTGACCAAAGCCACAGTGCCTGAAGCATGAAAATTTATTTTGATATCCATCTGAACCTTTATAATTGCAGTATCGGTATTGGAATACATATTGGTATTTGTAATGACATGGATCGATATTAGCCTTCATATTGGTATGTGTATGTAGAAAAAAGCCAACTCCCCAAGATATGTACAGGTGCATTTCTTTTATTATCATATACAAGTACTTGCATATTTACAGATCCCATTCACAGATATGCAATAACCTGTATGTAAGACATCTCTTAACACCTACATATTTAGATAGTTAAATATTTATAGAAAACGAGGCCTCTCAAAGAGAGTTATCAAAAACCCAACATGTGCTGGAAACCACCACCTGAAAGGGGATAACTGCATCAATTTGATTTTAACCTCATACATCTCAGAGAAGATCCAATGAATTTTTATTTTTATTTTTGAAAGTTACAGAAGATCCAATGAATTTTTATTTTTATTTTTGAAAGTTACAGAAGATCCAATGATGCCAAGCACCAATCAAAAGAGTGGGTCTATGCTCAAGCACGTACTGGACATGGAAGGATTGCATGGGAGGATTTGTACACCAAAATTGTGCAACCCCAAAATGAGCAACAGGCTGTGACTGGCACATGAACTCAGAAGTCAAGTGACAGAACCACCCCCTGTACACAGCATAAAACACAGCTTCTGGAGATTACTGCAGGATGAGATATATGGTCTTCAGCCTAGGGAGCTGTACTGTACCCTAAATCGTTGGGATTGTCACTTTGTACAAGTGGGATGCATGGGCATTGAACAGACCACGAATATGATGGGGCAAACAAGGATAGACATTGTCCCAAAAAATCACAGTGATTGGAAATCCTAACCATCAAATTTTCTACATTTTTTTTCTGCTAAACGAAGCATTAATGCATCTTCTTTCTTGTCTATTGCAAGCCATTGATTGTAAATTTAAGATTTCTTGTGAGGAAAGATCTTTTGGGGCATGGTCACCCACCACAGGGTTCATTTAATCAACTTTCTTGATCACCTAACCATGGGAGACTATTTCAACAAAACATTTAAAATGGAATTAAGGTCAAAAAAATAAACTCGAGGAAAGCACTATCAGAAAGCAAAACAAAATAAAAGTTCTCACAATTGGATAAAACTACTCTCCTAACTTCCATACAGGTATAATAATGTATTGAAGCATCCAAAATTAGAGGAAGTAACTTTCTCCAAGTAATAAATAATAGCTTGAGAATGAAGCCGCTCAATTAAAAGGGAGGCCAATAAAATTAAGTGATAAATATCAAGGTAGTTTCATCAACAATGAAAGAAAGAATTATTATTTTTTTTTAATTTTATAAAAAAAAAAAAAAGAAGAAGAAGAAGAAGAAGAATTAACGAAAAAGAAATAGGCATCCTTTCATAACCATCGAAAAAGAAAATCGACCCCATGTATGGATAACTGGTAGGCCTAGCTACCAGTTGCTGGTTGTCAAGTTGGACTGGCGGCTTCCAGGCATAAGCCACCGAGGGCCAGGTTCAAGAGCCATTTTGAAGGCCCGTGGATCAGGCTGGGCCAGGGTAGGCACCTGCCTGATTTTCAAGCCTGAGAAGTAAAAACACCAGCAAGCCCAGCTTTAACAACATTCCTCTTGAAGCCTGGCCCAAACCAGGTTCATGTCCATTCATTTGATCCAAAAGGCCAGACGAAACTGGACCAGTGACACCCCTACTAATTTGCTTGGGTATCAGATGTCTGAATAACTTCTGTGGTCAAGAACAATACTTCAGTGCTAAAAAATGATGTGTTCAAGGAAAATTCATGTCCAGTCCATCAGATAACATGATGAGAATCATCTCCACTGTAACAAGAACCAATTGCAGTGACTTATGAGTCCATATCCATAACTAAGTGCCTCAAGCTGTTCCATTGCATCAGGAATACCGAACCGATGGACAGACCAAGCACTGCAAGTTTGGGTGACTGTAATTCAGGACAGGCCATTGGATTATCAATCTGGGTCCACCACTAGATCCCACTGCTGCTTAAGGAAGACCAGGCCATTATTTGCCGTTCTGTTGGACTGTGGGTCTCACAGATCCAATCAGATTAGCCATCCAACACCCTGATTAACTTGTGGCACCCAAAGCATCAATTGGATGGCTAAAACAATGCCCAGTTAAGCTTTCCCTTGAGCAGTTAGGCCATCCTGGACATGAACCAGAGACCTCACAGGTCAAGTTAATTGTGGAGGCCTAGAAAGTCCAATCAGCAACAAATTATATATGTTAGAAAAGGCCCTTTGTATAACCGTACAGGCCTAGAAGGCCATATGGTTGCATAGACATGGGATCAAGGTATTCCGTAACAGTAACGGTGATCATAATGGCCGCCACCATTACCGTTACAATATGGGCCATAACGGCCATTATGGCTACCGTAGCAGCCGTTCTGGTTTTTCTTTTTTGGCCCATTTGGATGTACTTGCACTAACAGGAGTTTCCGGAGAAAGCGGAAGCCTATTTTTCAGTAGACTCAATGAAACCAATCAGATTGGTTTTCTTCATGTCAGCATTTTAGCGCCTACTTTGTGGAGCAGGATGGTGAAACAGGGTTTGCATAGTGCCTCTAAATGCACAGCAAGAACCATAGTTTGGCTCAAAAGCAGGTTTATGCCTCAAAAGCTCCTTTGGATGGTAGGTCTGTCCAAAAGGGCCCCAAGTGTCTATCCTTCCATCATTTATTCCTTGTTTCTTCATTTCCCATGGTTCTCTACTAGCCTGTACCCTGCATATGCTGCTATTGAAGAGATCTAGGTGTTCGGGATCAATATACAATCTGCTGCAAGTGTTGCAAGCTAGAATCTGTGGTCGCAGTGAGCACCTGAATATAAGACTGCAAATTCTTGATTTTTTTTTTGAAGGATATTCATTTTCTTAGAGAGCAACGCTCAAGAAAAACAGAAAGAAAAAATAAAAATAAAAAATAATACGACGAAGAGATCTCCTATCCACATTTGATAAAACAACAAGGAAAACCCGCTTCTTACAAATGATCTGCCCTTTCATTTGTTGACCTACTATGTTTCTCAAAAGCACTTTGATGCAAGACAATTAACCACTTGCTCTAAAAGCTCGAACTATTAGAGTATGGCAAATTAATCCCTTTATCTCATAGCTCAGGCCCCACATCTCATGGGTTAGGACCTCGGCCGAACTACCCTCGTGGGCTCGTGGGCCCCAAATCACATGGGCCGTCTACCCCGAGTGTGTCCCCGCATCTCATGGGCTATCCCACTTGAGCCCGGTGTGGAATGCCCCATTATTAATCACCCCCAACTAAGAGTCTCGAACACGAGACCTCCCCCATGGGCCCTAAATCACATGGGTCACCCACCCCAAGTGTGTCCCCGCATCCCACGGGCTACCCCACTCGAGCCCGGTGTGAAAATGTCCCTGCATTAATCACCCCCGGTGAGGAGTCTCGAACACAAGACCTCCCGCTCTTATACCAATTTGATGCAGGACAATTAACCACTTGCTCTAAAAGCTCGAACTGTTAGAGTATGGCGAATTAATCCATTTTATCTCATAGCCCAGGCCCCGCATTTCATGGGTTAGGACCTCGGCCAAACCGCCCTCATGAGCTGTGGGCCTCAAATCACATGGGCCGCCCACCCCGAGTTTGTCCCCGCATCCCACGGGCTACCCCACTCGAGCCCAGTGTGAAATGCCCCTGCATTAATCACCCCCGGTGAGGAGTCTTGAACACGAGACCTCCCCCGTGGGCCCAAATCACATGGGTCACCCACCCCGTGTGTATCCCCACATCCTACGGGCTACCCCACTCGAGCCCGGTGTGAAAATGCCCCTGCATTACACCTTATTGCAGCTGACCAAGTCCATCAATTCTTCCATAATATTACCCATCCTCCAAGGGCATATTTTGGATTTAGCTCAACTGAACGCATTTGTTGAGTCCCCTTCAACAACAGCTGGAAGAAACAACAAAGTGATTACCAATTGTGCACCTTGCAGAGCAGCTTCAACTTCTGCAACATTCGAGTCCATAACACCAATTGGACCCAAGAATTCAGCAAGAAGAACACCGCTGCTATCTCAAACGGAGCTACCAACTCCTGTGGGACCCGAGTCACCAAAGGAGCAAACGTCGATTTTGGTTTTATACCAGCCCTCTGGGGGAGCGCTCCACTTGATGGGCACAACTGATTTTTCCAATTCAACTGGAGATATTCGACCTAATTATTCTGAATCGGATATCTTGGAATTCCAGAGCCTACAATCCAACCTTACCCATTCCAAATGCATCTTTATGATCTTGTTAAACAAGGCTGGCAAGGCTGCATACTTTCCATTAAAGATTCTGTTATTCCACTCCAACAAGCGGACCATATTACCACATTCATGGACTTGGCCCAAAAAAAATTTCCCACAGGACCGCAGGAAGCAGTTGGCCAACTGGAAACCAGCTGAGCCACCGACTCCTGGAAAACCCAGCACATCCCAAATTTAAGTAAAGACTAAAGACCAACTCCCAGATTTTCTTGGTTGACTCAAAGTGTATAACAGGTGATTAGACCACTTCTGCTTTATAGCATATCACAAATCCATTGACCATGACCAGCCCGTAGCAATTAAGCTGATTGACAGTCAAAAAAATTTCTAAGACATGCTAGCCATGAGAAAGCCCCAACTTTTGGATGCACAGGCACTGACCGTAGCCAGCTAAAATATGAAGAACATGAAGGGGAGGAACTGGAGATGGTAGATGAGAGAGAGCTCACAGAGATCCGACCTAGGCCGCCAAATGCCTATCATTGCCCGACCAAAGCATGTAGATGGCAGATAAACACTCTAAGAGGCCATCAAAGCTTGAAACTTCATAATCTTTCAGATTTCTCCTAAAAGTTGGGCCCCAAACTCTTGCCCCACCCATTCCCCAATACATCTCAGCCACCAAGCCTTCTGTATTCGAAGCGATTCTGAACAGGTCTACAAACTCATCACAAAGAGCAGATTCCTAACACCAGTTGTCTCTCCAGAATCTGATCCTAGATACATTACCAACTTTTAAACTTAGAAAGTTGCAGCCAAAGCCTATTGCCCAGGAAATGCTTCTCCATGGAAAGACCCCCTTCTTGCAAGAAGATGATTTAACATCCCAACCATTGGAGTCCATCCCATATCTGGCTGCTAGCAACCTCCTAACAACTTCTTTGTCGCCACACCCTAGCCTCCACCACCACTTGAACAGCAAAGTTATGCTGATAGTCTGAATCCATTTTATTCCAAGCTCCCTAACTGGTTTGCGGACCTCTTCCCAAGCCACAGTGGGCCCCAACTTCGTCATTCCACCAAAGTTTCTCTGCAAGGTTTCCATCGTGTCAGTCAACTCGACAGGGCAGTGCAGGAGGGAAAGCATCTACACTGGGACCTAGAGAACGCAACTTTGATAAGCACCAACCTCCTGCCCAAAGAGAGTAATCCCCCTTTCTAGGACGCTAGTTTACTAGACATATTTCCAATAGTGGAATCCCATACCTCAGATCTAGGTCTTCCCAAATAGATCGGCACTCCCAGATTCTTAATTGGACCATCTCAAGATCGCTACCAGAGATGCAGCTCTTAGCTGACTTTCAGCGCAGAACCACTTCAAAGCACACAAGAATGTTGCGACAATAGGATGCTTCCTCCATCGAACCTTCCCAAACAGAAGGGTGCCCTCTGCATATAAAGAATGAGTCATTGAGACTTTGCCATTGTCATATCACATTCTCTGAATTAACCTCAGAGACGCAGACCTGACCATATCTGAGATAAAGCATTGCTTATGATAGAGAATATAAACAGAGGGATAATGGATCTCCCTGCCGAAGACTTCTTCCCCCCTTAAAAAACCTTTCAGGGAGCCATTAATGAGAATGGAAAACCACACTGACGAAATACACTCTTTAATCCACTTTAGCTATCTCTCCCTGAATGCCATGTGCCTCAATAAATAGATCAGAAATTCCCAATTAACAGAATCATACACTTTCTAGATTCTAGACTGCCAATTCTAGGTTTCCCTCCATGATCGAATTTCATCAAACTCCATCTCTGTGTGACAATGACAAGTATACGTAGGTAGAGAGAGATATGGGACTGGAATCCTTTTTTCTTCGTTTTTTTTTAAGATGAAAATTTTATTAAACTAGAAAGAAAAGAGCTCCAGACCCACAGCTACAGCACCTGAAGAAAAGAAAACAGAAAAGAGAAGGAAGAAAATAAAACTATACAGGGAAAACACCTAAAACAAGAGACGACGATATACAACAGCCGGTCCCTCAACTAGTAAAAACCCTCAATTACAATAACTAAGGAGCTCAATCCCAAAACGAAACTACCCCCTCAAGAACACACCAGCTGAAGAAACACTCAGGTTTCTAAAACAACGATAAATTCTTTCCACCTACAAAGCCCAAAAAACTGCTAAAAGAAGGATTCTCCATTTCCCCTTTCCTAGAGCTCCTCCAGGCTCCGCATGCCAATTGCTGAAGAGTTTATCTACAGAATTCATCGTTTCCCACGACACTCCCACCAAGCATAAAACACTCCACCACAAATCCGAAGAGAAGGGGCAATGAATGAAAAGGTGGTCCACGGATTCCTCCACCCCTAAACAGAGGGGAGACGCATTAGGAAGGTGTGTGCCTCTTTTTTTCAAGTTAACAATAGTTAGGATTCTGTTTCGACCGACTAGACATCCAAAAGCCGCTACTTTAGGGGCCACACCATAAAACCACAGTGAGCCCGTGTGGCAACAAGCGACTGAGACTGCAGGGTGGCTAACATGGAGTGTGTGTACTGACATGGGTGGGTACTGACAAGCTAACCCAAAAAAAAATATGCAACTGAGACTGCATGGGCTGCAAGATGTCTAAAGAAGGATCTGACCAAGAAGAAGCCTGAACTCAACAGCAACCAATGGATTGAATCCTCCTATTGGACAAGGGTGAAAAATCCTACAAGCAAGAAAGGAGAAGGATAAACTCATAAATCTCATAATCTAAAAGATTTCTTCTAAATCAGGGTATCCAAATTCTTCCACCATCCTTATTAACAAAACAGTCTCCCACCACAATATTTAGATTTGGGCCAATAGCGAAAAGGGTTGAGAAGGATTCAGCCGGAGTGGGAAATCACACCAAAGGTCCAGCCAAAATCTAATTTTGCACCATTCCCAAGAGAGTGAGACACCTTATCAAAGGCACTCAGAGCCACCTTAGCAATACCATTTCAAAAAAAGCACGCGCGATATAAAGAGGAGTCTTTAGTCCACCGCCCAAGTGGGGAGGTGCCATATTTTGCAGCTATAATCTGATGCCACAAACTCTCCGTCTCTATTCCAAACCTCCAAATCCATTTGCCTAGGAGAGCTTGATTAACAATCTCAAGGTTCTTTATATCCACTCCTCCATTGTAAGGAGTGCATACCTCCCTCCAGTTTAATAGGGGGCACTTTCTAGAGGCACTAATCCCCTGTCACAAAAACTTTCTTCGAAGATTGTCAATTTTCAACATTACGGACTTTGGACACTAGAATAGAGACAATAAGTATATCGGCAGGTTCAAGAGGGAGGCCTTAATCAGATTTAGTCTACTACCCAGAGGCCGTACATTTAGTTTCCAAGTAGAGAGCTTCCTCTCTATTCTTTCTATAATTCCATCCCACAAGAATAGAGGCTTTCCAACACACAAGGGCAACCCCAAATAGAGAGTAGGAAGAGAACCCACCTTGCAACTAAAGAAATCAGCAAAAGAAATACATACCTCCAAAGGTAGATTAATCCCATAAATTTCACTTTTAGAGGTTGACCTTCAAACCTGAAACTACCTCAAACCAACATATGGTCATACTAAAAAAGGTCACCATATTATCATCTGCCTCACAGAACAACAATGTATCATCAACAAATTGAAGATGGCACATGTGTAATGGGGGGTTTCTATGTGAGAAGCCCCTAAATGGGCCACCTCCCGGCCCCTAATCAGCATTCCGCTAAGAGCTTCAAAAGTCCGTACACTCTAGAGAAGATCCAACAGAACCCCAATCTAGACTCTCGGAACACCATGTTTATAGAAAATTGACCCATCCAGATATCTTCCAAGGTTTTGTTGGAGGAATCCCAAATAAGCATAATGCCTCCAACCGAACCTACAGAGTTTACAGCTAGCCAATCCTTACCTTTCTTTCACCACAGGGAGTTAACAATACCTCCGTCGATCGATTACCGCTTGGTTTCCTGTAGAACAATCAACTTAGCTTTCAATCGCATACACATCCCTAACCTGAGACTGCTTATGGGGGCAACCTAGCCCTCTCACATTCCACAATAAGATCTTCATTGAGAAACTTTAGCAGCCCATCTACCCTTCCTTTTCTTATGAGGGATGGCTTCCAACAAACCCATTGGCGCAACACCCAGATTCTGACGCTCCCTGTTAAGCTGCATAGCTCTCGAGGATCCGATAGGAGAAACTCCTTCCACTGTTACCCTTAACCCATTTTTTGTTATCAATTTGAAAAGCGCAATGTAATCTTCACCGCGGTTACCAAAGACAACTCCCAACAGTCTTCCTACATGGCTGACCGCCTCCCTTACCAACAGTTTCTGTTTAATTGCTTCTACCAACCCTTCCAAGACATCCACTGGTATTGATGGTGAAGGAGGATCCCCCTACAACACCCTTGAGTTATCCAAAACAAAGGAAACACTTAAAGGACAGATTTCAAACACTTCCTCCAAGGGGTCCTGGGCAATCTCAATGGCACCCTGGCTTCTAGAATGGAGTCCTTTATAATTGGAACCAGGGCTAAAGGACCCACCGAACCAGGGCTTCTAGGATGGGGTCATGGGCAAGTTCAATGACACCCCTGGCTTCTAGAATCTTATATGCATGTATGTATGTATATGAATCCCATTCCTGTTTATTGTATAATTGAAAAGTTCAAAAGCATCAAACTAAAAGAAAGGGCATCATACCAAAAGAAAAGGCATCAAACTAAAAGAACAAGCATCAGAACTTCCTAGGCTTTCTTGCACGACAGAAGTTTTGACTTGCAAGGCATCCTTAAAATTCGAATTACAGGAATGCTACTATGACGTGTGTGACCAAAATTCTACAGTACACATGGGACTTGTGTATCGTGATCAAGACCATCAATTGGGGGGGACCACATTGATTGGGAATAGCCCAAAATGCAGTATCCGCCCGCACCATTGTTGCTCTTTTCATCGGATTCAGTAACCTTCCAAAAATATTAATCCAATCAACAGCTTGAAAAGGGGGATGATTGACTAAAGAAATGGTCAATGGTCCACATTCAACAGGCAAAACTCACAATCATCTGATGGCTAGTCTTCCAGTCACTATGAGTTTTGACTTACCGCCCATCCACATGGTAGACCACCAGATCACTGGTCCCACCCAATGCATGTCATGCATTTTTTTCTACATATAGTATAATGAATAGGATGGTGTGGCAGTTCATAGAACTTCTATGAAGCATGCGTCGTAATAGCATTTCTTCTATAATTAAGAAATCCACCATTAGCTAAAATCCAAGTGATCATCTTTTCATGTATAATTTATTAATATTAATGGAAAAGCAGATATGTGGAAAGTAACAGCATGGATATGTCATTAAAAAAAAAAAGGGTGGATTCATCTTTCAAAAAATTAAATTAATTTAAAAGGGTGGGTTTTTTTTTAAAAAAAAGATAACTAAAAATACATTAAACAGCACAAGATTTAAAAGGGTGGTTATGTCATCTGATATATTTACCTGGCCTCTTTCTGTAAACAGCACAAGATTCTTTGATTCAGTTGCCCACTCAACAAATATATCATGAGAGAACCCGACTTCCAAACTGGCCATTGATGCTAGAACAACCTAAATTAGGTGTATCAGTTTTCTTTATTCTGAAAATATGACATAATAAGGAAAAACGACTTCCTAACCTTTGGACCTTCTGGTATTTTCTCAAGTTCCGTTTTATGAATTAGGAGGGTGACATGCCTGCAATTCCAGATAGAAACAATGAGGCATGAGAGGATCACATGGGTTATCAAATGTCCTTGTGGAAAAAAAAAAAAACTGGGGGGGGGGGGGGGTGTCCTAATATACCACAGCATTGAGAAAAAAAGAAAACGATCCACTCCTATGATACCCACATTTAATACCCTCTTTCTTTCCCCATCCTTTTACTCTATTACAAATCAACTCTCTCTATCATAACAGCAAAACCCACTTAGTATCATTGCCATTATTTATTGCTTCATTTCCTGTTAGTGCATTTGTGGGGGTTTTGTTCAAGTGTAGTTGGGTTTGTGTACATCTACATGCATCACAGAGATCTCTATCTTTCCTGCAAGAAATTCCTTCCAGTGTTTTCTACATGTGAACTTGATCCATTACAACAAGAAAATGCTCAACGTAGAGGAAGAGTTGAAGGCAAAGGGGTCCTTACTCTTACCCGCGTGTTAGACTCCTTGGAGTTTCAACACCAGGTCAAGGGTTCGAGTACCCATGGTGGGGAAATCCCACGGTGCGCGTGTGTGGGTGAGTGTGTGGGGGTGTGTAAAAAAAACCAAAAAAAAAAAGAGTTGAAGGCAGAAATTAGAAAGTCCTCAAAAAACATACGGCACAATTTCCACAACAAAAACCGACATTACATGTCAAAAAGAGAATGATTTCAACAAAAGAAAAGTCTTCTCATCATCACATGCATAGGAACCTAACATGGAGTACCAAATTTATAGCTGCTTTTATACTGGTCAAATTTATAGGCAGTTGATTATCCTAATTTCCAGATATCTCTCCTTCCAATGCATAGATGCTGAAAAGCTTGTCTTTCATGATTTAGTCATTTCCCCCATCTTAATATACGTTCCATGTCTATCAATCGGAAATCAGTCTGCCATAATCGAACAGGAAAGCAGAAAAAGGACGCACAAAGGCATTGTAGACAAAAGGTGAAATTGGCCATGAAATATATGTGACAAGAATGACAGGAAACTTACTTCAACAGAAAAGCATTGTCACGTGTATGCTCGAAGGACTTTGCTATTGAATCACTCATCCATTCAAGGAAACTCTTGACATACTCTATCGTGCTTGTTGAAACGTTAGTTAGGAAAAAGATGGGATAAGTCAGGTGATGCTGTGTCCAGTACTGCAACAGCCATCAACATGTCATAAAGCTTTGAAGGTTGCCAGAAAGGAGGGAAAAAAAAAAAACAAAAATAGTGCTTCCACTGACCTGTTCCAATATCAAAATGAGTTCTAGCACACGTCCAGCTGTATCAATAGGAAGGAGTACGTTTCCATCTGCTCTCAAAGCCTTCATTATTGCATCTAAAAAAATGTACAAAATCATAGCCATGTCCCCATTACTATATTGATAGTGTGAGTCAGTGTTTAAAATGGTAAGTGAGGATTTAGTGGTATAGAAAGCCACATGGATGTGAAATATGAGGATAATAGCATGGAGAGAATTAAGAATTCTCCTCATCACACACATGCAAGCATGGAATATGTATCCAAGATCTAGGCTGTTCATCAGGTGGGTCCCATGTGAACATGACCTGGACTAAAATCGGACCACTCTGCCCATTCACAGGTATGCATTGAATGTGGACTGTTGGTCAATTTACTCTAGCATTCGATTTTTATCATAAACGTGCGACCCACCTGCTGAGTGATAGACTGGCCTGATTTTTAGGCCAAGGCAAGTACATGATCAGGACCACTTGATAAATGGCCTAGAACTTGCACATCTGCCACTCTTGCAGATGTGCCATTCAGAGGATATCTCAATCTTCTTCACATGAATAGTCCCACAAGGCCACCAAGAATTGTTAAGAAATCCTGGGTTGCAGCCACTACTACATAACTAGAACAGCAAACTTGTCTTGGAAATAAGAAAGTTCATTGAAAAATGCTGTAGGATATCCGAGCACCTCTTTCCATGATTTTTTTTTTTTTCCTTAAATCCATCCACCTCTTTTCGTGATTACAAATTAAAATTCCTATTCTCCCATTAATATTTAATTTATGTCAGTCCACGAACATGAGTTCCAAATTCAGTTTTGGGGAGATCACCATTCAGAAATGTGTTTTTTTTTTTTCTTTATTATTATTTCTTTGCAAGAGTAATCTGGATTTATTTAAAAGGTAGCACACAAAATTACAACAGGACTGACCAGGCCTATGGAAAATACCATGACTGGCAAAGACTCGAAACCCGCACCAATAAGACATGGATTTTAAATGCAAGCATAATGTTATTTGCTGGTCCCCAGCTAGATATGGCTATGACAGTGATGGTGACCCGAAAGTTTGGGACTAGAAATGAGGGAACCCAGCTAATAGAAAGATACTTAGATTTACCTGCATAAAAATGAGTTTTGAGCACCAATTGGTAATAAGATGAGGGAAAGTAGACATAGATGGTTTGGCTATGTGCAAGTGCAACGAAGACCAAGAACTAGGCTGGTTAGAAGGAGTAATTTGGTAAGTTGAAGGCTCTAAAAGGGCTTTTAGGGGAAGGCACATAAGGACGTGGATGGAGTTGGTAAGAATAGACTTGAAGACCTATGGCCCAACTGAAGGTCTGGCCCTTGATAGACTGGAATGGTGGAACAAGATTCACGTAGCCAATCCCAATTAATTGGGATAAGGCTTAGATGATGAAGCATGATGTTATCTACCATCCACTGTTGGAAAATGAAAATTGTGCATTACTTGTAGAAAGTCAATTTAATTAAAACAGTGTTTAGAATTTAAAGCTTATCTCAGTAACAAGGTCATGCACATTATTAAGTAATAAGAAAATTAAACAAATCAAATCTGGTCATTAGCAGCTCCAAAGTTCAAAACTGCAGTCCGTAAAAAATCACTAAAATACCCATTGTATGTGTGGAAATATATTTACATCAATGCTAAGGAGATTTGATAGAAGATGGTTCAGGTTTTCTTACAAGGCAACTGTGCCAGCATGGAAAACATGCATAAGATCTAGGCTGTTTGTTGCGTGGGGCACAAGGTAAACAACCCTTGGACCAAATAACAGCACAGCCCACTCATCAAATGGGTCAAAAGTGTATGCAGAATATAAACCTTCTTTCCTTCTTCTTTTCTTTAACCTTTTTTTTTTATAACAGTCTATTTTATCATACAAGAATGACTCACACCTGATGACGCTAAACATGCTGGAAAGATAACCCTTAATCACCTTCACATAAGTTCCTCTGCATTTTCCAAATAATTATTAACAACTCACCCAAACCACAAAGTCAGAGGGACTATCAAGAAACATGATAAACTTAAAAATAATCCTTAAGTGATGCACAAACAAGAACCGTGAAAGGAAGAAAAATAGTGCGAAGGGAAGTAAAAATGTGTGCTTGTAGGTGAACTATTTTGTAGTAAAACAATTGTAGTGATGAGAATACCTAGAAATTCTTGATCCCTTTGGCGTCTGGATGGCTGATTGTTCAAAGCATTGTAAGCATCTGTTATCAGAACAGCAGGCCGCACGAAAGATTCTAGAATAGTTCCATTCAAGTGCCTGAAAAACCATAACAGTTAGCTTGTTTCCCATACTTAGCATTAGAGCATGTATTGTTTATGCATTACTTCCCATTGGTATGAGATAATTTCCATAACATGAGTAGAATATATGACCTTTCTTTACGATGGTTGAAGTCAACAGCATATATAACATCCTCCCCATCTTTTGTTATCTTCCACACAGTACCTCCCAGGAGATGTCCTGCTACATGAGGCGCAATGACGATCCCCTCTCCTTTACCTATAACAAATGAATTGAGAAAGAAAAAAAAAAAAAAAAAAGTTGAGAAATATAGGACTCCTGTGATGGTTACTTCCAAAGAAAGGATCTGGGTGCTATCAGGCAAGTTGCAGCTCACTAAGGGGCACAAACAAGTCACTGTATATGTGGCATACACCAATCTTGGATCATCCAGACACTGGACCCAGCATAGCCTCTGATTTCACCCATTACATTTGGATCAATAACCACTGTAGTTTTAACCATCATGGCTACCAATTGGATGGTTAGGAACAACCTGACAATGTAATTTCAACGCCATGCTCCATCCAGATTGGGGCTCATAATTTGGATGATCTGGATTTGTATGCAGCCCCAGATGTGCAGGTGTATGAGTTTATTCACCTTAGTGAGGTGCAGCTTGACTAATATTAGTGTCTTGAAGGAAAAAATGAAAATAAAAATAAGATATATGATGTTAAAAACAAACCAGAAATATGATAATTCTGAGAGTATGTCAGTCTGGTCACATTTTGAAAAGCAACATCGATGTCATCCAGTGTGAACAAGTCAAAATCTGAAACTTGCTGCAAAGAATAGACAATAAAGTTCAAAAGAAAATATTGGCAACTACGCAACCAATTTTCTTACTTGATGCACTGAACTGAAGTTGATCACATGTGCGAAAGCCTGTGATCAGAAAGGCTTGTTGGGTGGATCGCATGTGGATGGACTACTCTCCAACAAATCACACTGGATGGATGATACTAGATATCCTGTTGGTGTTCACAATGCTGACAATTATCAATGTCCTTGCCTTTCACCCATTTGTTGGTTACCAGTTGAACAGCTAAGACTGTACCACCAGTGAGATTTTCCCACCTTAGACAATTCATGGGCAGACCTACCCGACGAATGATATAGATCATAGGCCATTGTGCCATGTGCAAATCAAGGGCAGCACACCAGATAAGGAAGTTAGTGTAATGGCTAATATGGCATGGAACAGGGTGAATACTGTAAGGTATTTACATGCTAAAATAGTTTTGGCAACTTCTATTAATTTTTTTCAACAATTGCAAGCATTACCTAAAACATCACTGGTTGCTAGCACCATCAGCCATAAACATTACAAAACTACAAGACTTCTTTGACCACTTCATACCATATTTGAAGCATCACAAAGTGCAAGAAATCAGAAGAAATGTACCTTCCGAGAAAGATAGTGATCGTACATAGTCAAGAGACCTAGTCTGTACACGGGTTCTGTTGAATAAACTGGGGCAGATAGTCCAAAGTGTTTCATGGCATACGGCAAAGCACCAAGATGAAGCGTATCGGAATGTGATAGCAATACTGCATCGACTTTCGAAGATATCCTGCATATTCATGACATGTTTTCAACAAATTGCAACAAAGGTACTCGCATGAATAAATTCCATCGACGAAGCATGATATTGCCTGTTAAACTCTTGGACATACTCCATTTCCAAATACACTTTGGCAAGCAAAAGAATCAACCACTAAGAAAAAAATCAACAATGAAGAAGAAACAAAAGAAAAGAAACTTCAAAAGGTGTAGGAATGGATTGTTGAGTACCAATTCCCGGGTGTAATGACAAGAACAATCCATTTCATAGATCCCATCTTTTTCTTTTTCTTTCCAGCAAAATTAACAGTTCTAGAGTAGGGATCTATTGAAAGAAAAAGGCAGGGGATATGAAAGAAGATTTTCTCAGTTTGGTGGGACTTTTCGCTTTCTCCAGTCTGTATTTGGATGTGCTGTCAAACTGAACTGCAATTAACGGTTTAGTAAAGTGACAATGACCAAATTTCAGTACCTCGGGATGGGCTCCAAATTGCAATTGTGTTACTATCATCTGGACCTGAAAGGCAACTGTGATTTGAGAGCTACCTCCTCATTATGATTACTGGGAATATCATTAGCTCAAGTTTTTTCCTCTTGATTAAATTGAATTTTCTATAGTTGCGAGAAGCGTGAAGTGAAGCGGCAACAGATTCGTGTGCGGAAGCAAGGAAATCTGTTTCAAAATGTTAGCAAATATAAATGACTAGGAAGCAGGAGCAGGAGCATCATTCCGAAGAGCGATTCATGATTCGAAGCAGGAGCGGCACGTAATTAGAAGGATCATGCAACTAAGGAATTTTCATACATGATTTCACCAGTGTATCTGAGTTGGGAAAAAATAGGGGTAAAAAGGTAAATTGAATGAAGAGTGACATGTGATACATGCTCGTTCAGAAAGAGGCAAAAGGAGCGGGGGAAGGTAGATTGAACAAAGGAAAGAGCAAATGGAAAAGAAAAAAACCTCATCACATCGATATGTTTCTCATCTTTCAGTGAAATTGGAGGCTGGCAATATGTGATGAAAATTTCCAATTGGTGCTAGGTATTGAACATTTGTTCAGTTGGAAAGAAATTTTTTAATCAGTGATAGAAATTTCAACTAGGAACTGAACATGGGCTGCAATGAAGACCAGAGAAGGCTCCTATAGGGAAGGGAACATTGATTAGAGCTGAAGGGATGATAAACATGATGGCAAAGGACTTAGATCGAGGTGGTGAGAAGGGAAATGAAAGCTTGTTCATTTTCAAAGGATGGGTCCTTGGGAATGATTTTTTTTTTTTTTTTTTTTAAAGGCAACAAACTGAAATTCAATAAACTAAAAGGAGAAGGGATACAAAGAAAAGGAAAAAAAGAAAAAAGGAAACAGGAGAGAAAAGAGAGAAGCAAATCTACTGAGATAGTAGAAAGCCCCTAGCAGCCTAAAAAACTAAGATTAAAATTATACAAATCCTTGACATTTGTAGCCCATTCAATCACCATCTTTTTAGCCCTGAATCCGACTGCCTTAACAGAAGAAGAATTATCATTGAAACATCTTTCATTTCTTTCTTCCCAAACGGCCCACCAGATAGCTAGAATAGCCATGCACCAAATGATAGATTTGTCTTTCCCAAGCTTGAGACCATTCCAAGAAGACAGGAGATTGGCGGTCGAATCTAGAACGCAACAATTGACCGAAAAACTCTGACAAAAATCTGCCCAGATTTGAGAAATGAAAGAACAATGGACCAGCAGGTGATTCACGGACTCTGCCCCGCGCATGCAACAGAGATAGATGTTAACAATCTGCATGCCTCTCTTAGACAGGTTGGGTCCTTGGGAATGATTAGCGAAACAGGATTTTATAGCTGATCACAAATAGATGGGACAAGGATATGATGACGACGACAATGATGACGATGATGATTGTGATGAATTGAACATGGACTCTACTTTGTGAATTTGCTACTCATACTGGATCATTAGCAAGATATTCACAATATACATTGCATACATGTATGATGTATGTCAACGTAGACTGCCCAACTCCAAACAATAGGTTTCCATAGTGAATGGAACATAACAATAAATAAAATAAAAAATAAATATTATCATTGATTAGACGATCCTGACCATCCGATTGGTGTCATCACACAGGTAGTTTCAACAGAAAAGACCAATGGTGAAAATACAACTAGAGGGGTCAAACTGTTAAGTCAGTATGATTATCAAGTATTTTCCATCCACAAATGAGGGCTGTGGTTTGGACAGTGGAGATTGATGTACCTGTACACTGCAAGTGGGGGATAAGTTGCCACAATATCATTTTCTTTTCTTTTCTGAAATGATTTTTCTTTTTTTTTAAAAGCAGCAGCCAAACACTAAACAGGAAAAATGAAATAGACAAATAGATGCCACAATATCATAAGATGGTTCCAAACGAATACTGTAGATTCCTTGGCAAAGTGGGTGCATCCAGGCCTAATCTTTGCATAAACGACTGGAGATAAGATCTCTTCTCCTTTTATCTCTGGATTATCCTCTTGATGGGTGGGCCAATCTCTAGAATCCTGTTTTGGAGTTTTTTGGGGGTTCGGTTTTTGTTTCGCCCTAGGGCATGTTTGGATCCGCAGTTTACACCGGCGTAATGCTATAATAATTACAGTGTCAAGGTGTATTAGGTGGAAATAGGTTGTTTTAGATGGCCAATCAGAACAGTGTTTGTATCAGCAGACTAAGATGGTGTTTTTTGTACTAGGAGCATACAACAGCATTTGACAAATAACCGGGTAGACTTGTATTTCAATATGCCCCAACCGATGCTACACAATCAACAAACAGTCAAAGCCACATAAAGGAGGAGTGAGTGAGGGGCATTAACTCCCTCCTAAGACAGTTCAGCAAAAAGTACATATGCTGGGTGGATCCACCTGGGGCCCACCGTGATGGATGGGATAAATCCACCCTGTTCAGCCGATTCGCAATGATTACAGCGGTGGCTGCGACAATTATGATGACAACGATGATGATAATGACAATGGACTAGGCTCTTAATTGAAATCATTTACTTTCAAGTTGGACTTCAAAGCAAGGTAGCTGCAATTTCAGGGTTACTTCCTCATAATGAATGCTACGGATGCGTTTGGATGTGCTATTGTATTGACTTGCAAAAATTAGTTCAATAGACTGGAAGCAACAAAATTGCAATAACCTACCTTAGCATTAACATTGAGGGATTGACACCAGCAGGGATGAAGAAGATTTTGGAGAGGAGGGTGGAGGGCAAGCTTTGGGTATTCATCAGTATAAGCAACAGGTGGTCTTGGTACACAAAGGAAGTGCAAGGGTTTCAACATGCTATGCTAAGAAGTTGTTTTATATTGACTAGGATGGAATATACGGGTTATCCCTCACTGGAAGAGATTATAAACATCCATTATTTGGGCAAGACGGCAACAAGCCTGGGGTGCTCAAGAAGAGTGCCATGGTATCAGGCACCAAATTTACATTTTCTCACTTACAAGTCAGAATTGAAAAGAATGTAATTACAACACGAGCGAATTCCCTATATGAACACTAAGGACGGCAATCGCAATTTGGTCATTTTTGCAACTTATTGAAATAATTATCATGGTTCGACTCAATAGTCTGCCCAAAAGCAGCCAAGGGAACATCTTCATTGTTTCTCATTTCATCTTAATTAAAACTGAATACTTGCAATTCAATTCGTTTACAAGTCCAAATAAGCTTTACAGGAGGAAGTTATTAGTTGATAACAAACCCAACTTTATTATGCTCATAATTGCAATTCCATTCAATGGTGCGTCCAAACAGAGCCAAGAAACAACACTGTCCAAGAAAGCAATAAAAGAATCAAAGAGGAAAGCTAGCATGCAGGTCACTTCACCAAATTTTCAATGCAGGTCCCTTCTAACAAACATGGGAAACATGTCTGCTCTGCTATGGGAAGACTGCTGTTCCAAGGGTTAGTTCTGCCTCTGTCACAGTTCAGGGTCGCAAGCATGTACGGGGCACACATACCGAGATGGCCGAATGATTGGAACCATCCATGATCTCAATGCTATTCTAAACATCCCACCATAAGAAACAAATGATTCTGCCCATCACCACGCCTAGATGAATTTATAACAGTGAAAATAAAATTTTCAACGGATCACATTCAATTCTAAAAATCAAAGGTCAGGATCACCATTGAAGCATGAGAAGTGGACCATGGATTATGTAAGGTATCAATAAGAACATGGATAATCCAAATCGTCAGACCATCTCAGCATGTGGGGACCCCAATGCAGGTGCAAATGGGCCACTGAATGGATGGGCCATATGCTAGAAATCAAAGCGATTCGACTGTGGTAGCCATCCAATCAATTGCTATTGAAAAGAAGGGTTAGAATAACAGTACTGTGGTCTTTGGTATATAGCCCATACGCAGTGGCCCATTAGTTCAACAGTCGTGATAAGCAGAAATGTTGCCACGTGTATGGTGAGGATTGAACTGAATAATGAAGAGGGGAATGGGAAACGAGAGAGAGAAGGACAGACTTGGAGAGGGGTTGGAGGAGATTGGGATCGAAGAGATCGTGCCATCCGCAGTCGACGAGGAAGTTGAAGCCGTCGATCGTGAGAAGGTAGGAGAGAGGGCTTTCGTTGTATACCCCGCACAGTGGCGTCACTTGAACTGATGTTCCCATCCCACGAGACCACCAAAAAACCAACTGCTTCTTCTCTCTCGCGCGCGAGAAAACCAAAATCGCTCTGCTGCTGGTGCTGGTGCTCTCTCTCTCTCTCTCACCAAAACCGCTCCACTGCTGCTGCTGCTGCTCTCTCTCTCTCTCTCTCTCTCTCTCTGGATTTTCCCTCCCTCAAAAGACCGGGAGAACGAGCGGGGTAAGGAAATTGCAGCACACGTGCTAAAGTGGCTCGCGTGTGTTCTGTATACTGGATGTCAAGTTTTTACGGATAATTTAACAAACAACTGCCTAATTAATACAAAATTTACATTCCATACATATTTCAAAAAACTAGGTCATTAATCGATATAATTATCACTCTATTACCTTCTATCATGGGACCAAGAGAGCAAATGGGTGGTTGGCTTAGTTGGGTCCCACCGTGATGTACATGTAAAATCCACCCAAACCATCGGTACACGTTAGGTTAAGAGTCCAAAAATCAATTCGATATATGATTAAGATAAATTACATGATTAGAAATAGTGTATAGGAAATTAACATGATGTAGAGCAGGTTGCAAACAGTTTCATGGCCAAGATTGATCAGAAAAAGCTAGGTCAACGATATCCCTGTGTTAAAACATTAGCCTTCCAAAATGTTTCTTTTATTGTGGCGCACTTGAATTATAGATGAGTATAATTTATAGGACATATATCTAAATATTTGTTTGGAATCTAATTATAGTAATGGATCTCATGTAATTACCACAGTGGACTCTATACATATTAAAGGAGGATGTCTCTCCCAATTGTTTTATTTGGTATGTCCACCTCAACCACAAGTCAACTTGATTTTTTTGTCTCTAGGCCTAATATGATACTAAATATTCCGTGGTTATGGTAGATTTTAATATCTAGTAAGATATCACAAAGGGTCTCATCAAAATCAAAAGATCTCCATGCAATTTCCTTTTTTTTCAAAATACCATTTGCTTATGAAATATCTACTCTAACCATTAGATGTGTAATCCTAGTCTAGGCCCAAATTAAGAAAATTATGCTAATTTATAGTTCAAGTACACCAAATTAAAAAGGAAATAGTTAAGAGAGACTTTTACCATTGATTTTCATAAAATCCATTGTATGATTATATGAAATCCACTCCAACCATTAAATACCATACAAAAATTTAGATTTGGAGCTATAAAGTTGGACCCATTTGCAATTAAGATGGCCCATACCAAGGGATATGGTTTGGAGGGTGAATATTGCCCTTATATTGTCTTCAATTATTTGGTCTCCTAAATTCAAATGGCATTATTTTTGAGCCCTTGGTTTAACTTGAGGTGAAGTACCTAATGGTCTAAGTGGATTTTACATGAACATCATAGAAAGGCCCACCCAAGGAGTCAACCCATTTGCCCACATGACCACTTACTCCGTATCAAGGCAGTGAAATGATAATAATATCTATTAATGATAATGAGGCAGTTGTTGGAAAATCTTTTTTGAAAAAGATATTGGAATGTAAATTCTATATTAATCAAGTAGTTATTTATAAATTTTGTTTTTATAAAACCCACCTTCGACAAAAACTCCTTGAAATTCCCTTATTTATAATAACCCGGAACTTCCGCATATTTGTGCAATCTCCACATGGTTAAATTCTGTTGATGATGTTACAGCATGCAGGAAATGTAATTTTTTTACTATAAATGGTCATTTTACCATCTACAACCATTTTATACATGCTTTGTACTAACAGCGGTTGCTAATTGTTTTAAATTGCCATTTTGCGGTCTTTAATTGATCCAATGGATGCATGCTAGGACTATTTTTGGATAGTGGCAAAAAAAAATAAAATGAAAATGAAGCATTTTATCTTGTTGAGATCTGCTATTGTGTTTGGATAGTAAATAAAATATTAAATGTTAAAAAGCATTCATCATCTAAATGACATAGTCAAATTCTTGGGCACGAGGAGATTACTGTAAGATCTTTATGAGATTTTTACTTGCTATCTAAACATGATTTCCAAATGAAATTTATTTTTTATTAATATCGATAAAAATATTAGGAAATCATCATCGCAAATTTTTTCTTTTCCTCTTTTTTTTTTTCTCACAATCTAAATTGTCGTAAAAATAATTATTCATCTCATGATTCCTACTTAAGTGTCAATTAAGATTTATTTGATTATTGATTTGTTTTGATGTATTGTGGCCCACTTGTAATGTGGAATGCTCTCGCTTTTATATATGAATACCTAAATAGTGTTGATTGCCTGATGGAAAGCTTAAATCTCACATACAAATCCCACACATTTGGAATGAGCAAACCTCCTTTTTGAAAAGGAGAGGTAAAATGACTTCTTACCTCTAACAAAATAATGATTGGTTGAAAACCCAATGGTAAGAGATTTTATATAATGACCTAAAAGTATAGTATTATATATAAATATAATTCATTCAACAGTACTTTATAATAAAAGGAGATGGGTTTAATATAAAAGTCATCTCCATTTAAGGATGTAGAATATGCACGGCTTCTTCATTTGGGCAAGTGGGGTACATCTGTGAGTAATGCATACCCCTTCAAATGTTGTGTAGCCTTGTGTGTTGTTGTTTGAAGGAAAGAATGTTGTGTAGCCTTGTGGGGTTTAATATAAAAGTCATTAGCTCATATATGATTATTTATTAGAGGCTTTTACTGTATATTAAGTATGAGCAAATAACACGGTGTAAAAAGAGCATCTAAATAAAGTAAATGACAAAGATATAGACTGCGAAATCTCAAAAAAAAAAGCCATGGATTAACATCCTAGGCAATCAATATTTCAAGACATGGCTGCCTCCAAAAGAAAATAGAAACAACGCACAACTTATCTATACCATAGAGTAACTAGGAGTATAATGCCTCAATGGGCTCCCTTATGGCGAGTAATGCAAGACGTGGCACGGATACATTCCTAGCATAGTTGGACCAAAAAAAGGTGAATTATAAATTGGCTATAACTTTTTATCTGAGTATCGTTATAGGGTGCAAAACCTATCAATCTTTACTGAAACGGGCTATCCGAGATGAATCGACCCACAAAGTGATTTGTGTCTGTTCGTTTTGCTAGAAAATGCATCCTTTCAGCTCAAAAATGAAAATTTCAAAAAAAACATTTTTTTTTTCAGTAATTCTAATTTTTTATTTTTTATTTTCAATTTTAAAGTTTTAGATTTTCTTATTTTTTAGAATTTAACTTTTAATCATGTTAGGAATCTTCTAGTAAAAGTTTATTTCAAATTTTTATTTTTATAAATTAGGATTTATAAGAGTTTTATTATAATTATGATTTTTAATAGAGCTAGGATTTTGCTATTCTTGATAATTACAAATTTTAGTTTTTTTTTTTCTATATTAATGGTGTAATAGGGACACATAGAAATCAGACACTAATCAATCAAATCACGAATTTCATAGAATTTATTTCTATTTTTCCTGGTTTTTTTTCCTCGTGGATTTGAGAAGTATCTGTGAGGAGATCATGGTGCCAGCCTCATGTCCTTCCCTGTATCAGCGAGCCAACCCAAAGTCACAAATCTTCAGCTCATGAATCATCCATAAGAAGATTTGATGTCTTCAAATCATTGAGAAAGAGAAACTAAACTGTTTTAGATATTTGAAGGATTAAAAGTTACCATGCTTCAGTTGTGAAATTAAAAAATGACATGCTCGTATCCTACATTAGAATAACCAATGTGCATCTTTGAATCTAAAGATACTTCTTCAATTTTACATATTCTTGTCCACGAACTCTAGCCCACCTAATTAATGAACTTAATTGGGCTATTGGGCTAGGGCATCTTCATATAAGCATGTTTTGATGGATGGATTGGAACCGGTAGCTATGTGCTAGCATTTACATGAGCTAACTTGTACATGCATACGGGTGTAGCAAAGCTCTTTGACTTATTCTTACTATTTTTTTTCCTTACTTTATTATTTATTTTTCAGGATTTTTTACGTGTAAATAACTGCAATACTTTATTCGAGTATAAAGCTTCATTATTTTAATTATTTTAATGGACATGTTGGCAAATTTTACTTTTAAAGGGCACTACATCTTACACCTATATTTGTGTTTAAGTGTGGACCTTGTCCAAGTTGCATAGAACCAGAAGCATATGAGGAGTAAAAATTGGAAAAATGGTTAACCATTTATTTTTCGGAAGCATTGGAGTCCTTCAACTAAATGTCATCATTGTTTTTAACTGTGCCACAAGCTCAATTATGAAAGCATCGAATATTTTGATCATTTGTGGATTTATTTATTTTAGATTCATTTTGGGGTGTCGAAGTAATTCCCAATATGTTGGGGATTTAAGTCAGCACTTTATACAGATGGAGATCTTGTGTCGAGTTACCACCCAACTCAAATCTCTCATTGATGAATTGAATTTGAGCCAATAATATCTTTTATCAATGATTCGATGACACTTCAACATTAGGTTATCGATATTGAATTATTATTGCATCAAGTATTTTCTACTTTTATTAATTTACATAACATATATAAAAATATAGCACTGAACAAGTAACTTCATGGTGTAGGAGTCTTTTTCTCACAGCTTACTGATAACCAGGTAAAGGGAATTCTCACTTTTGGTGCAAGATTGACAAGCAAGATAGCACATTAGTGCTAATGATAGTGATTTAAAAAAACATGAACTCTTTATGATTGAGAAAATGTGTACGGTTATACTAATTGGCTATGTTTTAGACAAATCAATCGAGACTTTGAGTTATTGGAAGCACAAAGGATCATGAATTACCATCTTTTAATTAATAAAAACTTTTGCAATTACCCCCGGCTCATGAGATGGGGATGCCACCATTAGTTGCGCCTTCTGATAAGTTCATTTTCTCATTAATTTTTTTTTTACATGTAATTTTGTGATAAATTGAATTTATAGGGCAGTTGAAAAATCTTGGGGATAATCCAATATAACGGGGGCATTTATGTTTCTTTTACCGGTAAAGGGGAGTCATTTTAAGGAGAAGGAGCTTTATCCCAATGGCACATCTTACAAGTTAAGGGACATGATACGTATAAGACTTTAATTAATAGGTATATATTTTTCTCGAATCCTTGTTCAATTTCTTATTATTCCAACATGCATATTATTGTTTAGGTTGGACTTTTTTAATAACATTTTTACAAAAATTAGATAAGAAAACAATAAATTTTAATAAGTTTGTTAATGTATTTGATCTCATGAAGGAGTTTTCTTTCTTCGGCCTTTTGAATAAGAAATCACCGTGAATGTTTGAATTCTGTCTGTTAATGCTGCATGTAATGTTGTATCCCTTCAATCATCATTATGTCAATATTGCAACTCCAAACCAACTTCCTTTGCAATATCTATCTAGCGTCTGCAAGTTAAGATCTTGTGATAGCCACCAAAATAATAGTATGAAAAAACTTCGCATTTTTGATACATTTACTTTAAAAGTTTGTTTCAAAGCTCTTTTGCTATGTTTTTTATGGGCATAATAATTGGGTAGGCATACTTTGATAAATTTTTTGTTTTCTTCAAATTATTTTTCAACAATTGACACTTCATTTTTAATAATTTTAACAATTTCATCATATCTTTCAAACACTTGTTTACTTCAATTAGGGCAAACCGTCTCCTCCACCAGATTTTTCTTTAGATTATTATCATAACATATTTGTCATGCAAGAAGATCCCACAATAATTTTGTGACTTCAAGAACTAGTGTAAAAATAAATCAACACCTACTACAACAAACAATGGAAGTAAATATATTGGACATTGAAAGTTGGAACAACTAAGAATAGATGGTAAAAAGAAGAAGACGGATAAAAAGAAGAAAGAGTTCCAATTAGAAAAAAAAATGACGAAAGAAATGAGATTGAAAGCCAATATACTAAATTCCAAAATTAAAGCCTTTAACAATAAAATTAACTCAATGATCATTTATTTTGTAATTTATATTATCATTTAACTTATTTTTAACTTGTATAATAAAAAAATACGAATAACTTTCTAGTATAATAACCTATTCAGTATCTTATTTATATATTATGAGTAACTTTTCATTATATATGCAATTCCTTTTGCAAGATTAACTTTTCATAATATGCTAGAAGATTGTTTGGCATGAAAGCATTATATAGATGGTTTTATATAAGACATTTATTTTCTTTTAACATATTACATGTGTGACTAAACTATTTAAAGTCAACAAATTAAATTTCAAAATTAAAGCCTTTAACAATATAATTAACTAACCGATCATATTTTTGTAATTTATATTATTACTTAACTTATTTTTAACTAGTATAATAAGAAACTACTAATATACCGTAACAAATCAACAATAAACAATTGGTTAACAAAGAATCTTTATTTATGAAAGGAGTAAGAAAAGCTTTAAAAGTAAGTAGTCAATCAAGTCTTTTCTTCTTCTTTTGGATTTTTTAAATACAAAAGAGTTTAAAGACATGAAATAGGCAAGTATGTAAATCACATTACATTAAAAAATAAAATGCAATAAAATAAATGAAAATTTGATTTATACCTCTTAATTATCAGTTACACTCCAATATCTCATTGTCTTAACTTTAATTTTTTCTTTTGTTATCATATCTTTAATTTAATAAATATATTTAACAAAAAAAACAAAAAAAAACTATACGTGTGTGTGTGTCTTCTAAGCAAACATTGAAATGTACAATACAATTAGAAAAATATATATAACAACTACGTAAATATGAATTATAAAATTACAATGCAAGAAAAGAAATACACCCTAAAAGATTAGGGCTCTCATGAAATTCAGAATAATTCTTTACAATCAAAAAAACTAACATAAATCTAAAAACACTTTAAAATGACTTGCATTGGATTATAGAACAAACTATAAAAAAAGGAATATCATACATTTCATATTTCTGTGAAGTGTGAAAGAAAAGTGGATGAGAAATGATAGAGGTATAAGACAAATGCATAAGGAAATGATATTCGTCACGTGGTCATCCATCTCATCAATGGACATGGATTGTGTGGTGAACCTGCCACCATAGACCCCATGGTGACCAAACTTTGTGGGGCCCACCAAGATGTATGTGCTTATCCATGCTGCCCCTCCTTTTTGCCAACTCATTTTAGGGTCTGAGCCCAAAATTCAAGCACACCCAAAGCTCAAATGTATCATACCATGAGAAATAGTGAGGATTGAACTCCTGTGGTTGAAAACTTTTTGAGCGCCACATAAAGTTTTGGATCAAGCATTTGTGTTTTCCGTTCATCCATGTTTATTTGACCTTATAAGCAAGTTTGATGGAAGAAAAAAAAAACATCACTGTGTGCCCAAGAAGGTTTAAACAACAAATGCCATCATCTCCAATGTCTCCTTGTGTGGTCCACTTGCTTTGGTATGCTTCAATTTTGAGCTCATGTGCTGAAATGACCTAGCAAAACAGATGGGTTGAAAAAATAAATACACCATGGAGGGCTCCACAGAATCTGGTCACCAGGCAGTCTACATTCCTCATCAACATAGAAATGTGACCTGCCTAATGAGTGATTTGAGAGGTGGATTACCGGCAGGCAGGCTGCAAGATCTGTTGGGCCTACTGTGACGTTTGTATTATATCCACTCCATTCGTCTATTTCGCCAGCTCATTTCAAAGTAGGAGCCTGACATGAGGCATATTAAAAGTTCAAGTGGACCACACCATAGAAAACAATGGGGATTGAATTCCCATCATTAGAAACTTCTTGAGAGCCACTGAAGTTTTGGATCAAGCTGATATTTTTATTTTCCCCTCATCCAAGTCAAAGCCACCTTATGAATGGGTTGGATCACAAATAAACATTATGATGAGCACTATGAATCTTTTAACATTGGGCATTGCTTTCCTCACTCTTTTCTGTGTTGTGGTCTACTTGAGATTTAGAGCTACTCCATGTTTAGGGATTGAAGGCCCACTATTAGAAACTTCATCTTTTTACCAATGTTGTGAGACTAGTTATAAGGGAAATATCCAAAGCTAATAGTCATTCTACATACAATAGAGACAGAGACCAACATAACGAATTAATCTTTCTTAAACCAATGCTGTGAGGACTGCTTGCCATCGCGAAAAAAATCACAACTAAAGGAGTTATATGCAATAGAAATAAAGTGAAGATAGTAGAGACTGAAATAACTGGAATAAAGTAGAGTTATCACTCCACTAGACACGGTGATGTATTGATGGGTTCCACCCAAGGAAGAATAGGTTATGTTTTAAATATAAAACTGGAGGTGTACACGAATCAAGCTGGCTCGGTTAGCTCGCTCAATTGGACTCAAAAAAGCTCGATTTGACTCAGTTTGAAGCTGGCCGAGTCAAGTTGATTTTTTGAGCTCGAAAATGAGTTCGAGTCGAGTTCGAGTTGGCCCAGCTTGACTTAACTCGGATCGAAGCCAGCTCGAATCGAACTCGGATCGAACCAGTTCGGTGACTCGATTACTTTGTTATTGATGTTGCTCACCAAGTGTTTAATGAAATGACTCAAAGGAGTGTGGCCGGTGGCAAGGAAGGTATGTATATGAAACCGACAAACCTTTTTTTCTTGATTTTTATGTTGCATAGAAGGTGTTTTATAAAATACCTGTAAAACCATTGATGTTGTCTCAAATATAGTGAGATTTTGAAGGTGCTGTCAAGGTGTTTGTGAAAATGCTGCAATTGCGAACTTGACTCGATCTTGGCTTGAACTCGGCTTGAACTGGCCCAAGCTGCTAACTAAATCAAGCCAAGCTAGGCAGCCAGGCTTGAGGACTGAGCCGAGCCGAATTCGAGCTGAGGTCAACTAGTGGCCGAGTTGAGGCAAGCGGATGGCAGCTTGACTCGGTTTGACTCGATGTACACCCCCATATAAAACTAGGGCGGTCAATTAGCCGGGCTCAAGTCAGGTAAAATCAAAATTTTAACAAGCCTGACTCATTAAGGCCTAGCACAAACAGTTCAAAATCTGAGCCAAAGCAAACCCCAAGGCTAGCCCATTGACAGCCCTAAATAAAATCTATTATATAGCCTGATCCATTACTTAAAAAAAAAATAAAAAATTATAACTTATAAGTTATACAAAAACTGCATATTTAACGTTCAACTGTTTTGTTTTCACAGTTATGGCCTTGATAGAGTGGGATGGCAGAAAATGATTCACGGAGTCGACTCTAATTAGTTGAGATTAAGTTTAAATGATGATGATGAACTATTTTGTTTTCCCACCACCACTTTAACAACCACAGATCAGATGGATAGTGATGTAGAGCGGGTTGCGGACACTTTTCATGTCCAAGATGGGCCAAAGAAGGCCTGATCAAAGACAAGGTGATCTGGACTGTTAGAACCTTACCATTGGCGTATTTTGCAAACTGGAATGAAGTACCTGACGTACCATATATGATTTTGGGGTAGGAAGAGTTACTTTAGCTAACCAACCTATCTATACCAGGTTTCCCATGCCGAATTTGTGAGATTCCACTAGATCGACGGTTGAAAATTCATTTTATTTCCATTTTTACTATTTATAGTAACTTTTAATTTGATTATAGCTCTTCATCCTTTGAGCTTTAGGGTTTGTGTCCAACATGAAAAGTTCGTAGAAAAATTAAAAAAATAACGTGGTTAAGCTACATAGGAAACTTAATATAAATAGTAAATTATGAATTTTAGGGAGTTTGAGCTCTGTGAATTTGGAGTAGTTATCCCCTTGAGGAAGACGGTGATCGACCTCATCACGCCCATCCCTGCGCCAGATAGGATTGTCTAGTATATATCGTGTTTTTTCGATATATACCATCACACTATGTCCCTGCATATGACCAGACCCGTTTTGCACATCATACTTTGGTTTTTCAGACTCTCCACTGTATCACCTCTTAGTAAGGTTCGCATCAATTGCATTTGAATTCCGGTACTTAGCCCATCTCTCGAAAGGGGCCACATGGTCAAAATAATTTCTGGGCCCTATTGCAGATGGCTGACATTTTAATAAATTATGTCAAAGTACCGGTCATGATTTTCTCATTTGCTATTGTCCAACACCATGCTAAAGGGTAAAAAGACATTGATGGTGGGCCATCATTATACTGTCAACGGTTCAGATGCAAACTTGGCAGGGAACCCCTACTAACACCCACAGGTCACAAGCTTAGGACATTGCTAGGTGAAAAAAGGTGGTCCAAGATTGCCGATCTAAACAATCAGGCTGACCTGCTCATTCGGTAGGCCACACTTACATGTTGGCTCAGACCATTAGTTATCCATTGTTCCAGTGGTTTGGCCCAACGATTAAGTTGACCAGCCTGATTATTTTGTCCCATAAAGCAGTAGTTTAGCATAATCAACATGGGTCTATGTAGAGCGGGTCATAGATACTTTCATGTCCAAGATGGACTAGAGAAGGCTTAATCGAAGGTAGAAGTTAACATAACTGTCAGAACCTTAAAGCAGGCATATCTCGCTAATCAGAATGAGTTATTCGATGTACCATACGCCGGGTGGCCTAAACCGAATTTGCAATATTCCATCAGATGGATAGTCGAAAATCTATTTTATTTCCATTTTTCCTATTTATTGTAAATTTTAGTTCGATCATAACTTTTGATCCATTGAGTTTTAGGAGTTGTGCCCAACATAAAAACGGTATAGAAAAATTAGGAGAATAACTTGGTTAGGACAAATTGGACACTTACTATGTTTGGCGGAAAACCATGAAATCTAGTGGAAATCATCACCGTCTGTAAATGGTAAGTTTACTCTTTATATAGTAAGTCACAATTTTAAAGAGTTTGATTATGAACTACTTCCTATGTTTGACATTACTATTTAAAGGCATGTAAATTTGTTTTTAATTATTAAGTTGATCAATGCAAGCCATTAAAGGCTTTCTTTTAATTATTCTAAATTCATTTTAGATAGTAGGTGGCATACATGCACTTCATAATAGCCGTTGAAATTGTGGGGTCCGAAGATCAATGGGCAATAACCCAAAAATTACATTCGAGGAAAGATCTAACTGGCTGATTGGTGGACGTCCAATAGTTGATGGTCAAAATGGAAGCAGTTGACAATCTAAACACAGAAATTGCATATGCTGGATGCAAATAATTCAAATTGAAGTGTACAAATAATGGGTATCAGTTCAGACGTACCAGTAACAAAAAATTAAGATGTGGACATTTAATGGACCATTAAAAATGATAAATATTCAATGGTCATATTTCAACGAACAAGTGTCTACCAATTGGAAGGTGGGAGCATTCAACGAATCTGATTTTTAAATGGTTAGCTATAATGGATTTCACAATTTAATTGGTTTAATTTGAGTTAATATGTGCCACATGTCATTTTTAGTGCCAGTGTATCAAGTATCATAAGTAGCTAGAAGATGGTCAAATAATACCCCTAACTGTAGACCCACCTGTAGATTGGTCCTTATGTAGATGTTATTTAGAGCAAAAATCATCTAGTGCATTCATCAGGCCAGCCACACAAGTACAGAAAATGATTGGTTGAAAAAAAAAATAAAAAAATCCATGGGTCATGTTTCAAAATCAGAGGCTAAGATTGTTCAACCAATTCAAATTTTGGATGGTTGGTGACAGTCGGTTCCACAATTAAGTCGGTTTAATTCGAGTTACTATATTGCACATATACAATCTCCAAATGATTGTATATGAAGTGTCTTACACAGCGAGAGTATCATTAATTAGATAACTCCTCTAACCCTTAGTTTCAAACAATCATAGTGCTTATAAATAGGTCGAAAAATATATGAGAGATAAACACATTTCTATAGTGATATCTTCATGGGAAATGTTCCTCCGAGCATCAATCATCCAATGCATTCATTAGGTAGGCTACACATGTAGAAAAAAGAAAATTATAATTAGGTGAATTTGTGTTGCACATTGAATGGGATAGAGAACAAAGAGTAACAAAACCTTTTGATTAACTTCCTATTTCACACATAAGAAGAGAGTGGATACAAATGCATAATTGTAGTTCTCCATTAAAAAAATGATGACCAATAGTCTAGATTTAATTGGTACAATTGGACTTCCTAAACAAGTAGTCAATTGCATAATTTTAAAATTGAAAAACTCAACTCACTCGACATTTGGCTAGGTCATGTAGATTTGAGGACTCAATTGAGTCTTTATTTGATTCGACTTAGTTAATAATAAAATTTAAAGTGCATAGGCAGGAGTGGAAATCTTAAAAATTCAATTTATAATTTATTAATATTGAGGGCTTAAACATCTAGTGAATTCAGGGTTTTGCATTTTTTATTATTATATTCGAGACATTTATGTATTGATGCATGTCTTCTTAACAGAGGGATATATAAACATGGAGAGTTGGTTGAAAATTAAATTATCATTTATAAATTAATTTATACAAAAGAATCACATAACTTATAAAAATGAACACATTAAACCAAAACTCCATTTACACAATTGAATTTCAAATTAATCAACATCGGGCATGACCACAGTTCCCAACCATAAACTCTCATTGTTTTCTTCTACTTCACTAAGACATAAAGTAAATTTTCTAAATTTATCATTTAATACCTCCCTGATCTCACCCTTCTCATTAAAACACATTCCAATCACACCGCTGATGGATGTTGGTTTTCTTTCATGTGAGTGCAAAAGAGCGTTGTTTTTTAGAGTCTCACTACTAATGGCGATAGTGACCCAGAATTCTCCTCTAGGGTTCCTTTTGATGTTATCTGGTATCCTGGAGCTCTCTTCAATGTCTGAAATTATTCTTGGTTGACCGTTAATTGAAGATTTGACGTAATGTGGTGTGTGCTATTGTGTTGTAAAAATTGTTTCTATAAACAATTTGCAAGAAACAAATATCTTAAGAAAAAAATAGCAAGAAACTTCCACTAAAAATAGTACATAAAATTGTATAATGTGTGGAAAATTAGTAACAAAAAGTCACAGAAATGCAAAAGTTAAAAAAGACATGTTTTGTTACGAGAAATGCCCATTCTTACTTTGTACATGACATGATTAAGAAGGTTCAAGCCGCTTATCATGTGGAGAATAGAGCAATTTTATATTGGATTGAGTGCTATCAATACCATCTTATATTCATCAAGCATTGAATACCTATATAGGTGAAGCATATATCTAAGAGATGCTAGTGACATCATGTCCGTTTGATACTGATCATTAGTTATAATTCTTTAGGCATTACAAATGGGTGGCTGGAAAAGAACCTGTTGACTAGCAGAGGACAGTTTAGCATGAAAGTATTCTATAGGTGGTTTTATATAAGATATTTGTTTTCTTTTGACATATTAAATGTGGATCTTTAAAAAAACAAAAACTAATTAAATGTGGGAATAAATTGTCCAATTGAAAGTCAATAAATTAAATTCCAAAATTAAAGCCTTTAACAATATAATTAACTCATCCAATCATGTATTTTGTAATTTATATTATTGTTTAACATATTGTTAATTAGTATAATAATAAATTACCTATATGCAATAAGACATTGACAATAAGCAATATTTTAATACAAAATATATTGTAAAAATTAAAAGAAAGTTGGCAAAGAATATTTGGTCATGAATAGGCAATTTGGATTGTAAGTTATTTTAGATAATTTACTTGTGCCTCAAGTAGCTTGTCTTGGTTTTTACTAATTAAGTAAATAAGCATATCATTTGTCAACTAAAAGGTAGAAAATCAAGTTTTGTTTCAAACATCACATAAGAAAAGTAGGTTTTGTTTCAAATATTACATAAGTATTTATATCTTAAGTTTGTTTTGTCCACACTCATATTTGTCCATCATGTGGGGCCAACCTTTGATGCGAACCAAACATTGTGTGGGCCTTGCCTTTGATGTGGGCCATCCATCATGCAGGCCCACCTTAGATGTGTGCCATACATCATGAGGGGACAACCTTTAATGTGCACTATCCATTATATAGAGTTCACTTTTGACATTGGTCATCCATCACGTGGGGCCCACCATCAATATAATTGTCCATCATTAGGGGCTCACATTCAATATCTACCGCTCATCTATGGAGCCCACCTTTGTTGTGGACTGTCCATCATGTGAGCCTCACCTCCGATGTGGGCCATCATCATGTGGGGCCCACCTTGGATGTATGCCACTCATTGTTAGGGCTGACCTTTGATGTGAATTGTCTATAATATAGGGCTCACCTTGAGGTGGACCATCCATTATGCTTGTCATAGATAAAAAAGTAACTTATTTGGCGGAAGCCCGAAAGGAATCTAAAAGGCTTAAAAGTAAATACACAAGCAAGTTTTTTCTTTTCTTCTTTTGAATTATTATTTTTTAAATAGAGAGAATGTTTTATACCATAATATAGTGAGCATGTAGATCACACATTACATTAAAAGAACAAAATGGAATCAAATAAATGAAAATTTGTTTTATACCTCATGTTCATTAGTTATACTCCAATATCTCATACTTTTAACTTGAATTTTCCTTTCGTTCTTATTTCTTAATCTAATAAATACAATTATCAAAAAAATATCAAATAATTTAATTATATATATATCAAATAAGCAAACGTTGAAATGTAAAGTACAAATAAAAAAAGAGATATATAACTATGCAAATATGAATTATAAATTTATAATGCAAGAAAAGAAATACAACCTAAAATATTAGGGCTCTCATGGAATCCATAATAATTTTCAATAATTCAAAAAAAAAAAAACCAATATAAATCTAAATGACCAGTAAAATGAGTTACATTGTATTATAGAATGAACAATACAAAAGGAATATCATACCTTTCATATTTCCTTGAAGTATGAAATAAAAGTAGTTGGGAAATGCTAGAGGTACGAGAGGTATGACATAGCCAATTGATATTGTAACATGGCCCATCCTTCTCATCAACAGACATGTATTGTGCGGTGACACTGCCACCATAGGCCTCCACGGTGACTGGACTATGTGGAGCCCACCAAGATATATATATGTTTTATCCGCCTCGTCCATCTATTTTGCCAGCTAAGTTTACAACATGACGTGAACCCAAAATTCAAGCATATCCATAGCTCAAGTGTATCACAACCAAAAATAGTAAGGATTGAATTCCTACCATTAAAAACTTTTGAGGGCCACTCAAGTTTTGAATGAAGCTGATATTTGTATTTTCCCTTCATCCAACCTGGGTTCATGCCCATAAAGATGTGACCTAACTAATGAGTGATATGAGAGTGGAAGAGCAAGCTCTGTTGGGTCCACTGTGATGTTGGTGTCATATCTACTCCATTAGTCCATTCCACCAGCTCATTTTAGGGTATGAGCCCAAACATGAGGTATATCCAAAGCTCAAGTGGACCACACCATAGAAAAAAGTGGGGATCGAACTCCCACCATTAGAAGCTTCTTGAGAGCCACCGAAGTTTTCGATCAAGCTGATAATTTTGTTTTCCCTTCATCCAGGTTAAAGCCGCCTTATGAATGGATTGGATCACAAATAAACATCATGATGAGTACTGGGAATGTCTTAACAAGTAGCGAGCATCTTTTTTCCTGTTCTTTTTTGTGCTGTGGTTACTTGAGATTTGGATCTACGTTTGAGGATTGAAGACCCATCATTAGAAACTTCATCTTTTGACTAATGCTGTGAAGACTAGTTGCAAGGGAGATGTCAATAGTTTTTAGTAATTATATACAATAGAGACAAATGCGAGCATGGTAAATTAATCTTTCCTGAACCAATGTTGTGAAAACTATCCACATTCACAAAAAATGTGCACAACTAATAGATTTGTATACAATAGAAATAAGGCGACAATGTTAGAGACTGAAAGAACTGAAATAAGGTAAGAGTCATCACTCAACAAGACAAACAAGGGTTGTCAATGGGCTGGGATCCGGTCAGGAAAAATCAAACTTTGAATAAGCTCAACACAGTAGGACTGACATGAATAGTTCAAAATCCAGACCAAAGCTAACCCGGCCAATTCTATCCCATTGACAGCTCTATATAAAACCCATTAAACAGTCTGATCCATTACCTTTATTTATTTATTTATTATTTAGTTATATAACTGCATAAATAACTATTAACTGTTTTGTTTTCACAAATACAACCTTTAAAAAAAAAAAAAAAACACTCACACACACTGCCACACACTCACGCTGTAGTGGGTTTTCACCACCTATGGGTGCTTGAACCCTTGACAGGGTGTTGAAACTCCTAAGGGCCCGTTTGGCCGGGTGGATTGGAAGGGATTGAATGGTATTGTGGTGGATGGCATGGATTTTAAAGTAATGATGGTGTTGTCAGTGGATTGTCTTAAGATCCATGGGATTGCTATATCCCGAGATCAGATCACCCAGTCTGTTTGGCACGCTCGGCCAATCCCAGGATTCAACTTCCAATCCCTTCCAATACCATGCAATTCCTTCCAATCTGCCCAGCCAAATGGGCCCTAAGAGTCTACCCCGGAGCAAGAGCAAGAACCCTTCAAAAATACAACCTTGAAGGAGTGGAATGCCAGAAAAGGACTCGTGCAGCTGACCCAAATTAGTTAGGATAATGCTTAGATGATGATAATAAACTGTTTTATTTTTCCACCTTCACTTAAATGGCCACAAATCAGATGGATAGGATTGCCTAGCATGTATGGTTTTTGAGCTATATATTATCATGGAACCCCCAGCCACATGTAAAGTAGAGAAATAAGTCTATCATAATATGTTTATCAGAATTCCAGTACTTAGATCATTTGTCAATGGCATTTGAATCCCAGCCAAATGTAAAGTAGAGAAATAAATCTATCATAATACTGTATCTACTCTTAGTAAGGTTTGCATCAATGGCGTTTGAATTCCAGTACTTAGACCATTTGTCGATAGTGAGTACACATGGTGAAAATAATTTCTGGGCTCTAATGCGGATGGCTGAGTTCTATCAATACCATCTTGATCATCAGGCATTGAATATCTATATAGGTGGAGCATGTGTCCACGAGATGCAATTGACGATTAAATGATACCCAATGTACTAAATTCCAAAATTAAAGCCTTTTACATTACAATTACCTTATGCGAACTTGTATTTTGTAGTTTATACTATTTTTTTTTAAAAAAAAAAACTAGTATAATAAGAAATTCTCCTGGGTGACTTGGTAACCTGCCTTTGTCAGGAGCCATTGGGCCCACATACTAAGATAGTCCAACGAATTGGATTAAATGCAGAAATTGCATACGGTGGATGCAAATAATTCAAATCAAACTGTCCAAATAATGGGTCTCAGTTCAGATGTACCACTTATCAAAAACTAAGATCCAATGGTTATATTTCAATGAACAAGTAGTCACCAATCTTACTAATACATGCCACATCATTTCTGGGGCCTTTGTATGTGATATAGGGTTGGATCTCGTATAAACATCATGGTGGGGCCCACCCCAGCCAGATGCTGAGAGAGAGAGAGAGTGACAGAGTGCTGTCTGTCTATTTCTAAAAGCACCATTTCAAACCGCCAGATTTTGGACCGTTGGAAGATTTGGTAATAGGATTGAAATCACAGTTATAGAGAGATGTCAAATGTGTTTATTTGGTGTGAAATGAATTTAACACCTGACAAACAACCCATAAAGAGAAGTAAATAATAACTGATGATACATGTGGAAAACAACTATTAAAAAAGAATAAAGAAAAAGAGGAACCAGTTATCCAAAGCATAGCCCCTGATATCTAAAATGGTGTTCCAAGACTCTAGAGATGAACCTCATATGAGAGAGATCCCCTGAGATGCAATGGGGATGCAAACCCCCACCTGAGCAGGGTTCATCCGCCCAATTTCATCTTAGGGTCCCCACAACAAGGATGCCTGCCATGTCCCTAAAAGTGCTTCGAAAAATTATCAAACATGGGGGTCCACCACCCACAATGCATACACATACTCATTCAAGTGTGTTGAAGATGATATATAAGTTTTGGTACCAAGTTTAACAGTCAAAAAGAAATGTTGCGATCTTCTTATATATAATTTCAGATCTTCTTATATATAATTTCAGATAGCTACTCCCCTATTGTATATTGAAAATTGCTTATTTCCTAGGCCCACATCTTTGATCTCATCCTCATTTTTGGACCTCCACTCCAGCCACGCCTCTCTAATACATTCCTCTACTTCTCCTACCTTATCGACGTGCTTTTGGAAGGTAAAATCATCAGCGTGCTCATCCTTCCTCATGACAAATAAGCACTGGCTTTACCACATGGGGTGGAATCGGACTTTGAATGCACGGATAACATCAACAATTTTCTTCTCAGGCTCTGGGTCACCCTTCTTAATCAAGTCGGTCAAGACCAGGTACTCTTACCTTAGGTCTTAAAAAAAGTACGAACTTATGTAAGTTTCACATTTTCCAAAAAAAAAAAAAAAAAAACACTCATGCAGATGCAAAAAACTAGCTATATCAACACTGCAGGTTGGATAGAAGGGCTTCATGGCAGAGTGCAGATAGCCCGAAAATCACCATGATTAATGATCATTGCCATCACGTCAAGGGCTTGCAGATAGTCAGTAAGAGTAAATACAATCTTCAAATCACGTTGAAGGCCCTCAATTAGATGTTTGAGATCATCCAAACAAAATGATTTTGGGTCATGTGCAACCAAGGACCCCTTAATATCTAATGGTTCACTTTGACCACAGGTGGGTCCCACTGGGAATTGCATAGAGTAATAATGTAAGAAAATGGACGGAGGAAATTAGCAAGTCATACTGGACCAATGCTCAGTGCTCACAACAACAGAAATTTTAGAAGATGATGTCTGCAATAAAGTGGAGAATGATGCAGATGTGATGTCCATTACCACTCTAAAATGAGAGCTAGCATCTGCCATGATCAGCTTAGTATTGCCTCTTGTAACTGAATGATGTTTGTGTGATATTGCTATGGACATGGCAGCCATTGTATAATTTCATATGGAATATAACATCATCGTCTAAACCTTATTACAACTAACTAGGGTCAGCCACATTAATCATGTTCAGCCATTCCATTCTATCAAACGACATACCAAACCCTAGGAGTTTAGACTGTCACATTGGCATGTTATGCCCCTTGATAGAGTATGGAATGTCATATAATATAACATATAAATCAATGTCATCAAAATTGTTATCGTGTAGCAAATTGTAATAGGAGTCGTAATAGTAAGATCTTTTATAATTTTCTTAAAAATTGAAACGGGAAATATGAATTTTTTAAATAAATCAGATTATAAAAAATAAAAAAAAAAAAAAAAAAACTCATCAATCATCATTTTCATAATATGCACCTAGTAATAACATGTCATGATAGTGTTAAAGGATTCTTTTGCCATCAATCAATTTTTTATTTTTATTTTTGTCTTTCAAGAAAATTTTATTAAAAAATATACAAGTATCCTTTTAATAATTTATGTTATTGTTACCTTTCTCCAATGTAGAATTAGATTCAAAAAACATCATTTGATTACGTAGACAGCTGAAAAACATATTTTGATTTTTAATCATCATTCCACAATATATATAAGTTAGCATGATCATAACCATCCATAGAAACATTCCAGATAAGTTAAAAGCACATAAATGCAAAAGTTAAAAAAGTTGTGATTCATTAGCTTAAGAGAAATGTCAATTCTAACTTTGTACATGACATAGTTAAGAAGGTCCAAGCCGCTTATCATGTGGAGAATAGAGCAATTTTATACTGGGTTGAGTGCTGTCAATACATCTTGTTCATCAAGCATTGAATATCTACATAGGTGGAGCATATATCCAAGAGATGCTAGTGCCACCATAGACAGCATGCATGTGTCCGTTTGATCCTGTTCATTAGTTATATTTCTTTGAGCTTTGCAAATGGGTGGCGGGAAAAGAACCTGATGACTGCCAGAGCCACCATATACAACATGCGTCCATTTGATCATGTTCATTAGTTATATTTCTTTGTGCATTACAAATGGGTGGCTGGAAAAGAACCTGATGACGGCCAGAGGACAGTTTAGCATGAAAGCATTCTATAGTTGGTTTTGTATGAGACATATGTTTTCTTTCAACATATTAAATGTGATCTTTTTTTAAAAAAAATGCTTATTAAATGTGGGACTAAACTATCCAATTGAAAGCCAATAATAGATTAAATTGGAGAATTAAAGCTTTTAACAATATAATTAACTCAGCCGAGCATGTATTTTGTAATTTATATTATTATTTTACATATTATTAATTAATATAATAAGAAATTACTAATATGCTTTAAGACATCAATAATAAGCAATAAGATAATACAAAATATATGGTAAAAATTAAAAGATAGTTGGCAAAGAATCTTTGGTTATGAAGAGGCTATTCCGATTGCAAGTTATTTTAGATAAGCTACTCATGTGTCAAGTGGCTTGGTTTTTCCTAATTAAGTAGATAAGCATTTTATAAATAACTGTTGAGGGTCAAATACTGCATATTAGATCCCATTTATTACTTGGATTTACGTACATAATGCCGTTTAATGGCCCGTTTTGCCGTGTTTGTGATACAGGGTGTAGTTGAAAGCGTGAAATGCAAAAAGTTGATAAAAGTATGAATTTAACACTCTGTTGAGGCCACAGGCAAGGGACACACTTCAGGGGACCAATATTGACAAATATACACGGTCAGAAATCCGAGAAAAGTAAGAAATTGAAGCTCAAGTAGCCTGAAGGACATCCAGAACGCAAGATCACGGGGTTCCCAATATCGGTTCGACTCGAAACTTCATACGTTGCCTGAGGACCATAAATTAACCGTACACGACAAAAATCATCCATTGGATCGATGTAGAAGTGGCCAAACAGACAAATCAGCCCATGAATCTGCGATTTGCGGCCCACCTGATATCTGGAACTGCCTCAATTTTATTCCCAACAGTTAAAATGATATGTCAAAATGAATGGATGGTTTGGATTTCTGAGAAACATCACAGTGGGCCCTGTATATACACGTGTGCATACATAATGCACACGTAGCCGCCGTGCACGAAAAAACCAAAAACGGGTCAGCATACGCTGACCCGTCTTCCTCTCCCAGCTGCGAAAGAACGGACAACGTTTACGCTGTCCGTCCGTTTTTTTTTAGTGGGCCCCACTCATGGCCTAGATCAGTGATCCGAACCGTTCAACACATCCATGTATGGGTCGTAATCATCTTCAAGCTTTCTTTTCGGTCTCATGCAAAAGTAAGCGTCTAAAAGCACCGTCAATCGCAGAATGGACGGCGGAATAGAAAATTCTGTGGGCCACACTGAAAATGCTCCAAAAACACCCCTTCCCAGACGGTTTTTCGTCCTGAAGCCAATGGACGATGTGGATTTTCGAAAAGAAAGCTAAGTGGACCCCACCGATCATCACAGCGGAAGAAAATTCCGCTTACGCACCGCGTGACGCACGACCGCTTGCCGTTTTTGCGATCAGATGTGGGCCCCACACGTGCCCCATAAGCTTAATCCGAACCGTCCACCGTGTAGACAGCCGCGAGCACTACAAAATCATGTTGTTACTTTTCACCCATGCGTGCACACGTGTGAGATACGGAGGCCACAAAAGGGCTGCTCGATAACGTTCAAAACTGATTCTTTTGTGATTTCTTCTCTGCGCCACGTCAATGGACGTTCAAAACCATCCATTCTTGACTGAAATTTCGTTCTGAATCTAATGGACGGGGTGGATTTTCCAGAAAATGCTTCTGTGGGGCCCACCAACCACAACAGCGAAATGGTGCGAAAGGTTTCGCATATCCACGAAAACTGACTTTTTCGGACAGTTTTGGCCCACCATCTTTGATCATATGGCAGATCTGAACCGTCTATCATGTAGAGGACCCAAGAAAGCACAAAGGGATGGTGTTTCTTTGAAATTTGAGCAAGAAAAGTGGCGTGTTTCATGGTACCGAACTTGGCTGCGAAAATTGCACTCCGTGTCCTGCTACAACTCTGTCACTGACTTCAGCCTTCCAGCAGCTATAAAAGGAGGTTTTTGGACGTGGGGAGCATTCATTCAAGGTCTTGAGAGGAAGAACAGAGGGCTCGAGCTTGGGTTTCAACGTGGGCAGAGGAGAGAGAGAGGAGCTTGGTTTTTTTCTTTCCCTTTTCTTTTTCTTTTCTTTTTCTCTTTATTTATTTGGATTGAGCCCATCCATGGCAGGCTAAATCCTCCTAGCTAGGGCTAGGAAGTGAAGCTTGTAGTGAGATGAGAGATTATATGCTTTTAATTTAATTTTAATTTTTGAATTGAAGTTGGTTTTAATTTGATTTTAATGGAAATATTTTTGGTCTTTAATGGTCTGTTGTGACTGAAATTACAATGGGTCTGCAATGCTTTGAATATTTTCTTATCCCTTTTATGTTTATGATGTTTGGACGCCCTGTTGTTCACCATAGTCTCCTGGGCATGGTCGGATGACGGTACCCTTCCTAACTTACATACATGTGATTGGGTGGTAATTAGTTTGATTCTGTTGGTTGCCATAGTCTTTGGGCATGGTTTGGTGATGGAATCCATTCTAATTTATCTTACTTTCATCTCTTTGAAAACTAGATCAACGGCAGTTCAGTAATTTCCATGATTTTTGATGCAAGCATAAGTTCTCCCTGATCTCTACAAGTGGATCCTCTGAATCCCTAGTTTCTCTTCCTCTGATTTATCTTAAGTTTAGAAAATTATTCCATCATTATTCCTCAATTTATACTTGATTTAGAATTCATCTTTTTCTAGTTCAATGTCTATTTAATTTTAGATAACGTACAAGTTTCAGTCCCTAGGGATTCGACCTCGGTCTTACCGAGTTATTACTACATCACAACCCTGCACTTGGGGAGTGAACAAGTTTTTGGCGTCGTTGTCGGGGACTGTCGGCTACGTTTTTCTGAAATTAATTAGTTTTGGGATTAGTTTAAGATTAGATTTTCTTTAGAATTTTTAATTCTAGGTTTAAAAGTAGTTATTTTCCTTGTTAGAAATTTTTCCTAACGTTAGAAACTTACTATTCTTCATTCTATTTGATCTTTAGAACTAACCTAATTTTTTTTTCTGTTTTGTAGGAAACTTCTAATTTAGTAAGCTCTTTCTAATTTCTCTTTCTTTAGAATTTCTTTTTTTTTTTTCTAGAAATTAGTTTACTCTTAATTAGGACTTTCTATTCTTAAAAACTAACTTATTTTGTTTTGTTTTGCAGATTCTTAACCTAGGACTCCAAATTTGGTAACTTCTTTCCATCTTTCCCTTTTATTTTCTAGATTTCTTCTTCCTCTCTTAGGTAAGTTAGAATTTGAGGGCTGAGTGTGTTTTATGCCCCAGTGGGCACGCGACAACACTCGACGTCTCGTGACTGAAGGAGGATTAGTTGAGGGGTTGACTGTCCATCACAGGACTAGACACCACTTGAATTCTCCTGAGTTAGAAGACGTTATGGCTGAAAATCAACCTCAAGCACTACCCCAACCAGGGGTTGAGGAAGTACATGATGAGAATGAGGTGCATCAGGCACCCCCGCCTCGTACTTTACGAGATTATTTACAACCGGCGGGGGTGAGTACGCCCTCATGCATGATTTTTCCTGAGAATACAGGACATATGGACATCAAGCCAGGGGTTATCCAACTCCTTCCTAAGTTCCATGGGCTTGAGTCTGAATAACCATACTTGCATCTGAAAGAGTTCGATGAAATCATAGGCACCTTATACTTTCCTAATGTATCTGAGGATACTATTAGGCTGAAACTCTTTCCATTTTCCTTGAAAGAAAAAGCCAAGACGTGGTTACATTCACTGCGTCCTAGATCCATTGGCACATGGAATGATATGCAGAGGGAATTTATAAAGAAAATTTTCCTATATCATAAGACAATTACCCTCAGGAGAGCAATCATGAACTTTGTCCAAAAGGAAGATGAAACATTCTTCCAATGTTGGGAAAGGTTCAAGGATCTGGTTAATGCATGCCCACAACATGGCTTTGAAATATGGCGCATTACGAATTTTTTCTATGATGGGCTAACATCTTTCATGCGCCAAATGGTTGAGACAATGTGTAACGGAGATTTTATTAATAAAAATGTCGACGAGGTATGGGATTACCTCGATAGTCTCGCAGAAAAAACACAATCATGGGACTATTACCCAAGAACGAGCACCACGTCTAGGCCGACTCATTCAAGGGAAAAAGGAGGAATATATCTCCTAAAAGAGGATAATGATCTTAACGCTAAGGTGACCAATCTCACCAGAAAATTTGAGGCCATGGAAGGAAGGAAGGAAAAGGTTAATGAAAGTGTTTGCGGTATCTGTGATTGCAACATTCATACTACTGAAAATTGTCCTTCAATACCTGCCTTTCGAGAAGTATTGAATGAACAATCTAATGCCGTAAATAACTATCAAAGACCTTTCAATGGACCACCCTCTAATACATACAATCCTGGCTGGAAAAATCATCCGAATTTTAGTTAGAGGAACGGACAAACTGCTACCCCTCAAGGTTTCTTCAATCAAAATCCAAATCAGGGGAAACCTTAAGAAGAATCGGCTCAATTCTCCATACAAGAGCTGGCTCGGACAATGCAAGGAATTTCAGATTTTATGCAAAAAATAGATTCACGTATGACGGCTATGGAAAAAGGGATGCTCCCTGCACAATTACTCCCTAATCCGAAACCGCAATACGAGACAGGTGATCCCAGCTCTTCAAATCAAATGGGGCACGCTAAATCCATCACCACTCTTAGGAGTGGGAAGGTTATTGATAAAACCCTTCCGGTTAGGCCCGAAAAGCCTCAAGAACCAGAAGAGGACAACAATGATGGATCTAGTGGCGCCCCACAAAAATTTGAACCGGAACCTCTAGAAAAGCTAGTTGCTCCGTTTTCCCAACGGTTGGTTGAACCAAAACGTCTATCTAACTCTCAGGATATCCTAGAGGTGTTGAAACAAGTGAAAGTCAACATTCCTCTGCTTGACGTTATAAAACAGATACCTTCATATGCTAAATTTCTAAAGGACTTATGCACTACCAAACGACGAAAAAGTGTTCAAAAGAAGATCTCCTTGACTGAGAAAGTGAGTGCCATCCTGAAACAAGATGTGCCACAAAAATTCAAAGATCCCGGTTGTCCAACCATATCATGTGTAATCGGGAACTATCGAATTGATCACGCACTTCTTGACTTAGGAGCAAGAGTCAATCTGATTCCCTACTCGGTATACCAACAGTTAGGTTTGGGTGAATTAAAACCCACTCGAACCACACTACAACTTGCTGATCGTTCTGTTCGTATACCAAGAGGGATCATCGAGGATGTGTTGGTCCAGGTGGATAGATTCTACTACCCTGTTGATCTTATCATCTTGGACACCGAACCCATCAACGACACGAGCAATCAGATTCCCGTCATTCTTGGTCGCCCATTCCTATCTACTTAAAATGCAATTATCAATTGCAGGAATGGTGTCATGACTATGTCCTTTGAAAATTTGACATTGGAATCGAATATCTTTTTCAATAACGGCAGCAACTCAGAGGATGATGACGATTTCCACGATGTTAACATGATTGATTCTTTTGTGGAGGATAGAACACCTCTCACCTTATCCTCTGATCCTCTAGAGACGTGCCTGGCCCACTCTCATGATCTTGATGATGATATAATTAGGGAGACATGTGTCATGCTTGATACTGCACCGGTACTTGAAGTTAACCGGTGGAGGCCACAAATTGAAGAATTGTCCCAAACTGATGTAGTGCCTCTACCGTCTAACCTCAAGCCACCGAAGCTTGACCTAAAACCTTTGCCCTCTGATTTAAAATATGTCTATTTAGGTCAAGATGAGACATACCCGGTGGTGATCTCTGCCCACCTGGAGAAAGAACAGGAGAGTACGCTGATATCTACTCTCATTGAGCATAAGGGAGCTCTTGGATGGACGATAGCGGACCTCAAGGGAATTAACCCATCGATTTGTACTCACCGTATATATCTTGAGGATAATGCAAAGGCTGTTCGGCAATCACAACGTAGATTAAATCCAAACATGAAGGAAGTGGTTAAGGCCGAGGTTCTCAAACTATTGGATGTGGGGATCATATACCCTATATCCGATAGTCAATGGGTGAGTCCAACTCAGGTGGTTCCTAAGAAGTCCGGGATCACCATCGTAGCCAATGCCAATAATGAACTCGTGCCAACCAGAGTTACTACTGGTTGGAGAATGTGCATTGACTACAGAAAGCTGAATACCGTCACAAGGAAAGACCACTTTCCTTTGCCCTTCATTGATCAAATCCTGGAAAGGCTAGCTGGTCATTCCTATTATTGTTTCCTTGACGGGTATTCAGGTTATAATCAGATTGAAATCGCCCCTGAGGATCAGGAAAAGAACACATTTACATGTCCCTATGGCACCTTTGCTTACAGAAGGATGTCATTCGGGTTATATAATGCCCCTGCCACCTTTCAGCGATGCATGACGAGTATCTTTTCTGACATGGTGGGGAAATATCTAGAGGTCTTCATGAACGATTTCTCTGTTTTTGGTTCATCTTTTAGCGAATGCTTAGCAAGTCTTAAATGTGTGCTGAAAAGATGTGAAGAAAAGAATTTGGTACTTAACTGGGAGAAGTGCCATTTTATGGTTCAAAAGGGAATTGTCCTTGGGCATATCATCTCGTCCAAAGGAATTGAGGTAGATAAGGCAAAAATCGATCTTATCTCTAACCTACCTCCACCCAAGAACATCAGAGATGTGCGATCCTTCTTAGGACACGCAGGCTTTTACAGACGATTCATAAAGGACTTTAGTCTCCTCTCTCGTCCTTTATGTAATCTTCTTCAAAAGGATACACCATACGAGTGGACTGAGCAGTGCCAAGAAGCTTTCACTAAGCTTAAGGGCATGTTAACCACTGCACCTATCATGCAGCCACCCGACTGGAGTCTTCCTTTTGAACTTATGTGCGACGCCTCTGATTATGCTCTTGGAGCGGTTCTAGGCCAGAGAAAAGATAAGCGGCCTTACATTATTCACTACGCAAGTAGGACTCTAAATCCTGCCCAAGTGAACTACTCGACTATGGAAAAGGAACTCTTAGCCGTAGTGTTCGCTTTGGACAAATTTAGGTCCTACCTGATCGGATCCAAGATCATCATCTACACAGATCACGCGGCACTTAAGTATCTTCTTTCTAAGAATGATTCTAAGCCCAGCCTAATACGATGGATCCTTCTACTCCAAGAATTTGATTTGGAAATTAAAGATAAAAAGGGAGTAGAGAACGTAGTGGCCGATCATCTTTCTCGCCTTAATACCTCTGATTCCCTTGAGGCGACCCATATCAATGACATGTTCCCTGATGAACAACTGTTTAGAGTCTCCCATTCACCTTGGTTCGCTGATATTGCTAATTATCTTGCTACAGGTGCCATACCGACACACTGGACGTCACAAGATAAGAAGAAATTCTTTACCAAGGTGCGTAACTTTTTCTGGGACGATCCATATTTGTTTAAATATTGCCCAGACCAAATCTTAAGGAGATGCGTACCAGACGATGAGCATCAGAGTGTCATCTCCTTTTGTCATTCACAGGCCTGTGGTGGTCACTTTTCTGCTAAAAAGACCACGGTCAAGATTTTACAGTGTGGCTTCTACTGGCCCACTATGTTCAGGGACACTCATGAGTTTTGCAAGGCTTGTGAGCGTTGTCAGAAATTGGGAGCATTGTCCCGTCGAAATATGATGCCCTTGAATCCCATCCTTATTATAGAAGCATTTGATTGTTGGGGCATTGATTTCATGGGACCATTCCCCCAATCATTTGGAAATCTATATATTTTGCTCGCCGTAGACTATGTCACTAAATGGGTCGAAGCAATTCCGTACCGCAAAAATGACCATCGCACGGTCATTAAATTTTTGAAAGATAATATCCTGTCGCGGTTCGGAACACCTCGAGCCATCATTAGTGACGGGGGCTCACACTTCTGCAATAGACCATTTGAGAGCTTAATGAAGAAATACGGTATCTCTCATAAGGTGAGCACCCCATACCATCTACAGACAAGTGGACAAGCTGAAATTTCTAATAGGGAGATCAAACATATTCTAGAGAAAACGGTTAACCCTGATCATAAGGACTGGTCAATCCGATTGACCGATGCCTTATGGGCGTACCGTACTGCTTTCAAAACTCCTATTGGAACATCTCCCTTTAGACTTGTTTATGGGAAAGCCTGTCACTTGCCTGTAGAATTGGAACATAAAGCATACTGGGCGATCAAAAATCTGAATTTCAATCTGGACAACGCTGGCTCGCTACGCAAACTTCAGTTAAACGAACTTGAAGAAATCCGGAATGATGCGTACGAAAACTCGAGAATTTACAAGGACAGGATGAAGGCGTTTCATGATCAACATATTCTACGAAAATCATTCACGCCAGGTCAGAAAGTCCTCTTGTATGACTCTCGACTACATCTCTTTCCGGGTAAGCTTCGATCTCGTTGGACCGGCCCTTACATTGTTGTTACTGCTTATCCTCATGGGGCCGTCGAGATAAGAGATCCCGACAATGGCAAGGAGTTTAAAGTAAATGGACATCGATTAAAGCCATTTGTTGAGACATTTGATTCAGAGGACATGTCCATGCCTCTGATTGCTCCTGTTTATCAGGACTGATCTCCTAGTTTGATGGAGGTATAGGTAGGTTTATCGCTTTCATAGGTTTAGGATAGTCGCTTTCATAGGTTAGTTAATTCAATGTTTGTGGGTGACATTACTGCAAACCCTCACGAGACTACAACTCGTCCGCTAGGGGTAACCTAGGGGTTTAAAGGCTTGTTGCATACGCTAAATGCAATCGAGAGCACCTGCGAAAGTGGTATAGGTAGGATTTTATTTTTTTTATTTTTGTTCTGCTTTCTCTCTCATGCTGACAAGCTTCCATGCCGTGATCTATTGGAAACTCTCTTGATTCGTTATTCAGGTACTATCTTCCCATCACTTCTCATTTACTTTCGTTGTCCCATGTGCACTGCATGTTTATATCTTTTACATTGAGGACAATGTAGATTTTAGGTTGGGGGTGAGAAATTAGGTAACCTAATCAGTATTTTCTTGGTCTTGAGCAACAATTGTGAAAAATTTTAAATTTTTCTGAAAATTTTTATGAATTCGCAGTGATTTTGACAGATATCCCTAATTTAGATTTTCAAGGTACATAATGGTGGATTTATGACTCTTGGATTCCGGATCTGTTAGATTTCATAGTTAAGTGAATTATTAATCCATGATTAGAAGTTGTAAACATTGATTGAATCATGATTTCAGGACACGTCTTGCTTACACATTAAGACTTTAGTCTGATATTAAAGGGTTAATTTGGTAATCACTAAGCATGAAAGGAACCAGCCTGAAATATCTTGCCATCATGGTATAAAAATTGGAAAGGTTGGATAATTAATCTTCACCATAGGTTTGCTCCCTATAGGTGTGGAGTTAATTCCCCATGAATGATATCTAAAAAGAGTCAGGTGTACGATCTTCACCATAGGTTTGCTCCCTATAGGTGAGGATTTGATTCCCCTTCCTTGGCATTACTTTGAATAGAAAAATTAAAAGTTAATAGGCTAATTTATGAGGCAAGTTTTGGATTAGGTTTTAGTTATCATGAATTTTCTTATCGGTTACCAATGATTTCATGAAATTGACGATTGGATCTCTTAATGATGATAAGCCGAGATTAGACTATACATCTATGGATCTCAATGTTTAAAATTTTTCTAATTGATGGATTGATACTTTACACTTGATTATGAAGTCTACTGTGCGCTTGAGTTCAGGAGAAAATAATGCCCAATATTCATGAATCGTAGAATTCTAATGACTGGATTATTTCTCAAAAGTCATTCGGCTTTACAGAAATTTTCATATAAGTCTCAACTTATTTTTCGCATATTTTGCTCGGGACTAGCAAAATGCTGGTTGGGGGTTGTGTTGAGGGTCAAATACTGCATATTAGACCCCATTTATTACTTGGATTTACGTACATAATGCCGTTTAATGGCCCGTTTTGCCGTGTTTGTGATATAGGGTGTAGTTGAAAGCGTGAAATGCAAAAAGTTGATAAAAGTATGAATTTAACACTCTGTTGACGCCACAGGCAAGGGACACACTCCAGGGGACCAATATTGACAAATATACATGGTCAGAAATCTGAGAAAAGTAAGAAATTGAAGCTCAAGTAGCCTGAAGGACATCCAGAACGCAAGATCACGGGGTTCCCAATATCGGTTCGACTCGAAACTTCATACGTTGCCTGAGGACCATAAATTAACCGTACACGACAAAAATCATCCATTGGATCGATGTAGAAGTGGCCAAACAGACAAATCAGCCCATGAATCTGCGATCTGCGGCCCACCTGATATCTGGAACTGCCTCAATTTTATTCCCAACAGCTAAAATGATATGTTAAAATGAATGGATGGTTTGGATTTCTGAGAAACATCACAGTGGGCCCTGTATATACACGTGTGCATACATAATGCACACGTAGCCGCCGTGCACGAAAAAACCAAAAACGGGTCAGCATACGCTGACCCGTCTTCCTCTTCCAGCTGCGAAAGAATGGACAGCGTTTACGCTATCCGTCCGTTTTTTTTAGTGGGCCCCACTCATGGCCTAGATCAGTGATCCGAACCGTTCAACACATCCATGTGTGGGTCGTAATCATCTTCAAGCTTTCTTTTCGGTCTCATGCAAAAGTAAGCGTCTAAAAGCACCGTCAATCGCAGAATGGACGGCGAAATAGAAAATTCTGTGGGCCACACCGAAAATGCTCCAAAAACACCCCTTCCCAGACGATTTTTCATCCTGAAGCCAATGGACGATGTGGATTTTCGAAAAGAAAGCTAAGTGGACCCCACCGATCATCACAGCGGAAGAAAATTCCGCTTACGCACCGCGTAACGCACGGCCGCTGGCCGTTTTTGCGATCAGATGTGGGCCCCACACGTGCCCCATAAGCTTAATCCGAACCGTCCACCGTGTAGACAGCCGCGAGCACTACAAAACCATGTTGTCACTTTTCACCCATGCGTGCACACGTGTGAGATACAGAGGCCACAAAAGGGCTGCTCGGTAACGTTCAAAACTGATTCTTTTGTGATTTCTTCTCTGGGCCACGTCAATGGACGTTCAAAACCATCCATTCTTGACTAAAATTTCGTTCTGAATCCAATGGACGGGGTGGATTTTCCAGAAAATGCTTCTGTGGGGCCCACCGACCACAACAGCGAAATGGTGCGAAAGGTTTCGCACATCCGCGAAAACGGACTTTTTCGGACAGTTTTGGCCCACCATCTTTGATCATATGGCAGATCTGAACCGTCTATCATGTAGAGGACCCAAGAAAGCACTAAGGGATGGTGTTTCTTTAAAATTTGAGTAAGGAAAGTGGCGTGTTTCATGGTACCGAACTTGGCTGTGAAAATTACACTCCGTGTCCTGCTACAACTCTGTCACTGACTTCAGCCTTCCAGCAGCTATAAAAGGAGGTTTTTGGACGTGGGGAGCATTCATTCAAGGTCTTGAGAGGAAGAACAGAGGGCTCGAGCTTGGGTTTCAACGTGGGCAGAGGAGAGAGAGAGGAGCTTGGTTTTTTTCTTTCCCTTTTCTTTTTCTTTTCTTTTTCTCTTTATTTATTTGGATTGAGCCCATCCATGGCAGGCTAAATCCTTCTAGCTAGGGCTAGGAAGTGAAGCTTGTAGTGAGATGAGATATTATATGCTTTTAATTTAATTTTAATTTTTAAATTGAAGTTGGTTTTAGTTTGATTTTAATGGAAATATTTTTGGTCTTTAATGGTCTGTTGTGACTGAAATTACAATGGGTCTGCAATGCTTTGAATATTTTCTTATCCCTTTTATGTTTATGACGTTAGGACGCCCTGTTGTTCACCATAGTCTCCTGGGCATGGTCGGATGACGGTACCCTTCCTAACTTACATACATGTGATTGGGTGGTAATTAGTTTGATTCTGTTGGTTGCCATAGTCTTTGGGCATGGTTTGGTGATGGAATCCATTCTAATTTATCTTACTTTTATCTCTTTGAAAACTAGATCAACGGCAGTTCAGTAATTTCCATAATTTTTGATGCAAGCATAAGTTCTCCCTGATCTCTACAAGTGGATCCTCTGAATCCCTAGTTTCTCTTCCTCTGATTTATCTTAAGTTTAGAAAATTATTCCATCATTATTCCTCAATTTATACTTGATTTAGAATTCATCTTTTTCTAGTTCAATGTCTATTTAATTTTAGATAACGTACAAGTTTCAGTCCCTTGGGATTCGACCTCGGTCTTACCGAGTTATTACTACATCACAACCCTGCACTTGGGGAGTGAACAATAACATACTTGTCAACTAAAATTAATAAAAACATGTTTGTTCCACCCTTATATTCACTGTCCATCATGTGGAGCCAACCTTTGTGTAGACCGTTCATTGTGTGAGCCGTATTTCTGATGTGGGTCATCCATCATGTAGGCCCACCGTAGATGTGGGCTATGCATCATTAGGGGCTAACCTTTAATGTGCACCATCCATTATATAGGGCCCACCTTTGATACTGATCATCCATCATGTGGGGTCACCATCAATATTATTGTCTATCATTTGGGGCTCACCTTTAATATCTACCGTCCATCCTATGGAGCCCACATTTGATGTGGACCGTCCATCATGTGAGCCCCACCTCCGATGTTGGCCATCTATCATGTGGGCCCACCTTGTATGTGTGCCACTCATTGTTAGGGCTGACCTTTAATGTGGATTGTCCTCATGTGAGGCCTATCTTGATGTGGGTCATCCATCATGTGGGTTCCACCTTTACTATCAATTGCCCATCCTATGAATCCCACCTTTGATGTGACTGTTTATCATGTGGGCCCCAACTTAATGGAGTCACCCATTGTAACGCCCTGAAAATCGGGGGTCGAGCATAAGCTCCACTCCCGAGTTTCAACGCATCACTTATGCAACATAGATAATGATGATTAAATGTTGTTCGTGTTAGTACGTTAAACGTGAATGAGATTATACCAAAATACTATATCATACTTCAGAGATAATTAAATTAAACAAGCGGAAGACTGCAATACATATAATAAGCATATAAATGACGTTAAGTCCCCAGAGTATAATCAGATTACCAGGTTAAATGATTACATGTATAGTTCCAAAATTCATAAAATGATACAATATAATGTTCAACTAGTTGTATTTCTGAAATTCCGGTAATCCCCGTCGGTCAGAACAAGGTTTACATAAACCCGCCTGACAACTGCACGTATGAGAACGCCTCCTTGTCGTCCCCGAAGTCTGGCTCTACCTCGTAAGCATTGCCATCACCTGCAGCTAAGACAGGGTCTGGTTGGTATTTAAAGCACCGTCCCAGAGCGTGGGAGTGAGTGATCAACTCAGTGGAGCTATAAAGAAAATGTTAACATGTTATTAACTCAATCAAGCAGTAATGATAAAGTAATACAATTAAGCATCCCTAAATACTCTAATTAATACGAAAAATGGTATGTATTAATGATGCATGCCCTCGCTTGGACTCCCTTTGTGACTTCATCTTACGGTCGTAATGCGAATATCTTCCTTAGTGCTCTATACCGATGTCAATGACACATGTAATGCAATGTTATGAGCGTGATTATCAAGTTCTTATTAGTCCTTTTCATATAGCAGAATTGGAAAGTTAAGGTACCTCCCTTATGTCAATTTTCAAATAATAATACACTATAGGATCGTCAGTCCTAGTAAATCTCATACGATATTGCAGTTCTAGGTCACTACAAAGGGTTCGTCGCCTAATTAGTGTAAGCCTAGTTTATACTCTTGTTGCTATGGAAAGGCTCGTCTCCTCATCGCAGTGTTAGAGTATGCTCGAGGTCACTACGAATGGCTCGTCACCTAGTCGTAGGCCGACAGCTCGAATACAGTGTCTCATACCACCGTATTCGGCTCACAAGGTGGTGTTGCTTACTAGTCACCGCGGGTGGGCTCGTCACTCCGGTGTAGGCCAACAACTCGACCATAGTGTCTCGTACCACCATGCCCTGCTCATGACTCTTAGCGGATCGAGGTACCATGGTTTAACGGATTTTCACTGGTGAGTTTGGTACCTTAGATTCAAGCAGTAGCGTCCATACATGGTGAACATACATTGGGTCAATCGGGTTACTTGACGAGCTCGACAGGCACGAGCGCACATCGAGTTGATCGACATGAAGTGCGTAAGCACTCCATGTGACCTAACCACTGTCGACAACCGACGTAAAACGGGCCGCCCGACCCGCTGCAGCCTGCCAGGCCCAGATAAACCGCGGTCGACCGCGGATGGCACGGTGGCGCCGCAGTCCGCTGCCTTATCTGGTGGTGGTTTCGATATTCGATATTTGAAACAGGCGTATCTTGCAACCCAGAATGAGTTACACGACGTGCAATATATGAATTTAGGGTAAGAGAAGTTGATCTATCTAAATAACCTATTTATTTTACCAGATTCCATAAGGTTAATGGTCAAAAAATTATTTTATTTATTTATTTACTATTCATAGTAAATTTTAATTTCATTGTTGTTTTTCATCATTTAAACTTTAGGATTAACGTCTCATATGAAAGTACTTGAAAAAATTTGAAAAATAAGATGGTGAAAGGTGAGATTTTGAAGGAAATTGGTTGAAAGGGGATTTAAGGCTTTATGATTGAGTTCTGATAAGTCAATTAAGGTGTCATGATCGACTCATTGCCTAAGGACGTCTATCTCCAAGTTGGCAAAAATTCGGAGTATTACACCCATCATGTGAGGCTCGACTTGGAAATGGGTCATTCTTCATTAGGGCCGACCTTTGATGTGGATCATCCATCATGCGAGGAGCACATCACTGTGGCTCATTCATCATGTGGGGCCTAACTTCAATGTCCACTACCAATCATGTGGAGCCCACCTTTGATGTGGACCACACACTGTATAGGCCCCAACTTTGAAGTGGGTCGTCCATCATACCAGCCTGCTGTGATGTGGGGTATTTATCATTAGAGGCCAACTTTTGATGTGGACAATCCATTATATGTGCCTACATTAATATGAAGTCATCCATCATGTGGGGCCCATCTTTGATGTGGACCGTCTACATGTGGGCCCACCATCAATTTGAACAGTCCATTATGTGAGGTCTCCTTTAATATGAGCTAAGAGAGAGTGAGTACTTTGATATGGATAGAGAGAGGTAGAAAAATAGTATATTAAAAAGCTAGATAAATAAAATTATTAAGATAAGTGGCTTTCGGCATGTAAGCTAATTTTACGAATATGCTTTATAAAAGTAATTTGAAGTAAGTTAAAAAGTAAATATTTAGTGGTATCAAGCCCAAAAAGAATCTAAAAAGCTTAAAATAAGTATTAGATCAAGTTTTTTCTTATTCTTCTTTTGGATTTTTGGGAGTAAGAGGATATTTTATTCCATAAGATGGTGACCCTCTCTATCACATTACATTAAAAGAGCAAAAAAGAATCAAATAAATGAAAATTTGTTTTGTACCTTTTGTTCATTAATTATACTCCAATATCTCGTACTTTTAACTTGAATATTCCTTTCTTTCATATTTCTTAATCTAATAAATACAATTAATAAAAAAAATTATATTTATCAAATAAGCAAATGTTGAAACGTAAATTACAATTAAGAAAATAAATAAATAACAACTAATCAAATATGAATTATAAATTTATATTGCAAGAAAAGATGTACAACCTAAAATATTAGGGCTCTCGAGAGCTCATAGAATTTAGAATAATTTTCAATAATTCAAAAGAATAAAAAAACCAACATATTAAATAACTAGTAAAATGACTAATATTCTTTTTATAGAATGAATAAAAAAAAAAGAATATCATACATTTCATATTCCTTTGAAGTGTGAAAGAAAAGTAGTTAGGATATGCTAGAGGTATAAGACGTATGAGAAAGCCAATTGATATTGTCACATGGCCCATCCTTCTCATCAACGGACACGGATTGTGCCGTAAACCTGCCACCACGGGCCTACATGGTGACTGGACTATGTGGAGCCCACCAAGAGATATATATATATATATATATATATATATATATATATATATATATATATATATATACACACACACACACAGGGAAACGCTCACCTGCGAACCAGTTTGTAAGTACTATGTACTAACTTTTTTGAGAACCCATCATACATGATGTGGATCCAAAATCTGAACCGTTCATGTGAAGCAGCACCTAGTGAAATCCCCTGGGCCCAAGTTTTACTTTGATCTAAAACTTTTATAGGCCATGAAAAATGAAAACAGTTTCCTCCCTTGATTTGCATTTCTCTTTGCTATGACCCACTAGAATTTTAGATCGGAGTGAAAATTTGTCACATAAGGTTTCATGGGATTCCGCATCACACGGACCGTTCAGATTAGACACCCATGACACGTGCACGGGGAGCATCTCTCTCTCTCTCTCTCTCTCTCTCTATATATATATATATATATATATATGGAAAAGGTAGTATGCGCTCGACCTCACGGTAAGCTCCCGTGAGGTCAAGCTGTGTGGGCCCCACTGTGATGCGTGTCGACCATCAACACAGTGCATTTGATGGATCCCTTTTAAATTATGAGATATTTCAAAAATCAGCCATATACGGAACTCAGGTGGGCCATACCATCTAAAATCATGTGAAGACACCGTTAAAACATATAAAAGCACTTGGTGGGGCCCATTGCATGCGTCTGAAACTTGGTCTGAACCCTCATCCAAGTGGTACACACATAATGGATGGGCTAGATTTGCAAACCACATCTCGATGGGCCCGAAAAATGATTACGAATGTTTTAATGGTGCACGGCCCTTCTCCACTTCTGTATGTGGTGTGGCCCACACAAGTCATGGATTGACTTGATTTTTGAGACCTAGGCCCACGATGGAATAGTGCTTCTGACTGATGGGGTAGATGTTCGAAACGCATCACGGTGGGGCCCACACGCATCACGATGGGGCCCACACAGCTAGACGTGCATATATGGGAAAAAGGTACTATGCGCTCGACCTCAAGATAAGCTCCCATGAGGTCGAGCTGTGTGGGCCCACCATGATGTATGTCGACCATCAACACCGTGCATTTGATGGGTCCCCTTTAAATTATGGGATATCTCAAAAATCATCCATATACGGAACTCAAGTAAGCCATACCATCTAAAATCATGTGAAGACACCGTTAAAACATATAAAAGCACTTGGTGGGGCCCACCTAAAATTTGCATGCGTCTGAAACTTGGTCTGAACCCTCATTCAAGTGGGACACACATTTGCAAACCACATCTCGGTGCGCTCAAAAAATGATTATGAATGTTTTAATGGTGCACGGCCCCTCTCCACTTCTGTATGTGGTATGGCCCACACAAGTCACGGATTGACTTGATTTTTGAGACCTAAGCACACGATGGAATGATGCATCTGATTGATGGGGTAGATGTTCGAAACGCATCACGGTGGGGCCCACATAGCTCAACCTCATGGGATGGACTCGTGAGGTCGAGCGCATAGTACCTTTTCCATATATATATATATATATATATATATATATATATATATATATATATATATATATATATATATATATATCGCGCTCGTGTGCAGGTGCGTGTGTGTGTTTTATCCACCTCATCCTTCCATTTTGCCAGCTCATTTTAGGGCATGAACCCTCATTCAAGTGGGACACACATTTCCAAACCACATCTCGGTGGACCCAAAAATTGATTATGAATGTTTTAATGGTGCACGGCCCCTCTCCACTTCTGTATGTGGTGTGGCCCACACAAGTCACGGATTGACTTAATTTTTGAGACCTAGGCACACGATGGAATGATGCATCTGATTGATGGGGTAGATGTTTGAAACGCATCACGGTGGGGGCCACACAGCTCAACCTCATGGGACGGACTCGTGTGTTTTATCCACCTCATCCTTCCATTTTTGCCAGCTCATTTTAGGGCATGGATCCAAAATTCAAGCATATTCAAAGCTCAAGTGTATCGCAACACCATTAACAGTGAGGATTGAATTCCTACCATTAAAGACTTCTTGGGTGCCACTCATGTTTTGGATCAAACTCATATTTATGTTTTCCGTCATCCACATCAATTTGAACTTATGAGTAGGTTGGATGGAAACTATAATCACTGCAGGTTTGGAAGGTTTCAACAGTGGATGTCATTATCTCCACTGCTTCCTTGGTGTGGTCCACAGAGCCTTGGATATGCTTTGATTTTGGGCTCATGCCCATAAAGATGTGACCTACTTAAAAGTGATCTGGGAGCAGATTAGCAAGCTCTGTTGGGCCCACTATAAATCCAGTGTTATATCCACTCCATTAGTCAATTCTGCCAGCTCATTCTAGAGCATGAGACAAACATGAGGCATATCCAAAGCTCAAGCGGACCACACCACAGAAAACAGTGAGGATTAAACTCCCACCATTAAAAGCTTCTTGAGAGCCACTGAAGTTTTGTATCAAGCTGATATTTTTATTTTCCCTTTATCAAGGTCAAAGCCACCTAATGAATGGCTTGGATCACAAATAAGCATCATGGTGGGTACTAGGAATGTTTCAATGATGGGCATCATTTTTCCCACTTTTTTTTTTTGTTTTGGTGTGTTACTTGAGATTTGGATCTACTCTATGTTTGGGGATTGAAGACCTACCATTAGAAACTTCATCTTTTGACAATGTTGTGAAGACTAGTTGAAGGGAGATACCTGTTGATGCAAAAATCTGGTCCACCATCTTTACACATTCGAGTACCTGCACAAGAAGAAGACAAATGAGACCCTGGCTAGAGCAGGGGACCCTCCGATGCCAAAGTTAGGCTAGGAATCTGGGTCTTATAGTATTTAGGGGTTTTGGGAGAGAGTTTTTGCGTTCCTTTTACCCTTGGAGTCTCTTCTATTTATAAGAGAGGAAGGATCCCGTCGTACGGAAATTCTTTCCTAATATTTTAGAGATTTGTTGAGATCCAAGATATTTCCGAGATTATAGGATCCTGTGATTGTCGAGATCTAGAGCTATCTTCTGGAGATCTTGAGCAAGATCTTTGATTTTTAGGAAGATCCTTCGGATCCATAGCTCAGTTTTAGGTCGAGCTGACTTCTGGCTAACCCATGGCTGACCTCTGGCCGACTCATGACCGACTTCTGGCCAACCCATGGCTGAGCTCTAGCCAACCTATACCTCATAGTCTCATTCTTTGAGTGTCCTTGCATTTGCATCACCCTTATTGAAGATTAACCTGCTTTTGGACGTAGAAGCCTTATCAGGCTCGAGTTTCATAGGCCCGTGCTGGTTCAGTAGAATTGGTTCATTCCATAAGCTAACTTATTCACTTATCCATTTTTTTCCCCAACAATACCTAAAGTTGTGAGTCATTATATACAATAGAGATAAGAGGAGTAAGATGAATTAATCTTTCCTTAACTAACGTTATAAAGACCACTCGATGAATTAATTTTTCCTTAACTAATGTTGTGAAGACCACTCACTTTCACAAAAATGTACACAACCATTAGGGTTAGATATAATAGAAATAAGGTGATGATGATAGATACCGGAAGAACTGAAATAAGGTAAGTCGTCACTGAACAAGACATGGTGATGTATTGTTCGGTTCGGCACATATATTGGCAGTGGCTCATCTTTTAGGCTGAAGCTAATCCCAGGTCCGTCCCATTGACGACCTTATATAAAACCTATTAAACAGTTTGATCCATTACCTTTATTTATTATTTAGTTATACAACTGCATATATATATAACCTTTAACTGTTTTGTTTTCACAATTAAGACCTTGATGGAGTGGAATGTCAGAAAAGGATTCATGCATCCGACTGAATTAGCTGGGATAAAGCTTAAATGATGAAAATAAATTGTTTCGTCTTCCCACCACCACTTTAATGGCCATGGATCGGATGAATAGGATTGCCTAGCATGTATGGTTTTTGAGTCACCCAGCGACATGTAAAGTAGAGAAATAAATCTATCATAATATGTTAATCAGACTCTCCGGTCTATCAACTCTTAGTAAGGTTTGCATCAATGGCATTTGAATTCCAGTGCTTAGACCATTTGTCAATAGCGAGGCCACATTGTGAAAATAATTTCTGGGCCCTACTGGGAATGGCTGACATTTTAATAAATAATGTTAAAGTACGGTCTTGATTATCCCATCCGTGGCGTTCTTCACGATGCTGTAGTATATACAACACCATGCTAAAGGATAAAAAAAACCGCTGATGGTGAGCGGTTATTATCCTTTCAAGGTTCATATGCAAACTAGACAGGAAACCTTACTAACACCCATCTGCTAAATCAAAAAGGGTGGTCCAAGATCACCTATCTAAACAATCAGGCGTTAGGTAGGCCACATTTGCGTGTCGGCTCAGACCATTAGTTATTCATTGATTTCAGTGATTTGGGCCACCTGATAAACTGACTAGCCTCATTATTTTGTCGACTATGCCAAGCTTAGTTTGTATCCATGCAACACACACGGAAAAAAGCATTTAAAATAAGTTACATGCATTAGGTCCATTCATAGGATGACCTATCATGAAATTCTCCACGGTTGGGGAATCCTAGCCATCAATCTTAGACTTTTTTTTTTTTTTTTTTTAAATTTAAAAAAAAAAAGCTTGTTTTGCCTCCATGTGACCTGGGATCCTGCTTGTATCACAAGCCATTAGGGCCACATGCTAAGATAGTCTGACGATTTGGACCATTTATATTTTCGGTGCTACCATTAATAGGCTATTACCCCAGACCATGCTAGCGATTGTTGAGTTGAATACGAGCCGTTGAAGGTTTTCCCTTCGTCATCTAAATTCATCTTCAGTAGTATGTGACATACATGCACTTCACAGTAACCATTGAAATTGTTAGGTCCCAAGATCAATGGATGATAACTCAAAAATCACATTCCAGCGAAGATCTAGCTGGCTCATGGGTGAACATGGATGATGGTTAAAATGGTTGACAGTCTAAACGCCAAACAGTCCAAATAACAGGGTCTCAGTTCAGATGTACCACTTTCAAAAAATTGAGATGTGGATATTTAGTGGACCGTTAAAAATGAAAAATATCCAATGGTCATATTTCTACCATGATTGTTCAACCAATCATCTGATTTTAATCAATTCAATTTGAATTAATACATGTCATGTGTCATTTTTGGTGCCTGCATATTAACTTCTGAAGTGATAAGCAGATAAGCATGGTCGTTCGATAACAACCATTTTTAAAGTACAAGTGATCACAAGTGGGCCCACAAATATGTTAGAGACTAGACCCATCTCTAAATTGGTACTCATGGTAGATGGTGGATGTTTATTCAGAGCAAAAATCATCCAGTGATCAGGTCCAAACGTACAAAAAACGGTTGGTTATTTCAATGTGTCAATGAATCAGTCAATCCAAATTTTGGATGGTTGGTGACAGTGGGTAACAAATCTCACAAGTATCATAAAATGGGCTGATTTTCATTAGGAGTGACCGACCTGGTCATAGGGTTGGATCTCATATAAAGATCACGGTGGGGCCCACCCAAGCGAAATGCTGTGTGAGACTGTGTGTGAGTGACAGAGTGCTGTCTGTCTATTTCTAAAAGCACCATTTCCAACAGCCAGATTTTGAACCGTTGGAAGATTTGGTGATAGGATTGAAATCACGGCTGTAGAGAGATGTGAAATGTTTTTATTTGGGATTTCAAACCTGCCAAACAACCCCTAATGAAAGAAGTAAAAAATAACTGATGATATATGTGGAAAACAACCATTGAAAAAGAAAAAGAAAAAGAAAAAGAAAAAGGAGGAGCAGCTATTTAAAGCATAACCCATGAGATCTCAAAGTGGGTTCCAAGACTATAGAGATATACGTCATATGAGATGGATCCCCTGAGATGAAATGGGCATGCAAACCCCACCCAAGCGGCGGTGCCCAATTCAATATTCAGGTCCCCACAACAAGGATGACATGTCCCCAAAGGGTTTCAAAAAATTATCAAACATGAGGGCCCAACACACACAATGAACATACATCCAAATTCATGTCTAGCAACTGCGATATCTAGAAGGCATGCAAAATACATAAACATGATATATAGGTTTTGGCCGTCAAAAAGAAAAGTCATGCTCTTCTTAAATAGAGTTTTCAGATAGCTACTCCCCATTGTAAATTAAAATTGATTACTTCCTATAACCACCTCTTCGGCCTCGCCCTCGGCCACGAAAGTGGCCACCTCTTCCTCCGCGGCCTCCACCTCCACCGCGGCCCCCTCCATCTCTCTGATACCCTCCACCATACCCTCCACCTCTCCTACCATTGTCTGTATTTGAATTTGCCTTCATGTGGGGTGGCAATGGTATCACCTTATCAACGCACTTCCGGAAGCTGAAATCATCAGCGTGCCCATCCTCCCGCATGACAAAGAAGCACCGGCTTTGCCACATGGGGTGGAATCGGACCTGAAATGCGCGGATGCCATCACCAATTTTCTTCTCAGGTTCTGGATGACCCTTCTTGATCAAGTCTGTCAAGACCATGTACTCGTACTGTAGGTAAAAAGAAGAAAAAGAAAAGTACAAATGTATATGAGTTTTACATTTTCCAAAAAAAGAAAAAAAGAAAAGAAAAAGACCTCATGGTAGATGCAAAATACTATCTGTAACAACACTACATGTTGGACAGAGGGGCTTCATGGCTAAGTGAAGATGGCCCGAAAATCACCATGATTAATGATCCTTGCCATCATATCAAGGGCATGCAGATAGGCAGTAAGAGTAAATACAATCTTAAAATCAAGTTGAAGGTCCTCAATTAGATGGTTGAGATCAACCAGACAAGATGATTTTGGGTCATGTGCAACCGAGGGCCCCTTATTATCCAATGGTTCACTTTGACAACAGGTGGGTCCCACTGAGAATTGCATAGAGTAATAATGTAAGAAAATGGACAGAGGAAATTAACAAGTCATACAGGACAAATGCTCAGTGCTCACAACAACAGATATTTTAGAAGATGATGTCTGCAACAAAGTGGAGCATGACAGGCCATGTTCAGCTTAGCATTGCCTCTTGGAACTGAATGCTGCTGTTTATGTGATACTGCTATGGACATGGCAACCATCGTATAATTTCATATGGAATATAACATTATCATCTAAGCCTTATCCCAACTAACTAGGGTTGGGAATTTGGACTGTCACATTGGCATGTTATGCCCCTTGATAGAGTATGGAATGTCATATAATATAACATATAAATCAATGTTATCAAAACTCTTATCGGATCACAATTTGTAATCAGAGTTGAATCGTATAGCATCGCAAATTGTATCGTAAATCGCAAGATCTTTTATAATTTTCTTAAATTTTGAAGAAAAAAAATGAAAATTTTAAATAAATCAGAAAAAATAATAATAAAACTCATCACATCAATCATCCTTTTCCATCAATATGGACCTAGTAATACCAAGTGTTAAAGGATTCTTTTGCCATCAATCATCCTTTTTTTGGTCTTTCAAGAAATTTCCCTCAAAAAACATATAAGGAACCTTTAATAATTTATGTTCTTGTTACCTTTCTCCAATGTAGAATAAGATTCTAAAAGTGGAATTTGATTATATAGACAGCTGAGAAAAAGATATTTTGATTTTTGATCATCATTCCACAATACATATAAGTCAACATGATCATAACCATCCATAAAAACATACCAGATAAGTTATACATCAATTTGGTGTTTCAATCAGTTGAGAAGTTAGAAATTATTAAAAGAAAGAAAGCTCCAGAATATTTAGATGCCAATCAGACCATAACCTATCACCAATTGACACATGGGGTTCACCCTTGGGACACTTTAGCATGGGTATGATTGATATGTGGCTTAGATGCATTGCTCTCTAAAAGAGAAGACAAAAACATGAGCAAATCTATCCAGGGGATATGACTTGATGTACATGCAGGCCTTTTGCATCGTATGGATTCTTCCAATTCCAAACTTACCTAAGTACCACTATGTTTACAAACACCCAAACACCAGTTTGCTATGATCTCAGCAGAAACAGAATTAACCTCATCATTGAAATTTTCAAAGATGATATCTGCATGAGATTATTTGAAAACAAGGAGACCAAACTCCAACACTTTCTTTTACAGGCAAAATTTAACTCCAACACTAAAAACTTGCATGTGATGATAACCAAAGTAGCTCTTTAAAGAATGAGCTACTACACGCCTTGGTCAGGTACTTAACCAAAAATGATCGCAGCTCACAACAACATCATATAAAATAAAAACATGGCACTATGAAAACCCTTGTCCATTTCTCTAGTTTATCTAGTTTAATGTCCAACTGTTAACGAATAGTGATAATCAACACTAAATAAACTTGATATTCAAAATTAAGCCATATGATCAAATGCATAAGGTAACAGCCAACCTACCAAAGCAAAGCATGTAGGCCACCATAGCACTAATCATTTTTTTTTTTTTAAATAGTTATAATCAAAATTCTCCTCCCAAGAAGAGAGAGATGACCATGCTTGCCTTTTTTGAGAAACTAGCACATACCTTCAAAAGGTCACCCAGTTATTTTAAAGCAAAAAGGTCATGTACAACAAACCAAGAGGTAAAAAAAAAAAAAATAGTAAAAAATATATAATTAGTGTTACAGTCGCCATCTACGTTTCAAGGATTATTTTAAACAAGCCAATAGCCATGTTTACATGTCAAGCATTTCAAGTTCCAAAGTCCATGTGTTTTTGTGGGACAATCAAAAGTTTTTCTTTAGTTATTTTCTGAATTTTGGACACTTTCACACCTGAAGATCTTCCCCACTACAAATTTATCAATGAACTAGTCACAATCACAACCAATGTTTCGAATAGCAACTAGCATGTAGCGTAGCATCCACCCCCTAAAGCATGGCGCATAAGCTACATAGCATGTGACGTAATCAACAAGCTGCTTCTAGATTTTTAATTAACGTTACACTTGGTTGCACCAAATGTCATGCAATTTCTCCTAACATAATAAGGAATAAAAAGATTTTTAAGTATAGAGATAAAGGTTTAGTAATGGAACTAATTTAATATTGTTACTTGCACTATTTTACTAGAATCATTGAAAATATTAATTAATTTATATTAAAAAGACAAATGCAACAAACCATTGAAAACATTAATTAATTTTAATGTTTAGTGAAAAATAACTTGTAGTGTAATATGTAGCGTGTAGCATATGCTAATTAGCATGTAGCATAGGCTGCACGTGACTTGAGCTATTTTCACAAGCTACATAATGTGAATGCTACGAAACGCTACATTTTCTATGAAGATACTTCAAAAGGACCCATTATCCCACGAAGGATAGTGACTCAAATAGTACATTGATGCCATATGTCCATGCAAGCGGGGATCATGCTTGGTGATATACACCAATCGATCTGCTGGGCCCCAACATGGATGGCACCATCATCATCTTAGCCTTTCTCCCAACAATTTGGATTGGATCATAAATGGCACATAAGCAAAAGTTCCACGTCGGCTGCCCAAGACACATTGACCTTCACCATTTACCTGGACTCTTGGAAGTGACCATGGCAGAGGCTTACATGGAAACTAGTCACATGCTACCACAGTCTCACTCAGTATCAACCCCCATACCAATATTACACGCATGCCCCAAAGCCCAAAGCGCAAACATGTAAAGTAGGGACACCCGGCAGGAACAGAAGATGCCTAAAAGTTTAAGAAGGAAAATCCTAACCTCTTTGATAAGTGGCCCATAAATAGTTTAATAGAACAGAATTAGGGCACCCCATTTTGAATAGAAATAGGGCAACCAAGAAAATGTTGCTGTCATTAAACATCATAAGAAACTCACACAAAATAATCGGATAATATATATTTTCTGAAATAGGCATTGCTCATTATCACATTATTTTAAAGATTTCATCATGTGTTTTCAATTCCACATCGAGCATCGTAAACAGAAGATGCTCTCTCTTTTCTTCTTTTTTGCTTTAAGAGATAAAAAGCTCTTCCCAAACAAAATTCAATGGAAAGAAAATTTACCTTATTGACGTCAACATTGGGAGGCCAGTAATGAAGTAATTTGATGAAGTAATCAAACATCTCCACAGATGACTTGAAAACCTTCGGACCGAGATTGACAGGAGCGACTTCCTTCACGGGCCCATCTGCTTCCTTAACTACTTCCTTTCCCTCTTCTTCTTCTGCTTCCTCATCTACTTCTTCTTTCTCTTCATTCGCTTTGGATTCTTCGAGCCGTTTCTCCTCGACAGACGTGTCACTCTTCTGCTTCTTTGAGATGCCATTCTCTCCTTCCTCCGTCACATCTCCTTCTTCTCCCTCTCGCGATCGCTTTGCAGCGAGGTCAGAAACTTCCATTGGATCTTCGTCTTCGTCGTTGCCGTTTTCTTCCGGCTTTTCTCCGCCGTTTTCGAGATCCATGTCAGTAGCAGCAGCTTCTTCTTTCTCTAGGGTTTGAGGAATTTCTGCTGCGATTTCTTCTTCCGCCATGGAGATAGAGGAAGTACTTCTGCAAAACCCTAGATACTTAAGAAAACACAGAAATCAAGTACTTTGTACATTACACGTTAATCAAAGGAGCTACATTTACGAAATCAAAGAGAAAGAGAATCATTCAAAGACAATTAAAAATCCCCCAACAATACAGCAGATCGAGCAACAGATCCATCGTTTTAGGGTTTCAGAAAAGAAAAAAAAAAAAAGTGGAAAAATGAGAGCATGATTTAAATAGATTGCAGTAGAATCCGCACCTTTCGGTGAGACCCGAATCAGATATTCCAGTAGTCGGATGAAATCAATCTGCATAAAAAAGGATTAGATGAGATTATTGAAGCATGAGGGATTTTGGGAAGATTTTGAGAGAGATTTTCACCTTCCGGAAAAGAAGAGCTGAAGAAGAGAAGCTAGGGTTTTGGCCTTTCTGGGTTTGTAGGATAATTATAGTAAAGAGAAGTTGGGGTTTCTTCGGACGCTGATTTACAGCCAAAAGCCTTTCGCAGGAAGTTCCTGCGGTGGGATTCAAGGTGGGGTCCACCGTAATGTTTATGAGAAATCCAACCCGTCCATCCGTTTTTCGAGCTTATTTTATTAGATACGACCAAAAATTAGAAGGATCCAATATTCAACTGGGCCATACAAAATGAAAAAGTGGGGAAAAGAATCTCCACCGTTGAAACCTTCCTAGGCTCCGCCTTGATGTTTATATGCCATCCAAACCGTTTATAAGGTCATTTTTATTGGGATGAAGTGAACACACCAAAAACTTAGACCTATATAAAACTTTTGTGGCCATATAAATATTTCAACGGTGGTCACTAAATCCCCACTTTTTCCTCTCGTGTGGCCCATTTGACTTTTGGATCCATCTTATTTTTGGTCGTATGCCCTGCAATGAGATCGAAAAACGGATGGACGGGTTAGATTTCTCACAAACATCGCAGTGGGCCCCACCTAGAATCCTTGCGCAGGAACCTCCTGCATTGCGTCGGAAAGCAGATTGTGTAATCAGTAACTCAATCCGCTACCCAAACTATGTGGGGCCCACCGTGATTTGCATCTTTTATCCACGCCTTCCATCCATTTTACCTTATCATTTTAGGGTATTTAACTAGAATTGAAGAATATTCAAAAACTAGCTGTACCACACCACGGAAACAGTGTGAATTGAACGCTTACCATTGAAAACTTCTTGAGGGACATATACGTTTTGGATCAAGATATATTTGTTTTTTTTTTTTTTTTCCTTCATCCATGTATATGTGATCCTATGAACGGTTTGGATCACAAAAAAACATCATTTTGGGCCCTAGAAAGTTTCAACGGTAGACATCATTGTTCCAACGGTTTCCTATGGTGTGGTAACTTAGAGCTTTGTATATACTTCAAGTTTAGTTCCACAACCTAAAATGATCTTTAAAAACGGATGGATGGAGTGGATAAGAGACATAGATATATGTGGGCCCCACAGAGTTTACTCCGTACGGTTATGGATACTGACTTACTCGCAGTCCGGTTCCGACTGCGTGTAACAACGCCACTGGTGATCTGACGTCACCAATTTCCCTAGGCCCATCATGATGTGTGTTATATCCAAACCGCCAATCCATCTACCGAGATCATTTTATGTATGAACCCAAAAAATAGTCAGATCCGGATCTCAAGTTAACCACATCACAAAAAATTGTGAGACAATGATGCCCACAATTAAACTGTTTATTCGAATATAACCTTTTAATAAGTTCACGTGTACAATAAATAAATAAATAAATCCGAGGGTAAATCCTACCTTTTACCTAGAGCTGGGCAACGAGTCGAGTCAGACTGACTTAAGGCTGACTCGGCTCGATCCGTTTTTGAGATATGCCTGACCCGAACTCGATTGGAGTTCGGCATTCCTAACTCGATTCGAGTTCAGCATTCCCAACTCGATTCGAGTTCGATCTGGCCTAGATTAATCTGGACCGAGTCCAATCCGGTCAGAAGTACCAAGTCAAGTCGAGTTGGCACCAGGTCGGATTGATGGAGGGAGGGAGTGGAGAGGAGAGAGGAGAGGAGGAAGAGGGTGATAGTGGTGGGTGGTTGTCAGGCTTGAAAGAGGAAGAGGAGGAGGTGGTTGTCGGGCTTGGAAGAGGGAAGGAGGGTGAGAAGAGAGAGGAGGAGGAGGGTGATGGTGGTGGGTGGTTGCCTGGCTTAGAAGAGGAGGATGAGGGAGGGAGAGAGAGAGAGAGAGGTTAGGATTCAGTTAGGGCAGGGTTAGAGAGTTAGGTCAAGTCAGGTTTCAGATCGAGTTGAGTCTAACTGGATTGAGTTTCTAGTCAATTCAGGTCGAGTTACTGGGTAACTCGAACTCGACTCGGTTTGAGTTTGAATTGGGTGAAGCTTACTTGGTTCGGACCGACCCGACTTAAAGAGTTGGATCGGACCAAGTAGGACGAGTTGAGTTAGCCGGATCGGGTCTTCCCGTGCCCACCTCTACTTTTACCCACCGTCTTTTTTGAACGCTGATGAGGGTCAAATATTGCATATCAAACCTCGATTATTGCTGAATTTTACGTACATGATAATGCCTAATGCTATATTTTAATTGTATTTTTATTGCAGGACGAAATCAGGAGCGTTGACTGAAAAAGGATATTAAAAGCGTGGATTTGACTCTCCGAAATCAGGACGCTCCCAAACTTTATGTTCCAAAACTAAACCATTATGTACAAAAACACTATTTACAAACAACAATATCCTTTATCTTCACAGTGCTATCGTGAAACTTTATCTTGTCCATGGTGGCACTGTCTACTACCAGAAAAATGGTCAAAGGCTGTAGCTAAAGATCTATGGCTACGGATTATAACCGTAAATATTTCTTCATAAGATTCACAGCCATTAGTTCTATGACTACAAATCTAATTCGTAGTCATTGCTTCTGTGGTGAAAAGTACATATAACTACGTATAATTGAGTGAGCCTAACGTGAAATTGAGCGAGTCTAACATGAAATTGAATGAGCCTTGCTCAATTTCATGTTTGCCTAGCTCAATTTCATTTGAGGCTAGTTGAATTTCATGTTTGACTCGCTCAATTTCCTTTGAAGCTCGTTAAATTTCATGTTTGCCTCACTTAATTTCATATTAGCCTCATCGCTCAATTTCATGTTTAACTCGCTCAATTTCCTTTGAAGCTCGTTAAATTTCATGTTTGCCTCGCTTAATTTCATATTAGCCTCACCACTCAATTTCATGTTTGACTCGCTCAATTTCCTTTAAGGCTCGTTGAATTTCATGTTTGCCTCGCTCAATTTCCTTTGAGGTTTGTTGAATTTCATGCTTGCCTCGCTCAATTTCCTTTGAGTCTTGTTGAATTTCATGTTTTCCTTGCTCAATTTCCTTTGAGGCTCGTTGAATTTCGTGTTTGTTTCGCTCAATTTCCCTTGAGGCTCATTGAATTTCGTGTTTGCCTCGCTTAATTTCCTTTGAGGCTCGTTGAATTTCATGTTTGCCTCACTCAATTTCTTTTGAGGCTCACTGAATTTCATGTTTGCCTTGCTCAATTTCATGTTTGCCTTGTTGAATTTCCTTTGAAGCTCGTTAAATTTCATGTTTGCCTCGCTCAATTTCCTTTGAGGCTCGTTGAATTTAATGTTTGCCACACTCAATTTCCTTTAAGGCTTATCGAATGTCATGTTTGCTTCACTCAATTTCCTTTGAGGCTCGTTGAATTTCATGTTTGCCTCGCTCAATTTTATATGAGCCTTGTTTAATTTCCTTTGAGGCTTGTTAAAATTTTTGTTTGCCTCGCTAAATTTCACGTTATGCTTGCTCAATTATCCGTAGTTGTATGTATTTTTCCTTACAAAAGGAATGATTACAAATCTAATAAAGCAACTGCTACGGTTATAATCCGTAGCCATAGATCTTTAGCTACGACCTTTGTCCATTTTTCTGGTATTGGACGGTGCCACCGTGGACATGACAGAGTGCCACAGTGCCACCGTGAATGTGAGGGTATTTTCGTCCTCCAATAATGAGTCTGTACAGAATGGTTTAGTTTTGAAAAGTAAAGTTTGAGAATGTTCAAAAAAGATGGTGGGTAAAAGATGGGGCTTACATTCGGAAATAGCTCAAAAAAAAAAAAAGCATCACCGAACTTCTTTGGCCCCAAAAAAGTTTTACGTAGGCATTTAATCCACTACTTTATGTGGTGCTTTGAATTTTCCTTATTTTTTAGTTCATGCCTTGAATTGATTTTGCCAAATAGATGGATGGTTTGAATGTAACACCTATATTATGTATGGACCATCCCATGAAGCTTTACTTCATAGGAAAAATCTTAACCATTCATTTTCCAACATCAAAATAAATGGTTAAGGGAAAATATTTCAACGGTGGACATTCAGCAGATTAAAACAATGGCCTAAGTTGCTATAAATAATGGGCCTGCTTAGGCATACTAAAACCGATTACCCAACGATGAATCTTATAATCTTGTACAGGTGCAGTGCATCATTTGCCATGGATTCAAACCATTCATTTGTAATTTATGAACCATGTATCAATGGTGACTCATAATCTGATGGTCAGATCAATCAATATAAGAAGACCCGACGGCTACGATGATGATGATGAAGAAGAAGAAGAAGAAGAGATGCCTAATACAATCTCGAAGTGATTAGATGTCGTGCATATAGTAGGGGCCACTTTGATATATGTATGTATATATACATCATTTATCCATTTTTATAAATTATTTTAGAGCATGACATTAGAAATGAAGTTGATCCAATCTAAGGTAGACCATATCATAGAAATAATGATGATTTACATTTAAAAAACCTTCTTTTGGATTATAAAAGTTTTAGTCCAATTTTATATTTATTTATTTTTATTTCATATAGGTTTGTGTGACCATTGTGTTAGCTTTTAATGGTAAACTATCAATCATTACTATTTCTTATAGTATGCTCTACTTGAGATTTGAATCAGCTTTATTTTGAGGGTTGTGCTCTAAAATGATCCAAAAAAAATAGATAGATGGCATGAATAAATAATACATACATTAAGGTGGGTCCTATGGTAAGGGGCACACTGTAATATACCTAACTACTCCTTTTGTGTTTACAAGACAATCTCTCTCTCCTAATTCCATTTTAATTATAACTAGAGATGTTGTCCATCTATCGATTAATTTCAAACTAACAATTGAGATTATCCTAACCTTTGAAAAAAAAAAGAAGAAGCTATAAATACTATTTTATGATATAAAAATTTGTATTAAAGCAATCGGAGGATGACTTTTTCATGGAGTAAGTCGGGGAGAGAATTATCCTCATAGCATCTGGATAGGGACAGTGTTGAATTTGCATAATCTTGGCCCCATCATTAATAGCATTGATTAGTATTTTTAAGATAATGATTTTTTTTTTTCCTTTTATAATCATAACTTATAATGGCGACACATTGGAAGCTCAATATTAAGAAAATTATATGAATGAAAATACACAAGAATAATGGTGAGATTCAACGGGCTCTCAATCTGCATTTACAATTATTAATCAGTATAAACTTCTTTTTTCTAATATTAAGCATGAGCTGAGACACATACGGCTAGAGAAAAATATCCTATAATAGATTTTTTTTCTTTATGATATTATTTATAGTATTTTTTAATTTTTTTAAAAAAATTTTAACACACGCACTTACACTCCACACTCACCCACACACTAACACTACAGTGAGTATTTGAAATTCATGAATTTGTATTGAAACTCTAGTAAGTCCACCATTGAGACATGAGTAAGGACCCATGATATTATTTAGAGTTGTTTTCTATTTGGATTACTAGACACATGTTTAAACATATTAGTTACTATTAATTTAATGTTGATTTATAATTAATTGTTTATATTCAATACTTTCTCATCATTTTATAAATTTTGAATTAATTAGTCCACTTTTTTTGGCACACCAAAATTATTGCTTTAGTATAAGGATCGACCACAAGATTTATTAAGTTAGGTTTATTTTAATAATTCATCTTAAACGAAGACTTTATATGTTATTTCATAATTTTTAAAAGATATACTACTTTAAATTCTATCAAGTGTGAGTATCTATTACATGTTATAAACATTTTACAAGTTATCCAAACATAAACAGTTATTTATATATAAATATATAACAAATTAAAAGCTAAATATGATAGGCTATAAACACTTTACACATGTCATTAGATTACTTATGATCTGATTACGGCTTAAAGATTTTACAGGCATTCAAATGACCCCTAAGATGTCTTTCATTCAGTAAAATTTTATCTCTATTGGCTTTATATATATTAGAAATAGAGATATAAAAGATTTATCTTCCTTTAAATGCTAATATGATAAACCGTTGGAAACATGCATTTGACTTGTGGCCTTACTATGTTTGATTTAATTGAGCTTGTAGATAAAGCACATCTTTGATGAATTTGCCCATTGAGGCTTTTCTCGGGAAGAACCCTCTTTTGTTGTCCTTCTTCGAACTTTTTCCGTCTAAGTGGACTTACAGATCGCACCCTTTATCTGTTTATGATTGGACTTTTGGATGAAAATGATTATTTCATATATTCGACATATTTTTTCATTATCGATTGGGAATGGCCATTTGTTGAGTGGATTATTTTAAAATTCGATTGCTTGTACATCTTATGACTTATAACTTCGATTGTCTGTAAACTAGACTAATAATGGTTGGATTAATCATGTATACATGACATATAGAATTTATCGAGTAGTCAGCGTATGACACGGGGTTTCGCGAGTCATTATGTGCATATCTTAGAGTATTTTATCGGATGACTCAAAATTATTAGCACGTGTCGTTGTCTACTGTGAGTGTCATTTTGCATGAATTTTACCAGGTGGTTGATTACTATGTGTGTACATGAGTGTATTTTACCAAGTGATCAGTTTACTATGGTATCATTTCTTTATGAATTTTACCGGGTGACTAGTTAGTATAAGCACACCTTAGTGTATTTTATTAGCTAGTTAGTTTATTATGAGCATCCTTATCAACTTGATGTCCATCCCCATATTAAATGCATTGCATGCATCTTAGCAAAATAAATTTGTGTGGATTTACATGCTTAAAGATAACATACTTAGCATTTACATGTTTATAGATAACATACTTAATTAAAATTCACATGTTTGGAGATAACATGCTTAATATTATTTATATGTTTATGAATTATATGTGTAGGAATTGTGCTCTTATGAATAAGTACTTGTGATAAACTTACATATAACTAAATGACATGATTATAACCTTTGGAGTATTTCTTCACAATGATAGTGATTGATGCCTTCCACTTGAGAAATGTAGATGCGCTAGCAGTAGCTCCAGATATGGGACCTTAGGAGAGCACCTTTATGGAACCTAACAAGGAGCTGTGGAATAGATAACCTGACAGTAGTGTGATCGAGCTCAGTAGTAAGCTCAATTCTCTCCTTTTGATAGTATCATACATTCATTCAATTATATTATGGTTTGTATAACACCCTGTTAGTGGAGTGGGATGGTACATTTTGAATTGTATGTTTTGAATGTTCGTCCTATTTGATGGAATTTTCCTCCTCAGTTTAGGGGAGAGAGTGCAGTGGGTTGAAAAATCAGAGTAATTCACCATGCTGCGTGACCCGGTCGTAGGTGGTCCATGACCGGTCGTAGGTGATACTCGACCAGTCGTGGGTACGAGCCTTGGCATGACTCAAAGTCTAGCGACTTTGGGTAATATTTCTCCGGGGTACTCGATCGGTCGTAGGTAGTCCACGACCGGTCGTAGGTGGCTCATGACCGGTCGTGGACTCGGTATGACCAGTCGTGGTTACGCAGATTCGTTCTACGATTTTGCGCGGATTTCGTGTCGCAAGTCCTTTTGCAGCTGGGATGCGGAAGAAAGTTTCCTAAAACTATAAAAAGGGGTCTCTAGGATTTTTATATATATGATGGTGATAGAAAAATACAAGAGAGATATCAAATGTGTGAGAGAGAAAAAAAAGAGAGAAAGGAAGCTTGTAGAAGGGAGGTTATGCTCGTGGAGGTGATCTACCATATCTCAGCGCTTCTACGTCATCGTAATCGGTGAGATTTCTCAATTTTTTTTTATTTTTTTTATTGTTTATCCACTCCTTCGTGAGTGATGAAGATTTGATCATAGCAAGGTGTGCTTGTGATCGGTTGTAACGTTCTGCTTTATAGTGGATTGTTGATCTGGATGAAGTCCTTTAGTTTTTACCTCTTCGAGGGTTTTTCACATAAAAATTTTGTGTGTGGTGTGTGATTGATGCTTTGATTTATTTCATTACTTTCTTATTCCATAATTCTGGTTTGTTATGGAGGGCTAGATCCTAAGGTTTTGTGCAAGGCCCCCAACACTATTAAATCATGCTGCACATATCTTTACTTATTTATGGATACCCAGTATACGGATGCCTATGACTCTTATTAATAACTTGATAAAAGGATAATTTGACTTCACAGGCATGTAAGAAACCACCCATGTGTAAATTTTACATAGTTGTGACATTTGGGTTTTCACCACAAGGGTCTTGTACTTGGGCGGTGGAAATTGAAGCATTACAAAATATATCATTAACTAAAACTTAAGATGTGGACATTTAATGGACCATTAAAAATGAAAATATCCAACAGTGTTATTTCAATGAATAAGTGTCCATCATATAGATGTCAAGATTACTCAACGAATTTAATTTTTAAATGATTATAGATAGTGGGTTCTACAATTTAATTGATTTAATTTGACCTTATACATGCCACGTGTCATTTTCAGTACCTCTATATCAAACTCCATAAGTAACAAAAAAATGGCTAGATAATTTCATAAATTATTAGTTTCAAACAACCATTTTAAAGTACAAATTAAAAATAATCACAAGTGGGCCAAAAAATATGTTATAGATTAAACTCACATTTAAATTGGTCTTTATTGTGAATACTATTTATAGCAGATATTATTTGGTGCATTCATCAGGTTGGCCACATGTACAAAAAACTGTTGGTTGATTTGTTTATATCCCAAGGTCATATTTAAATAAAGAAGTATACATGAATAAGATGTTATGATTATGCGCCAATTTGATTTTTGGATAATTAAAGACATTGAGATTCATAATTAAATTAGTTTAATTTGAGTTAATATATTACACAAGTACCATTTTTAAGTGTCTACATATGAAATATCATATATAGCTTGAGTATTATTAGATAACTCCTTTACCCTTAAGTTCGTACTAATGACTTAACAGTATGCTAAATGAGTTTCAACACCGGAGTCATGGGTTCGAGTAACCATTGTGGTGTTTCTGAGTGTAAGTGCATAAGTGTTTTTTTTTAAAAAAAAACATCCATAACCTTTAATTTCAAACAACTTTACTACTTACACAAGGGCTAACAAATATTTGAGATATCAAACCAATCTCTAAAGCATTCATTAAGATAAATGTTCTTTAAAGCATTAATCACTTGTTATATTTATCGGATTTGATAAAAATGGTATGTTGATAGCTAATGACATGTTGATAAAACTGATAACTAATTATAATTATGTCTAACACCAATAGATAGGATATGGAACAAAGAGTGATAGATTTTTTTGATGAATGCCTCATATCACACATACGAGGTGTGTCTATATAAATGCGTAATTTTACGATCACATGGGCTTAATGGTTCAACTTTACATCATTACTCATTGGGGCTTTTAACGCATTTGTTAGGTTATTAACAATTGGTATTAAAGATAACATTATGTACTATATTCAAATTATGGAATGGATGATCTGTTAATCGCTTAACTGTACACGTTATATAAATCATGGGCTTTTGGTGCATGAGTAAGAATCAAATAATATGATAAATTTTAACAAAATTTCAATCATCCATTTTCGGCATTCATAATACTTGTAACAAAATTTTAATTCTCTATTTTTGGCATTCATAATACTTATAATGATAGCAATGTACAATGGTTACATAATATAATTTTAATAATTTATTTTTATTATTCTTAATAGCAAAAATTAAGTTATGAGTTATAAATAAATTTTCAATTCTCATTTTTCTTACATTCTTAATATCTTACATTCTTGATATTTATGATGATATTGATGAATAAAAGCTGCAGATCAAGAATCAGATTATCGACTATAATGTAGGGTTTTGTTGACAAGTTTTAAATGTATGGTTTTTAAAGGACATTGAATACCTTACGAGGTGAATCTCACATCATTATAATCCTAATTTGTGACAATATGTGACTAATTAAATGTAAACTAATTTTTCACTCATCCGCCAAACATCTTGAAATAGAAATCTATATAATTTTCAATAACTTGTTTGTTAAGCCAATATTTATATTTTTCCTTAAGAGCATGGAGGAGATAATGATGATAGAGATTTACATAATAAGTAATGATATTCTTAATCATATAATCAATCAACCTGTTATAGTAAGCAACTCCTTTCTTGTTTGCACGATCATTGCCTTATGAAAATATACTTGATCAGGAAATGAAGAACATATAATCATATCTACCATCAAATCAATATTTCCCTTATAAATATGATACCATCTCATCAACCGAAACATAAGCGCTTACACTGTTTGCCACGATTCCTGAGTAACAAACGAATACATTTCAGATGCTTGAATCATGACCGTACTCGTGGCTGGTGACTCTTTCAACCTATTATGACAAAGTTGTCATGCCAAATGCGAACCCTGACGGAAAAATATCTCTTATGAGACATCTAGTGTCAGGGTTGGCCACACACATAGTAGACGAACATGATGAAAAAGATTAAAATGCAGTTAATAATATTTATGTTTTCACTCTCTTTAACACAACTGCATTTTTTAATTAAAAAATGATAGTCCACATTCAAACTGGTATAATTAGACTTTAATAAGAAGTTATCCATCATAATGAAAAGTTAATAAATTAAAAAACTCAACTCAACTTAATATATAGTTGAGTTAAAATTTTCATTTAAACTTCGGAATATCACCTTTAAATTAATGTCTTTATTCTTGTCTTGAAATTGAGTTAAATGATCAACTTTCATACATTCATTCAGCTCTTCGTACTTTACCATCATTTACATCACTCTGATTTTTAAAACATTTTAAACATTTCATTTGGTACACAAAAGAATTAAATATGATATGGATAAAAGAAAATCTCATATCTTATATGGAGTAATTTTCAATTCTAAAAAAAAAAAACTTTTTATATTTTAAAAAAGAACACTTATAACAAAGAACTCAAACTTTAACTTTAATCTTAACTATTGGTTAATACCTAACATTGAATTTTAACCATACATCTCTGAACAACAAAATAAAGACAAGAATAAAATTTTAAAACAAATAAAATAACTATTTAAAATAACTCATTATATATATTATGAAAAAATAAGATTAAATTTACAAAACAAATAAAAAAACTACCCAAAATAACCAAATCACTTAATAAGAAATACTAAAATATTAAAATAACACAATATTTATTTATGAAAACGTGACAATATCTAGATATTTTTCTTTTACCGTTACTTGGCGATGTTTGAAATGTGATATGTATAATGCTGTCACATGTTTCTTCGGATGTTCCGCCATTACAATTGTAACACAGGTATAAAAATGACTTAAGCAGTTACTTGTTCACTTCCCTCACTATCTTATTTACCTCATAAAAAGATAAAAGAATAAGAAAAAAGAGAATAAAAGATAAATAATTTTCTTTTACTATAAGAAAATGATAATAAGTAATACAAAATATATTGAAAAATTAAATGAAAATAAAAAGAGTTAGAATAGCTCAAAAGTACTTCACCAAATTTTTTTCCTTATTTTTTTTTTCCTAAACAATAAGATACTGAGCATATAAATTACCTTAAATGAAACGAACAAAATATAATCAAATAAATCAAAATTTTATTTTGCACCTTTTATCTATCAGCAATCCTCCAATATCTCATAATCTTAACTTTAATTTTTCTTTCGTGCTCATTTCTTATTATAATAACGCAATTAATAAGATTACAATGTATAACAAATAAGTAAATGTTGAATGTATAATATAATTAATAAAAAATGATATACAATAATTAAGTAAATTTAAATTATAAATTGAGCATGAAAAAAAATATGACCTGCAATATTAAGACTCTCATACAATAAAAAATAATTTTCAATAATACAAAGAAATCAATATAAATATAAAAATTGTCTAAGATGACTTATCGTAAATTATAAAAGAAACAAGAAAGATAACATTATCTTCTTTTATAGTGTTGATATGCAAAAAATTGAACATATCATACGTTTCATATTACTTTACGTGTGAGTGAAAAGTAGTTGAGAAATGTCATAGATATGTTGGTCATAATACTAGTATAAGAAAAATAATATAACAAACAGATCTTTGTCACATCGCCCATCCTTTTAATCAACATGCCACTTGTGTTAGACATATATATCATTCAATTTATAAGCCCACCAAGTACACTTGACCAAAGTAGTAATAATAATGAAACTAGTACACTCATCTTGTGGGCTGCACTGATTATAATTAATGGATATAATCGATGGTATGATTCAACATAAACATGTAACCTACCTAATGATACAGTGGATTTGTTATTATTTAATTAGACTTAATCCACTCTTAGTTGCGCCAAACATGCTCAACTAATGTTGAACATTTGGTTATCTTTTTTTCATCCAATGGTCCTCATTCAAAGTACATATGTAGTCCACCTAATAAGTAGACTAGTAAATTTTTGAGGCCAAAGAATATTTAGATAACTAGTTGCAAAATGACATTTCTCCACTTGAAATTGAGAAGTGGTACTTCTGTTATGTCAACTAAGGGGCATGACACATATGGTGAGAAGAAGATAAAGAGAGAAAATGAAAAGAGATTAGCGGTGGAGAAAGAAAAATAGAGAGAGGCAAATGACCACAGTCCTCAAAAAACTTTACGCACCACAAAAAACTCCCTAAATCGACGGGCCCACTATATTTTAATGTGAAATCCACTCCGTTGACTAGTTTCTATATTTTGTTATGAGGTAAAATATCTGCTAGATCCTGCTGATGTGGCCCATGTGAGCTTTATTAATATTATCTTTTATATGAGTCTTACAAAGTGAATTTTACATATACAACATGAGACAATTCTTAAGGGTTTTACGCATGATGCTTCAGTGGGCTACACTTATCAAAGATGTACATGGTGTTTATACTCGTTTTTGGCATATTTGCGTGGGCCAATGAGATGGCGCTATGTGTCGGCACTACGCACTAGATGATGGGTAAAATCCCACTAGCATTCTTCATCATTGTATTATACACCTAATCTTGCACACCCAGATGAAATGATATAGAAGATGCCACATAGTAGACATGTTGTATGTGGTGTAGATGATTTCAAGAAGAGGAAGATGTGCACATAAGAGAGAGCATTAAATGCTGAGTTTTATCAAAAGTACTCTCTACAAAAAGTAAAAGTCTCATTAAAGCAAGTCTCTCTTATCATTAAATGCTTAATTCCATCAAGGGATATATTTATCTAGAATTAAATGTTATAGCCTTGCCAAGAGTAACTCTTCACGGATGTGGAAGCCAAGTGATATAAGTATCATAATAACTTTCTAATGTGTGAGTTCATAAACTTTTAGCCAACGCACGATCCGAAGAAGCGATAATATATCTCTTGTACATGTGGTTGCACACAATAGGCTACGCTAGTGTGAAAGAATCAATGAAATTTCCACAACTAAGCTCCCAAATCCTTCATGATGCTGAAGACTACGCAAGTCCACCACCTCCCAAAAGCCTATATAATAGTACTCCACGAAGTGCTCTAGGCCTCACACCAATATAATCAGACATCTTTATTTATCTGTCCACCATGGATATTTAATCTTGATCTTTTTTACTTTATTTTAGTTTAAACCCCCATCGCTACTCGTAGCATGGGGGCCTTAATTTTAATATTTAGTTTCTCTCTACCTTTCATCTATGACATCTTTCTAGATCGCAAAATAGATTACTCAGTTTCGAATAGAGGATTGTTAGGCTTTCCTGCTACAAGCTATGTGATTTTGCTAGCCATCTCGCTATGAAGTTTGGTCTACATTAGACAATGAATGGATGGTTAAATCATAATTGTCTTGCCACATGCTTGGTTTCTACCAAGACCACGAACAAGATGTCACCTCATTGGCCATCTCGTCATGAAGTCATGTTTCAATCGAGCAATAAACAGATTGTTGAAGATTGCCCTCCATCAGTCGTCTTGCCACAAGGCTTGGTTTTTAATCAAGTAACGAACAGACGACCATCCCATTATGAAGCTTAGTCTCGATTGGCCAACGAACGGATCGTCATCCCTTAAGCTGATTGTGAGTGCCATTATTGTTAAAATCATTAATAGAATAACATTTTCAACTTAAATTTTCTTCTTTTTTATTTTTACTATCGAACTACGGTAGAGAATCACGCAGAAAGGACAAGTCATTGAGTCCATAAACACACATTTATTGTCACAATGCAAAAAGAATCCATTTGAAAGGGCTAACCTCTACTGCTTCACAAATCACTTGAACACAAAACACAAATTGGTGGTTGAGAGGATACCTGGATCCTGTGTCCAGTATCCTATATATCTATCTCAACGTGAGGGAGCATTAGTGGTTCAATCAAACTTTGAGTCGAGTAGACTCTAGCACACCTGCACATCTTACCTACACACGGATTTCGAGGACCTGGTGTGGCCTAGTTTGAATCGTGTAAACACATGGTTTGGTAGGTTACCTCAACATTTGCTAACTAGTTGGTGTTAAAGCTTCGTGGGCTTTATTGTGATGCATGTGTTTTATCCATGCTGTCCATTCATTTTGCTAGCTCATTTCAGGATGAGCCCAATATCAAGACATATATAAAGCCCAAGTTGACCACACTACAAAAAAAAAAGAAGTGGAAATAATGACGTCCACCATTAAAACCTTCTAAGGTTTATTTGTCATCCAACCTATTCATGAGGTCACATAGACTTGGATGAAGGGAAAACACAAGTATCAACTTGATCAAAACTTCTTGAGGGCCCTCAAGAAGTTTTAAACATTAAGTGTTCAATATCCACTTTTTTGTGTTGTGTGGTTCACTTGAGTTTTTGATTTGCCTCATTTTTGGGCTCATTTCTTTAAATGAGTTGGAAAAATTGATAGATAGTGTGGACAAAACACATACATCATGGTAAGGCCCATAGAGCTTTGACACCAACTAGCTAGCTAATTTTAGGGTCACCATCCAAACCACGTCTTGGACAAGAAGCAATGATGTGGTCTATGTGAGCTTTATCGGTCTTATGTCCTGTACAGTTCTAAGTAACATGTCTTGATTGACGGAGTGGATTTTACATATACAACATGAGACAATTCTTAGGTGTTTTAGGCATAATGCTTGCATGGGCTATGCACGTAGAAAAGTAGTGTGGCCCATATGAGATTTATCCATCTCATCTCTTGTATGGTTCTTGATTGATGGAGTGTATTTTATATATATACAACGTGAGACAAATCATGGGTGTTTTAGGCATGATGTTTCCATGGGCTAGACGCATAATAGAGGAGAGGTGGCATGACCCATGTTAGCTTTATCAGTCTTATCTCTCATATGGTTCAAGTAATGGGTCTTACTTGATTGACATAGTGGGTTTTACACATGCAACTTGTGACAATTCTTAGGTGTTTTATGAAAGATGCTTCCGTGAACTACACGCATAGAAGAAGAGAAGTGGTATGGCCCATCTGAGCTTTATCAGTATTGTCTCTTGTACCGTTCAAGTAATAAGTCCTACTTGATTGATAATGGGTGTGGCCTATGAAAGTTTTATTAGTCGCATCTCTTGTATAGTTTTAAGTATGTGTCTTACTTGATTGACAGATTGGGTTTTATATATATGACATAAGAATTTATTTTTTTTATGTGTTTTAGGCATGATGCTTCTATGGGATATGCATGTAGAAGAGAAGTGATGTGACCCATGTGAGCTTTATTGGTCTAATCTCTCGTATGGTTCAAGTAATGGGTTTTACTTGATTGATGGAGTGGGTAATACATATATAAGACGAGACAATTCTTGGGTGTTTCAGGCATGATGCTTCCATGAGCTACTTGCATAGAGGAGGAGAAGCGGTGTCGCTCATGTGAGCTTTATTGGTCTTTTCTCTCGTACTGTTCAATGGGTTCAATGGGTCTTTGGTTGACGGAGTGGGTTTTACATATACAGCATGGGACAATTCTTAGGTGTTTTAGGCATGATGCTTTCATGGGCTAAGTTGTGTGGTCCATGTGACAATTCTTAGGTGTTTTAGGCATGATGCTTTCATGGGCTAAGTTGTGTGGTCCATGTGAGCTTTATTGGTCTCTTATATCTTGTACAGCTCAAGTAATGGGTTTTACTTGATTGACCAAGTGAATTTTACATATACAACATGGGACAATTCTTAGGTGTTTTAAGAACAATACTTCGGTGCACTACAAGCATAGAAGAGGAGAAACAGTGTGGCCCATGTGAGCTATCAATTTCAGATTTAGATTGGTTTATTATCCGGTTGGATCCAGTGACCTATCAAGGCAACCCTACCCATTTTCGTCTCTGTTTGTCAAGTTCGGGTACAGGCACCACGCCTTATGGATATAAACTCAATGGGGTCACTCGTTATGAATAGGGAACCCGGCATGACATTGATCCAGGAGCTCAGGCCATGACTAGCATAGGCCAAGCCCAAGCTTGAAAAAATTGGCTGAGCCTGTTTCCAACATGGCTCAAAAAATTAATTAATTCCTATTGTCCCTAATCCATCTATCCATTGATTAAGCGGGCTATACATGCAGAAAGAAATAAGCACCTAAAGGGGAACATCTACATTTGCATGGGTTGCCTAATTAAAGATTAAAATAGCAATTTTGTAGGATATAAGACGTGCCTATGAAGTTGGGTTAGGTGGGGCTGGGTCTTTCCGGGCTAAAATGATTTTAGTGGAAGACTAGCATGCCATGCATCCCAGGCCAAAGCTCACCCACAGGCCAAGCTAATGGGTCCAACCCTGTTCAAAGCTTATGACTGTCCCATTGCCTGGCTTAGCTTTGGGTGAACCCAAGCTCAGAAAAAAATAAATTAAAATAAAAAAGATAAAGAAAAATCTCAAGCACCAGCTCTCTCTCTCTCTCTCTCTCTCTCTCTCTCTCAAGTTACTCATCAACAATTTAAAATGACTGAAGTGCTCTTATTACATTTAGATGCCCTAACATGATTATTAACCATCCTTTCAAGGGCCTCTATTTCAGTAATAATTGGGATATACTCCTATTTCACTTTTCCACCATTAAAATAAATAATTAGATACGGTGACCCTTGACAACCAACTAAAAAAATCCGGACTTGATTTTCAGGCAAGAAACCGACCATGGTCAGCCTTATTCCTTGTGGCACTAGGAATTTGGAGGCCATTTGCTAGAGAAAGCCTACTGACTGCATTCGCAAAGGACTTGTTTGGTTGCCACTAAAAATTGAGTTCATCTCATTTTAGTTGGCAAGTTAATCATAAAAGTTTTTGGGCATATACCCCCTTTTTAGGGATAATGCAAAAACCCCCCCTCTGGTTCCCATACTTGTAAATACTTTCATAATTTTTTACAACATTGGACAAACAGCCCCATTCCATTACTTTTTAAAGCTAACTTTGCCTATTTGAAAGAGAGGATTACCATTTTGCCCCTACTCTTTTACCCTCCCCTTTTTTTAAAGCTAACTTCGCTTAGGGTATGTTTGATTGCTGTCTTGAAAATTGTGTAAATACTGTGATTTTATACCCACGAAAACTGTGGACCCCACCATGATGAATATGTCATATCCACGCCCTCCATCCCTTCCACAAGCTCATTTTAGAGCATGAGTCCAAAAATGAAGCAAATGAAAAACTCAAGTGGACCACACCACATGAAATAGTGGTCCTAATGGAACTTAACTGTTGAAATCTTAAACTTTCTTAGGACCCACTGATGTTTATTTGTCATCCAACCTATTCAGAAGGTCATACAGATTAAGGGTCGCTGGCCCACCGAGCGTTCCTTCTGCATGGCTCTGGTGTCCAACATGTCGGACATAAGCTGAAGAAAAAGGAGCTGTGCAGTAGCTTGCACCATTGAATAAGTAACTGAACTCCTATGATAGGTCACCACAATTTTAGGAACAGGAAAACGGTGGTGACTCATCCAAGACATGTGGAACTCATAAAACGCTATCCAGACCATCCAAATTGTTCATCACATTGTAGATGGACTAGATATCTTAAAATCTCAGCAATCCTAACCATCGAATTGACAGGTAACAAACGGATACTTAAAGGTAAACTGCTGTGGTCCAAATTCTAAGGGCAAAGTCAGATGGTTAAGCATATCTGTTCAATGCAATTTTTTGGGTTATACTCCAACAGTTCTTTCTGAGATTTGGATGGTCTGGATCATAATTCAAAAACCTGGAAACTCATCTGGGTCTTTAAATGACTCGATTCGATATTTGACAATAGATGTAGAATATTGGGGACTACAAAATACGTAGAATATATAAAATGGCAAAAGCTGGCAATAAATTCAAATTTGGACAACCGTTGAGTTCATGGCTGTTTTGGGACATGTCTTTCGTTCAAATCTCTTCTCATCCATCTTTACTTTTTATACTTCAAAAGTCGTTGACTGGGAGAGTTACTGGATCTACGAGTTGCAAAGAGTCGATCGAGTTTATGAGTCAACATGATGAGTATCTACAAAATTCAGCCAAAGTCAAGCTCAGAATCGAGTTTCTCAGTGACTCAGCTAAAAATCCTGCTGAGTCGAGTTGACTCAGATGAGTTTCAAGTTGAATCAGCGAGTTTTAGAACTATGGTCTGGCTTGCCTTTGCAACTATGCCATGTGAAACAGTTAAAGTCTCCACCATTTTATAATGGTGGTTCAGGGAAGCAGATCTGGTGACATGGGTCAGGTTGAGGGTCAACCCTAGCCTGACCTGACCTCAAGAGGACCCAACTTACAAACCGGCCAGACCCAAATTCCAACCTGAACCCAACCCGAATTCCTCTGTGCATGACCTGACCAAACCCAATCTGACCCATATACATGATTCCCGACCCGATATAAGCCAACCTGAATTTGCTCAACCTGAACGCACTCCAATTTTAAATCGGGTTAGAATTTTTCAACCTGAACCCGACCCAAGGACCTTGACAACCTGACCCAACCCAACCGGAAATCAGGTTGGTTCAATCGTGCTTGTGTTGACTTGAAACCAAGTAGCAGCCCTAACTACCATAGGAGTCTAGACTTCCAAACTTAGATTTCAATTTGAAAAGATTAACTTACCAAAATCCAGCATCCTCTGTACACGCACGGCACACGTCCAACATTCAAACAGTTCATTTATTGGCTCTTGTAAATATAAATAACTTACTATAAATGTTTTGCACAGGATTCTTGCCCTAGCATGCAGGATCAAACTATAAGGCAATCATCTTACAGCTTATTGCCTTTGTACGTCTATACATGGACGCGAGAGAAAGATTGCGTGCATAAATTCAATCCAAGTGGGCCGTGAAGTAAAGAAATTTTCAGGGGGTAAAAAAAAGGGAATCAGAAACCTTTCGAAGTATTGTTTTGACAGATAAATTGATGGGAAATGGTGCAAATCATATGCAGGCAGTTGCTGTCACTGATACACAGTCGAATTCCGAATCTTGACATATGGTCGTACAATCTTGAATGTTTGACCCTGTTGAAACATCATATAAACTGAAGCATTAGCATACCAACAATATTTGAGAAACATCAAAACTATATAAATAGAGATTTTCTGATTCCACGGACACCTAGATCCAGGCCCTCACGTGCGGGAGATAAACCCATCTCCATCAGGCAGGGCTCCTCTAGGTGCCCTGACCCAAAAAATCAGGCTGGTTGATACATCCAATGGGCAGTGTATGAAACACTTGGACAGCCATAAAGAAGTTCCCTGAGTGAGTTCCAGGCATCCATTTGTTAAGATCCAACAGTGGCCACCAGATGAGTGGACCCAACTGATAGACAGCTTAGAAATCTGCATGCATAACTGTGTGTGGAGGGGCTGGATAATAGTTCAAAAACCTGAAAACTTGACTGGAAGCTCAGCTGGGTTGGGCGGAGTTGAAGACAACTGGACTTGACTCAATATTTAATAATTAGATATTAAAAAATTCCATAATAACTACTAGATAATTAAAATAGTTATAAGAAAGATAATAAATATAAAGATAGAGTTTATCAACAGCTCATTGACTAGCACGCTAGTCAAGTTTGTCCCACCATAATCTAGGGCTCGAGGGTTCGATTCCCTCTTCCTTATACATACCCACTAATTTCAGAGGTTTGATTTGGGTGAATTTTGCATTTTAGCCTTCCTGATTACACCTTCTTGAGTCAACGATACGATAAGCTGCTCGTCAACATGCAGGAAAATTCAGCTCTTATCAGATACTTGGTTAGAAAAAGGAAAAAGATGTTATTGGTTGTATTATACAGAACAAGCAATTCATGTACAAAGGGATAATGCTTGACACCAAACCAACAGTGTGTTTTGTTGGGCTCAACAATTGTAAAGGTGGGGTCCCACCTGTCCGCAATCCTGACCATTCATCTGGTGGGCCCTATTACCAAGAAACTTACCACGTCGTCCAAGTGATCATAATTGTAGCCATTAATCCACATTATATGGGTCCAGAAGAAAAAAAATCATACCAATGAGCTTTTGAAAGCAAGAAATTTTCTTGGGTCCAGCAGATGAATGGTCTGTACCACAGAATGGCGGGGCCACCCATAGCATTGATGACCAAGAAAAACTGTTTTCATTCGATATGGAATTGTGTATTTCCAATCAGTTTACCTCCCCTTTCTGGTTAAACATGCGGCCAGAAACAAGCCCACGGGCATTACTGGTGGAAGGGCTCTCTATCTGTAAGCCAAAGATGCACAAACATTACATAAGATACCGAATATCAATGAGTGCGGAATCTCAAGCAAGCAATTATCTGATACTTGCCACAAATAACAGCCACTCGTCAGCTCTGAGGGGCCTATGAAACCACATCCTGAAAAGGAAGAAACAACAAGAAACATATTAATTCTTGTAGGATCACTAATACTGCTGGACAACCTTCTTTCATGCGGAAAAGAAGTCGTTCACTTTCAGTGAGTATATCCCTTCTATCACCACTTACAGTATCGCCTTTTACAAAAGTATCAGTAATCCAAGCCAAGAAACATAGGTTAGGTTGATGGGGTTTGCAGTCAAAGTCAAATACTCCTGTATTCACTAAACGACTGAGTGAGCCCTATGATCACCCTAATATGTCCTCAAGGACTAGCTATATTATTGCCAAAAGCCTGAGTATGCCTTTGGAAAAGGCCTCTCATGCAGGGCTTATTAGAACCTGGGATTGGCATGTTGGAATTGGGTGTGTCAGACCTCCAATTAGTGGATAATAGAGTTCTTGGTATCAGTGATTATTGACAATATACTGTGTCATGCGATAGTATCGATACTATCATGATATCATTATCAGTCGATACACGAGTCATTGCACAATATCGGCAATCTCTGTTTTATAAATAGTTAGTATTGACTATAATCTCGATATTATCTTTGATACCGACACGTTGCCCCGAAAAGTAAACTGGGAATTCACCCCCCCAACCCCCCCCCCCCCAAAAAAAAAAAAAAGGAATTTTTTGGGAATCCCTTTGCAGGGTGATTTTTGATCACTGCTCTTGGCTTTATTCAAAGCAAATCTTGGATTTGGGGGAGAAATCTCAACTCAAGAGCGGAAAGAGGCCAGAATTGAAACTAAAAAAAAAATCGGAAAAAATACTTTTTCTAGAAATGTTAGCATGAATTGCAACGGAAATCCATATCTATGCGTGATTCTCATGCAGTGACATGAATTTGAGGCAAAGAAATCAACAATAGAATGGTGGAAAATGAGGAAATCCTAATTTCCTCCATTCTATCCCTCAAAATGACAATTGAAGAGAGTGGCAATTTGATAGATTCATAGTGAGGACCGATCTTTCGGCTGGGCATAACTTTTCTTTCTTATGAATCATTATTTTTTTTGCTTTTCCTGAAAAAAAAATTTTTATTTAATTATTAAGAAATTAAGAAAATGGAAGAAAAATCTTTTTATTTTGAAAAATATCTTCTTCTTCTTCTTCTTCCTCTTCTTTTTGAAAGATTAAATTTATTAAGGCAAAAAGCCAAGAAAGCAACAAGAAAAGAAAGAACATAATAAAAGGAAAAACAGGAAAACAAAACCAGAAAGACCTAAGAACTACCCGTTAGGGGGCCCACTCCTTGACATACAAGGCTATTTCTCTCCAACCACAACACCCAGTAGGATGCCAAAAGGGCAACTCTCCATTTCTTCTTGCCAAGGATATCACCGCTAGAAGCATGATAGGATCGGAAAAGGGCTTCGATCGATGCTGGCATATCACCCAACTAATATCAGCTGCCCTTAGAATGCCGAACCACACAACACGAGAGGAGCAGTGGATGAAAAGATGGTCAACAGATTCCTCCACTCGAAGACACAACGGGCACCTGTTTGGAATAATCAGCGAACTTTTGTAAAGGTTGTCTATGGTAAGGATCCTATTGTGCCCGCTTAGCCATGCGACAGTGTAGACTTTGGGAGGAGCTCTGTAGGACCAGATATAGAAGGTGTGGCTGGGATTTGTAGAAGGTGTGGCTGGGAGGAGCTCCGTAGGACAAAATAGCTCCTTATCTTGAACAAATAATTAAGTTGTTTCATTAATTATTTCTCACGTATGTATGTTTATATGTATATATATGTGTACGTATGTATGTATAGATGTATGTTTATATGTATATATGTATGGGTGCAATGCAAGCAAGTATGGATGTATGTATTGAATTTATTTATGGATGTATGGATGCATGTGTGCATATATGGATGGATGGATGCATTGATCGATCATGAATGCATGCATGCATGTATGGATGTATGTATTTATGGATGTATGCATGCATGCATATATGGATGGATGGATGCATGGATCAATCATGAATGCATGCACGTATGTATAGATGGATGGATGGATGGATGCATGATGATTGTATGTATCAATGCTGTACAAATGAATGAATGTATGGATGGATGGATGCATTGATATATGTATGTATGTACATATGTATGGATGGATGGATGCATGCATGGATGGATCATTTATGCATGCATGGATGAACTCATTTTGGATATAATTTCCAGCTTTTGTCCGAGAAGGCATGGTTTAGATCCCTATAAAATGGAAATCATTATGCATACTTCCTTTTCTTTTTTTTTCTTTTTTTTTTTGGCAATATTTTGAGTGATAAGTGTAAACATCTCTTGAAGTTTCACTAAAAATTCACAAGTTTACCAATGTTTCCCTCAATAAAGATATTTTCCCTTCTTCTTTTTTTCTTTTTTCTTTTTATTTTTGAAGGATGACAATTTATTAAAAATGCAGGAAAACCGCGAAAGAAAACAAAGATTTGAGATTTCACATATCTGTGAAATTTTTGACAATAAGGGGGCATTTGGATCGTTAGTTACTTGAGATAAGCTACTTATGCCTCAAGTAGCTTATCGTAGTTTCTACTTATTAAGCAGATAAGTATGTTTGGTAAACAACATACTTATCAGCTTCCCCTCTCTTTCGTATCTCCTGATGCCTCTCTTCAGCAACTTATGAAAAGTAGAAAAGCTAAAAATAAAAAAAAATTAACTGAAGTGATTAAGTAATTTTAAGTAAAAAAGCTACTTGTAACAAATCATGAACCAAGCTTACTTATCTGAAATAAGTTACTTATCTACTGCTGTAAGTAGAAAAAGTAACATATTTGATGGTATCCAAACGGGCCCTAAGCAATACATGTTTCCATATCCCAAGTCATTTATACATGTAACAATACCAATACTTTGGGCACTGCTTGCAGGCACATCTGCTGGTATGTCCATGAGCTGCTTTATACATGTGCATGAGCTTAGGAAATCTCTCCTTTTCCTATGGAGATTTCTGTCGAGTGCAGAGGTGACCACTTACATAGCAATAGTTAAGATAGTGTTCCCCTGTTGATTTACCATAGAGACTGTTCTGGTTCAAAGAATGTCATTTACACATGACAGTGCTTTTTTTTACACACACACTCCCACCCACACACACACACACACACACACACACACACTCACTCACACCCACACACACCACATGGGCATCGAACCCATGACCTTAGTGTTGAAATACAGTGTCTACCACTGAGCCATGAGTATGGACCTGTATGCCAGTTGCATGTTACTCAAATAGTTTTACGAGTTTTTTCTTTTCCTTTTTAATCTAGTTCATCTGCAATGTCCTGTTGTGCATAACAGTGAGGATTGCAATTGCAAATCGAAGGTTAGGATGTTAAAAAACATTACATGGATAATATGACAAGATATAATTCAGTAAGAGAACTTATCACGACTGCAGCAAAATCAACATTGACAGAAGAAGATAAGAAGCCAACAAATAGGGTTATCAATGGGCTGGGTTCATGACATGCCCAGGGTTTCTGCCTGAAACCAGGTTGTTAACATGTCAGGCCTGAAATTTCGGCTGGGGCCCACCCCTGGACCTGAAAATACACCCAGCCCTGGTCCTGGACCTGGTCTATTGAAGGCCAAGTTATAAATCGTTACATACAATTCAGAACCTACACACGTTTCCCTCAGGATACTTCCCACAGAACTTACTGTATACATTATGGAGATGGTTATTGACACTTACGAGTGATCTAGACTGAGTGATGACGTCTTCAAGCCCTTTACACGGTGCGGATTGAGGCTTATGCCAAGAAACATAAGATCCGATGCATATGCTACTACACATCTGCCACAACCATTTGAGAAAACAATGCACATTCAGACTTGTGGATAGTAAAATATGATTCTTATCCAATCCAAAACTGGTGAGCATTTGTTGAAATTAGAGGAACGAAATAAATTTCAAAAGAAAAGAAAAACTAAAATAATAGCTTCCTTTTTGAATAAGAGTATGTGACACTTCAAAAGTGTATTTCCTTGGCTCCTACCTTGTACCTGAATTTGTTGAGCTCTTCTTTACAGTGCATTTCTCTAGAAGCATAAGGAAAAAATGCTTCATATTCAGGTGTCTTCATCCCTTGGTCAAATTCAGCTGATCTTCCAAATTATAGTAATTTGTGGTTCTTTCAACATTAACTTAATAAAAAATAGTGAAAAGCTTAAAAGAGACGTGTATCCTGTTGCACGACCATGGAAACTCAGGTTGAAGGTTCAGGACCTTTTCTTTTTCTGTTTCTATTCTATTTCAGGCGTAGAAATTTCCTTCCATCTTGGTGATGAAGTCATATTTCTTTTACATTTTGACCTTTCATACTTTTGACAGATTTTCATTTTCTAAAGCCTTATGGATTTAATATAACTAAAAGTCAAAGCACAATTTCTAAGAAAAGAAATATGGCCAGATTGCCGATGAAGTTCTAAACCCTTTGGTCAAAGTAAAAACATTCAAATTGGATTTTTTTTTAAGTGATTTACAAAGAACTTAAAGATCCATCCACCTCTTCGAGATGTAAGCCCTCTTAAGAGATTTGCTAAGATCACATGCACCTTTGCATGTAGCCAACATATGCCAACCTTGCATGTACATGGAAGGTCTGAAACGATAATCAGGTGGGCCCACTGTGTAGATGATATGGCCTAACAATGAAATTGGTTAACTCAAAACAGCGGGAAGTTTAAGAAAAATGCCAAGAGTCCTGATGCATTCAGGCCTCAATTGCAATCTGAGGCCTATGATCAGATTGGTGGGCCCCACAGAATAAAATTGGTGGCCCCTCATGACTCATGAGTGATCAATAGATTACTGGATCCACACGAATGCTTTAGTCAAACTGTGGGTTGACAAAGTTCATATGGTTTAGTCTTTGGATCCTTACTTTAGTAAGTTATTATTTAATTAGTTGTTAAAGTGGATGGTTCTAAGTTTTCCTTTGTTATTTTTTCACTCCTTTTGATGGGCCAATTTTGGGTACCAAATGATGTCTGGATGACAAGAAATTGGTAACATTGAAAACCTATTGATTTTCGAAGACCAAGATCACACAATTTTAAGATGAATGAGCGAGTTATTAGCCATTTACAGATTGCTTGTATGGTCGTGATGGGGATGTAGGGATTTCTTAGACATTAGAGGTGATGGATGGTTAGCATTATATAAGTATGGAGTCATGGACAAATAGGCAAGTTTATCTGAAAGTTTTATATAGTACATAGTAAAACATCAACTTCACCTAACATGCATCCATGCAAGTAAAATTACCCAATAGTTATTTAAAAAGACAAGCTCCACAGGGACGACCACCTACCTGTGCAAAGCTGGGTCATCTGAAAGTTTTCCTTTAGCTTTAAACCAGTACTTAAAACTGCAATGCATTCGGATTTTCATCAAATTGAAATGCAGCATATGCGAAAATAATGCCCATGGTTCCATGAAGACTTACGGTTGAGGAATAAGTAGAAAAATACCAAATGTCGGGACAAAGAATGAAAGGAAGTAGAACAAACCTTGGATGAGAATTGTACAGTTTCACATTGTTGCTCTGCTCACAAAACCTTATTTCTATGGGCCAAGGGATAAACTTTGTTCTGGCCACCCTTTTCCGATAATCCCTGCCATCACCCAGTTATTAGGCCACATTTGAATCACAAAAAATGGAAAACATCATAATATGCTTCTTGGTGGATGTTTTGAGCATTTTACCCTATTGGTCCCTAGAATCATGTTAAATGTTTTACAAAATGTAAAATAATAGTTATGCTGAGTCCACATGCGCCTACACGCTCAGCTACTCACATACTACACCCAAGATGGACATCAGGTGCCCCAAAATATCTGGTCCAATAATCATGCCAGTCAAGTCATCAGGTAGGCTACACATGTATGAAAACAATGGCCAATTTCGAAAAGAAATACCAACAGCCCACATGGAAGTCCATATGTGGCCTGCCTTATAAGTGGGCTGGTCTGATTCTTGGGTGAGGTCATCTAAATGGCACGTCTACATGAGGTCCACATGATTCATGGCTCATGTACCATGCACATACCAAGATGGCAGGTGTAGCTTTTGTAGAGGTGCATGTGGGCTTATCATTAACAAAGCTCCTAAATAAATATCATGCAAGAAAGAACATGCTGGTAGACCCTCTAGCATGTTCTTGAATTTGTTGAACATTTGCAAACTCACTGCACTAGAATATGTACTAATCCTAAGAGGTAAGCAAATATCATAGGTCATCACCAGGCGACTATATCGTAATATATATAAGCCAAGTTGATATTTGTCAACCCGCATAGAACCACATGCAGAATGCCTGCCAATAAAAGGCGTTTCCATGAGGCCTGTTGTCTCATGCTTAACCCGCCTTTCTTTGTAAGAGGCTAGTAATCATCCAGTGGAACTTGACCAACCAATATAGATTAACATCAAGATAATTATCGAGTGAAATATGAATCTTACATAGGAAGGCGGGGATCTGTAAGACGCCTTTCCCGCAGCTCTTCCATGGATAAAAGCTGCAATGGGAAATTTGAATTCAATCAAAATGGCAGAGATGACCTAGAATCCTTCTGAGAAAATGAAACTAAGGTAGAGTTTGGGTATACCACTACCACCAAACCATGGCTGGTGGGGCTTCCCAGGCATACTAACAAATTTGGTCTTTGGGATGGGCATGGAAATGGAACTGGCAATTTTCCTGCCTTCTCCACAAAACATGGCAGATTAACGGGGAGGATCCCTTCATATCTGAACCAAGGTTTGGTGGCAGTACACCCTGTCAGTATTTGGAGCCATAAGCACCCAAATTTACCCTAAGTGAAGTACAGTTACCGTCTCTGGAGCAGGCACTGGAGGCATCGTAGCTTCCTGGTGTTCAAACCCTGGTTCTGTTTTCTGTGAAATAAGTCCAATCCAATATAATATTTATTTCCACATAAGTCAGATATTGGCATCTGTCCTGGAATTACTTACTAAAAACACTGCAAGGGACACATAGTAAAAATGAAGTTTCATCACTGACAGATAAAATCCTTGAAAGCATCTGAGCAGAAATGACCCAAGTGCGAAAAACGTAGGTGATCAAGCATAGATGAGAAGTTCATGTGGATCCATGCAAATAACGCTAAAATCATGTAAACAAATAGAAGAGAATGCCAAAGTTTCTTCAATATCACATAAAATAATAGGCTTACTTCGATGCGCACTTGGGAAACCTTCTTTATCACATTTCACATTAATGGAACTCCAACATAACAAGGACCCAACTAACTACAAATTTGAGATTCTCTATCCAATTCCTCGGTGGCTTCTCCTTTAAGAAGGCATATTAGTTCTCTCCTTCCATAATCCCATATAAGAGAAAAGGGGGCTTCTTCTTCTATTTTCTTTCTTTTTTGGTTTTTTTTCTCGTTCTTGAGAATACAATGAAAACTTCAATGCAAGGAAAACAACATTACACTAGAGGGACGGATTTCCAATACACAGAAAGGCATCATAGGCCCTTTGCAACCAAGAGATGATGCAAGATGGATGACCTAAACTTGGATGATGCAAATAAATTAATTAACGGATTACCAGAGTAAATCAAAGCATAAAATAAAGTAAATCTACCACAAATTTAGAAAAATCAAGTATTCGATTATGCTCAAGTTCAAGACCACATCACAATTCCGCAAAATAGATATGTAAGGCTATTGATCGGGCATGGCCCAATAGAAGGTAGAACTTCCATCTAGTATAGGATTCGTTCACTTGCATTTTGCTAGCGTTTGTATGGATTAGGGATTGGGTTTGAAAATCAAGAAATTGGGAATTTAGGATTTTATAAAGGCTAGGGTTAGGGTTAAGGTTTTATAAAATCGGGAAGAAGAGAAATGATCAATTTGGGGGTGGGGGGTTCATTCGCCTGTACGGGCATTGTACGGATAGTTTCATACAATGTACAGGGCACGTCCGTACAGTCGTACGGACAGTGCGGTGGGGCTAGGTCAATGATGAGTTGGGTCGATGATGATGGAGTTAGGATTTGAGAAATAAGAGAAAAAGAAAGAAATAACTTGATAAAAATAAGAAAGATAACTTGGAATCACTCCAATGGCTTCACACCAAATTTCATTCAATATGTCCATAATCTCAAGTCTCAAACAAACAAACAAACAAATATATATATATATAAGAAAACCTAAGCAAACCCTAAGTCTAGGACTATTCTTGACCGTCCAAATCTATTAACGGTCAAGATCAAAACATAAATCTCTAATAACGTAAAATAAAACTGAAAAATAAAGCAGGAATAAAGATGTGTCACACACAAGAATGATCTCCAATGTGCAACAGGTACGTCCACACGTAATCAACGGCCTTGATGAATGTGGTCGAACGTGTCTATGGCTCGGATGTGCAGACTAGAGTGTTCGTACACCTAAACCCAAGTCTTCTAAGATATCCAACGGTCCGGATCACCAAACTGATGTGTCCAAGATATCCAACAACATGGTCTAATGTTTGTAACATCCAAATGTGGTCCAGGTCAAGCTGGGTGACGTCCAAACATTCCAAAGATAAATCAATCAGTTCCAAATAAGCGACCCACATGCATCTTCCCGGTGTGGGGTCTTCACAATATGCACAACCAGGCATGTGGGGTCTTTAATGCGACAAAGAACTCGAATTGGGTCAATTGGGCCCTATGTAATGATCATCCAACCATAATGAAGTTGGGGTTGGGGTGTCAGCTCTCCTCCTCTGATAAACTTGTGTAGGTGCTCGGATGCCCTCATCAAGAGAAAGGGGACCATCTAAAAGTTTTCCTTGACAACCTTAATTGTAGATAGTGGTTGAGCACTCTCAAAAAGGAGGACAGTTCTTCTGAGAGAAGGATTTGATTAAGGGATGTAGGTTAGAAAGTAGAAACTTACAATGCCTAATTTAGGTCAACTAAAAGTACTAGAGGTTTGCGTAGGGTTTTTGGTGGAGTCCAGGAGGTACATGAAATTGATTATAGAAGGACTGAAAGGGTGGGGTGGTAATCTTGCAATGGAATTAGTTTGTGGAATTTTAAAATTTAATGAAAGCTATCGTTCGACAAGATCAATTTTAGTTGGGTCCTTACTCTTACTCCAGTGGTAGACTCTCAGGAGTTTCAACACCTGGTTGAGGGTTCGAGTACCCATAGGTGGTGAAATCCCACCATGGCGTGAGTGTGTGGTGGTGTGTGTGCGTGTGTAAAAAATAAAAAAAAATAAAAAAAAAAGATCAATTTTAGTTAAATTAGTAAAACACGATCAAAGGTGTTATACTATCATTTAAAATTGCTCTCTGCACTGCTTTCAACCGACACAGGTTTTTTGCACTTCAGCAGCCAATTTCTGTCAGTATTGGAACCAAGAATTGTTTTGTGTTGGAAAGAAAACTCATAGGATTATCTAATGATTTTGATTTAACATACCAATTTCTTATGGTTAGAAAGATACAGAGGTTTGTAGGGGATTTTCTGAAAGCTACAGCTTCTACCGAACCCAAACATTTTGTAGTGTCTCAACCACATCATTATGCTCAGGAATTATTATTTTTAATAAAAGGGATGATCTTGGGCTTGTAAGAAAGCAATTTTGATGAACTACACAATGTTCTAAGATCCATGTGTATATCTTTTCAAGCAAACTGCAGCAAACAGTCCAGTGCAAACTATCAATTCTCCCAGAAACCATAGGTCGAGGAAATCTAATTACCACAACAATTGGAACAACAAAATTGGGGGGGGAGGATCTAATTATGAAACGGACGTAGTGCTTACAAAGTCTTCCCTTATGGAAACTATTGTTTCTTTTTTCCTTATCATACTTCTCTATCACATAATCTAGGCAATGATTTTTAGTCTCCAGTTTGAGAAATTGATGTCTAACATGTCATGTTAACTACATTGCCAAGAAATATTGTCAAGTGTAAATTTTTTTTTTAAGAGAAAAGAACCAAAAAGTGTGTACACACACACACACAACTGTATAATTTATGATTGAATGTGTGTGTGGGTGTATGTATCATGTAACATGTCTGAGAGAGCTCATTTGTAATGACAGTAGAAAGGGCCACAATGGACCAGAACCACAACACATGAGAATGGGTTGTTTTCCCATTCATAAACTTCCTATTCTTAAAAAAGAAACAAAATTCTATGTTAAAGTGGGGTAGAAAGAACTTGAAGATACTTCCTAGTAGTTCACCTTCCATTTAAAGATGAAAGAAAATAGATAATGCTGCAAAACTACAATCAACCTGCTACAAAAAGTGAAAAGGGGCAGGAATTAACACATTGATTCTTTTTTCTTTTCTCACAATTTTGATTTTTTTAACCATATGCATGTAAAGGTGTGTGCATGGCTCCTATTGGATACAATTTTGCTCTAATCAACCAACTTGATCAAGAAAGAGAGAATATGAAAATGACTTGTCTATAACATTCCGAAAAAAGTTTGTAAACAAGAGTGCCAACGATGGCATGGATAAATTACCTACCTGGAAAGAAGCAAGCAATGTGAATACGACATTTCCTCGCTGTGTTGCATCAACCCGTCGGGTAGCAAAGCTATTCCCATCACGTGCGCGATGAACCTGATATATAATTGGCACTGCACATATTTATGTACCAAGAATGGACACACACACACACAAAGTCAGGATCGAAATGCTACACAAGAACAGAAGCACTGGACCTAAACACTAAATTCAAATGAACAAATAAAAGAAAATGCACTGAAGTGAAAATGCCCCTTGTAATTTGGAAGAAGTTAGAAGCTGTCTTATCTTACTTACCAATAAATAATTATATTCCCTGGCAGTCTAACATGCAAAATTCAAACACGACATTGTGGATTCATTCCCATCCATCTGTGACTAAGTTTCTTGTTTAATTAAAGACTTGACCCACCCAAGCTAGGGACCCCCATGCACTCTCCCTAAAGTGTATCACTAAATGTCAGGTAGTCTTCATTTCAAGCATCCCAGAGTCCCTAAACTATTTTTCCTAGGTAGCTCATTTGAGAGTGCTCAACTACCATCTACACTTAAGGTTGTCAAGGCAAAACCATGTGTAAGATGGTTCCCTTTCTCTTGGCTGAAGAGGGTGTGTTGCCCTTCTCTGTGTATTGGAAATCCGTAATGTAATGTTGTTTTCCTTGCATTAAAGTTTTCATTATATTATCAAAAAAAAAAGGGACCCCTTTGCTCTTATATGGGAATTATGGAAGGAAAGAACCAAGAGGAGTTTTTAAAGGAGACAACCACCAAGTTCCTAGCGCTCAACAAAGAAGCAACTGTATTGTCACAGTAAAAGTAGGAGACATGGTTCTCTGTAACAAAGAAAAGGATTGTTGGCATTTCGTTAATTACTATTGCAAAGCATTTTCTGAGGAAGACCCCTCTGAAGAACCGAAGGAAATTTCTCTAGCCACGATGAGGGGTAGACCAGGAACCTGTCTAACCTCCACATGGCAACCCTCTCCTGACCATTGGACCACGTAAATTTAATTCCACCCATCAATGGGTCCACCGGATCGTTCCTTTGGACCCAATTAGAGAAGCCACGTGTGTTACTTGAGACAAAGTTTCGCTTTAGCTTTTCGTGAGAGAAGTGGATGACATTAAAGTCTTCCCCCACACACTATGAGAGTATCCACCTTTCAAAGGTAGAGGTCAACTCCTCCCATAGCGACGACCGGAGAGTTGGCTAATTCAAAATGTACACACTAGAAAAGACCCACTTGAAGCTAAAGATGACTTCTCTCAAGGCCATCGAGGCTAAGAAGTGACCACACGAGCTATCTTTGTTCACCCAAATTCTCGAGTCCCATGGTACCAACACACCTCCATTCGAGCCTTGAGCAACTGATGCCTCCACTTAGTCTTTACGCCATCAGACTGACTCCGCTAGCCTCTTGGCCTATTGGTTGGAGCTTAGTCTCCCGAAGCATGATCAGCTAGCCTTTGGATCTCTTACAAACGTCCATCACCTGTAAATGCTTCTGCTGATATCCAAAACCTCTCATGTTCCAACTAAGAATCTTCATGGAGAACCAACTTGACCCCTCTACCCCTTCTCTCACACCTAATGACACAGGGATGAACGTGATGAGGTCGAGCACCGTCTTTCTCAAGAGGATAACTGTTCCGAATCCACGGAACTTCTCTGGAGTCCTCACAGAGGCTTCTCGAATCCACGAGAAAGAAAGCAAGCAAAATAGAAAATAAATTCTATAAATTTCGAAATTGATTAATGAATGAAATAAACGAGTTCACAACCCTTTAAATAGGGGTAGCAAGCAATGGGAGAGAAATCAAAAGCAAACTATAACTAAAACTCCTAGAATTTGCAACTTACTATAAATAGTAAAGTGCGCAAGGTTTTCGGCCAATAATAGTAAGTGTCCTATTTGGCTTCACCAAGCTATTCTCCTAATTATTCTAAGCCCTTTTCATGTTGGACACAACTCCTAAAGCCCAACGAATGAAGAGTTATAATCAAACTAAAACTTACTATTTATAGTAAAAACGGAATTAAAATAGGGAAACGACCGTCGATACGGGGGTATTTCGCAAATCCGGCTTGCGCAACCCGGCGTAGCGGGGTTGATTTTATTCCCAATAACTCATTCTGGATTGTAAGATACGCCCGATCTAAGGTCCGACGGTCCGGATCACTTCTGTCGTTGACCGGGCCTTTTCTGATCCATCTTGGCCATGAAACAATCCGCAACCCGCTCTACATCAGTCCCCTCCACTTCAAAACAACTCTTCCTGCTCTGGTTCATGATACTCGGTCAGGTCTGCGACATTGAAAGTCCGTGAGATCGCCATGTCATTTGGAAGATCAACAACATAAGCGTTGTCATTGATCTTTCGGATGATTGGTACAGGTCCAATCTTCTTATTCTTCAACTTGTTGTACGTCCCGGTCGGAAATCTCTCTTTGCGCAGATGGACCATAACGCGGTCGCCCACCTCGAACACTTTTTGTCGCTGATGCTTGTCTGTTTGTTCCTTGTATTTCTCGTTCGAGGCATGTAGCTTGGTTTGCACCTCCGCATGGATGCCCATGATCCTGTCCGCCATATGTTCTGCTGCAATGCTCGTACCTGGGAGCTTGGGCAGAGGGACCAAGTCAAGTGTGTGGCGAGGCACTTGTCTGTAGATAATCTGGAATGGTGATTTTCCTGTTGAGCGAGGGCGAAGGAGGTTATCTAATGTGCAATTCACAACCTCGGTCTGCCCATCAGTTTGTGAATGGTAGGCACTACTGAATTGAAGTCGTGTATCGAATCGAGTCAACAAAGTCTGCCAAAAGTGGCCAATGAACTTCGTGTCACGATCAAAAGTAATGTTCTTGGGGACCATGTGTAGTTGTATGACCTCCCTGAAGAATATATTTACCACGTGTGTTGTATCGAAGGTTTTTTTGCATGGGATAAAGTGTGTCATCTTGGAGAAAAAATCTACCACCACGAACACTGAATTCATGTCGCATTGTGTTCATGGGAGACCAAGCACGAAATCCATATATAAATCCTCCTAAGGACCGTCAGGCACAGGTAACGGAGTGTAGAGGCGCGTATTCTGATATTGCCCATTGGAGGTCTGACAAACATGACAACATTGTACGGCTTTTCCCACATCACGTACCAATTGCGGCCAGTAATACCGCTCTTCCACAAGAGCTCACGTCTTGTCTCGCCCAAGGTGTCCACCGAGGCCACCTCCATGTAACTCCTGAATAATCTGTTCTCTCAGAGAACTTTGGGGGATGCACAATCGATTCCCTTTGAGGAGGAAACTGTCCTGTATATGAAGGTCACTGGGGTGACCTTCTTGGCACTTCATCCAAGAATCTTTGAAGTCCTCGTCTTCAGCATACAACCATCCTGTATATGAAGATCACTGGGGTGACCTTCTTGGCACTTCATCCAAGAACCTTTGAAGTCCCTGTCCTCGTCCTCATCTACCGAGGCCACCTCTATGTAACTCCTGAATAATCTACTCTCTCAGAGAACTTTGGGGGATGCACAATCGATTCCCTTTAAAGAGGAAACGATCCTGTATATGAAGGTCACTGGGGTGACCTTCTTGGCACTTCATCGAAGAATCTTTGAAGTCCTCGTCCTCAGCATATAGCTCCTTAAGACAGTTGAAGCAGACCACCTTGTTGTTTATTGTAACAAGTAATGATGCACGATGGTTAAATGCATCAACCACCTTGTTCTGTTGCCCTGACTTGTGCTTCAAAAAGAACGTGAATTCCTATAAAAACGCAACTCATCTAACATGCACACGATTCACATTAATCTGACTATTAATAAACTTTAATGCTTGATAGTCAGTGTATAGAACAAACTCTCTTTGAATCAGATAATATCACCAATGTCGCATCGCCTGAACAACTGCGTACAACTCAAGCTCATACGTCGACCACTTCTTTCGGGCTTTGCTGAGCTTCTCGCTGTAGAAGGCTACCGGCCTGCCTTCCTGTGATAATACTCCTCCAATTCCGACATATGAAGCGTCACACTCAACCTCAAAACAGCTTGTCGAAATTAAGAAGCACCAAGACCGGTGTTTTGGACAAACGGTGCTTGATCTCATGAAAGCTCTTGTCAGCTTCATCGGTCAACTGAAACGGTCCTTTTTTCATGCAATCTGTAATAGACGCGACTATTGTGCTAAAATTTCACATGAATCAACGATACAAGGTTGTCAACCCCTGAAAACTCCTCACCTCATGAATGTTTATTGGGATTGGCCATTCCCTAATGACTCGCACCTTTTTATCGTCCACACAGATGCCCGTGGACGTTACAACAAATCCTAGAAACAACAGATTGTTCGTTAAAAAGCTACACTTCTTCAAGTTGAGGTACAACTTGTTAATTTGTAGGACTTGCAGCACCTGCCTGAGATATTTAGCATGCTCTGTCTCATCCTAGCTACATATCAGTATGTCATCAAAATATACTACCATAAATCGACTAGTGAACGGTTTTAAAACTCGATTCATCAAACGCATAAAAGTACTTGGTGCGTTCGATAGACCGAAGGGCATGACCAGCCACTCATACAACTCTTCCTTGGTCTTGAATGCAGTTTTCCACTCATTACCGAATTGGATACGAATCTGATGGTACCCGCTCCTCAGGTCTAGTTTATAGAACACCTTGGCCCCCTCTAACATATCCAGCATGTCGTCCAACCGCGGGATTGGGAACCGATATTTAATGGTAATTTTTTTGATTGCCCGGCTGTCGACACACATGCGTCAGCTTCCATCTTTTTTTGGTATTAATAATGCTGGTACGGCACATGGGCTCATGCTCTCTCAAGAGACCCTTATGGATCAATTCCTCCACTTCCCCTTGAAGTATCTCACACTCTTTCGAAATCAACCCATAATGAGGGCGGTTGGGTAGGCTAGCCACAAGGACGAGGTCTATATGATGTTGAATGTCCCTTATGGGGGGGGGCCAATCCATCAGGTAAATATTCAGGCCAGACTTTTTTGAATTCGTATAGCAATAGTCTTAAACTTGGAGGAATGTTTGAGGGTTCCTATTCCTCACCCTTTACCACCATGGCGTATACCTGCCGGTTTCCTTGGATTCCTTTATGAAATCTCGAATAGTTAAGAGGGAACTCCCCTCTACTTTAGAGGCTTCAGGGTGGTTCTCTAGTGTCATAGGGGCAAGGTTTATTTTTCGATTACCCTTGACGAATATATAGACATTGTCTCATCCTCGATGGGTCGCATCACGGTTTGACTGTCAAGGCCGACTGAGTAACATATGACATGCTTTCATGTCGACCACGTTACAAAGTATTTGATCCTTATAATTTTTGCCAATTGAAAACGAGATAGTGCATCGTTCAGTTACCTTGGTCTCGTTCACCTTTTTTATCCAGCCAATTGAGTACGGGAAATAATGTTTTGTCGTTAGTAGCTGCAACTTGTCCACCATTACTCTTGAGACGATGTTCTCGCTACTACCACTGTCTATGATGACATCACAAACCTTTCCATTAACAGTGCACCGTGTACGGAATATCGGTGGCTTGTTCGTGTTCATCAAAGTCAGGGTCTTCTTCTGCGGCCTCACATTCAGTGTCCTATTCGTTTATGGTCAAGTGTGTTGTGGGATGTTGAGTACAGGTGTTTGATAAATGGCCCGGTTGGCCACAGAAGTAACAATTGTTCGACCTTGGCCGAACGTAAGGATTTGGAATTCTACTTGGGCCCGCTGTTGTGGGTGCTACACATTGAAGCCTAGATGAGTCGCTTCTCGTATCACCGTTTGTGGCTGTAGGAGGTTGAGGACGTTATCCTATTGGTTCTTTTCCTTGTGCCAGCATTGGATCCTGTGCGGGATCCGTTATGGGGGGTCGAGTTGAAGGATAAGGCCGATTCGAAACTCTTGCAATCTGTGTTTCTGCCCTACCTACCAACTGAACCGCTTCATCCACGATCCCGACTGGATGCATCTGAACTCGATCCTGAATTGTCCATCGTAACCCTCCTATAAATCGTGCCACCTTTTGTGACTCAGATTCTGATAGATCGTTTCGTGTTGCTAACCGCTGAAATTCTTCAGTGTAATCTGTGACAGTTCGATTTCCTTGTCGGCAATTTTGGTATTGCTGGAATGATATTTGCTCATAATCACTGAGGAGAATTCGTGATCGAAGAAGACGTCTCATCTGTGGCCATGATGAGATGGGCGCCTTGTTCTGGTAGGCTCGTGAGAGTTGTAATTGCTCCCACCATTCAGAAGCACCAGATTTTAATTTAAACGCTACCAATTTTACCTTTTTATGATCTGGCACGTCCATATAATCAAAATATATCTCTACTTCGGCTAGCCACTCGAGAAAATCTTCTATACGTAATAAACCATTAAAACTAGGAAGTTTACCCTTACCTCGATAGTCTCTTTCAGCATGATCTAGACGATCGCCTCCATGGATTGGTTGTCGGGCAAAACCTTCATTAAGGTCCTCGTCACTAGAACTTGAATCATCTGGTATAGCCCTACGGTTTGCCATTGGTAGTGCTTTATAAAAATCGGGGTTGTTCCATATAGCAACCACGGGCGATGGAGCAACCATAGGCGTTGGAGCACTGCCTAGAGCTCAAGGCGGAAGTAGCGCATCCACAAGACGGTCGAGGGTTGCCTGTAGCCCTTGCATGGTCAACTGACTCTTCCGGTAAAAAGATTTCATTCTTTCCGCAAGATCACGAATCCCTAGATCATTGTCCATAGGATTTGACTCGTACATTTATTGTTTGCCATCGGCCCGAGGGGAATCCTCGCTCTGATACCAATTGACGCAGGGATGAACGTGACGAGGTCGAGTACCGTCTTCCTCAAGAGGATAACTGTTCCGAATCCATGGAACTTCTCTGGACTCCTCACAGAATCTTCTCAAATCCAAGAGGAAGAAAGCAAGCAAAATAGAAAATAAATTCTATAAAATTCGAAATTGATTAATGAATGAAATAAGCGAGTTCACAACCTTTTAAATAGGGGTAGCAAGCAATGGGAGAGAAATCAGAAGCAAACTATAACTAAAACTCCTAGAATTCGCAACTTACTATAAATAGTAAACTTACTATTTATAGACGGTCATGATGTCTACAAGTGCGCAAGGTTTTCAGCCAAAAATAGTGTCCTATTTGGCTTCACCAAGTTGTTCTCCAAATTATTCTAAGCCCTTCTCATGTTGGACACAACTCCTAAAGCCCAACGGATGAAGAGTTATAATCAAACTAAAACTTACTATTTATAGTAAAAACGGAATTAAAATAGGGAAACGACCATCGATCTGGGGGTATTTCGCAAATCCGGCTTGCGCAACCTGGTGTAGCGGGGTTGGTTGGCTAAAGTAGCTCGTTCTACACCAAAATCATATATTTTACGCCCGATAACTCATTCCGAATTGTGAGATACGCCCGATCTAAGGTCTGACGGTTAGGATCACTTCTGTCGTCGACCAGGCCTTTTCTGATCCATCTTGGCCATGAAACTGTCCGCGACCTGCTCTACATCACCTAAGAATGGCCTCTGCTTCATTACTGAGTGGGACCCTGAGACCAGATAGCTCTTTAAGTCCCTTAGCAGATTTAGGAGACTTCCTTTGGATATCTTCTTTATTTTCCAAGAGACCCCTTTCTTCGACAAGCTGAAAGAAGGCTACGTAGTCCTCATCACAATCATCAAAGACAACTCCAATCATCCTCACCACATGGCTGATGACCTCCCTAATCCACCACTTACCTCTTGTTGTCAAGACCAAACCTCCTTGACACCTAGCCGAGAATGAACGAAGATCAATCCTCCTAAGGGAGTCTCCTACCACAACCTCACTGACAACTGCTTGCAGAGGGGAGACATCCAAAGCTTCCGAGAGGGCTCCAAGCTCGAGTACAAAAGGGCCAAGTGAAGAAGCTCCACAATGACTAAAGTTCATCGATATCTTTATCAAAGGGGACCGCAACCAATGGAAAGGAATCAAGACCGAAAGACCTCACCATACGCCAATCTTCCAAATCAACGTCCAAGGGAGGATCACTTGAACTGAGAAAAAGGAAAGAGGAACTTAAGGGAGTGTGAGAACCATCGAATGACCTAACGGTAGAAGAGGGAGGAGGGGGGGGTGGTTTCAGATGTGTAAGAGTTAAACGCTTCTCTGACACAAATAGGTCCCACAAACTCCCACACATGTGAGCCATGAATCACACGAGGACGCGCTTTACAAGGGCCTAGACAAGGTTCACATGTCAGAGAGACTGACACCTTAACCCCACCTACCCCCCCTAATAGCCAAGGTGGCCACATGTCAATGGGGGAATTCTCCACTTGTCCTCTCCCTGCGAGACTTCACCGAACAAAGAGATCGAGGGGATGCGTGTAACTCGAAGCTCCACCACATCATGGAGAAAGTGGATAGTCAGACCTCAAGAATGATGAGCCATTGTCGCCATGTAGGACATATGTCAACTCCATGGACGAGAGAGGCTATTCGGCATATGGTTGTCCCATCACTGCTTCTCCCCTGATGGGAGACAGGCCACCATCACTACAATCAACCCTTTATTGCGAACTACCCCCAACTACTCAATCCCCGCCGTGCACATAGCCGAGCCGTGCCGCAACCGCTACTTCGCGCGAGCACCAAAAAGGAGCTCCTTCAACCCTTTCCATTCCACCACTCTTCATCGGCGAATAGGAAGCCGTACCTAATCCTCTAACATCCACAACCACAGCCAATGACCTCCTCCCCAGTACGGGTAATGTGACCAATGACTCAATCTTCTCCTACCATCATCGGTATCAGATCCATCATCAATTCTGATTTCTTCAGCTTGAAGCAAAACCCGACAGATCTGAGCTACTCCTAAGGGACATTGGTTGGGTCAATGGCCACCACTTTGCACAAAGAGGACCCCAACACCATTAACGCTTCCTCGAACCCTAATTGCACCTAGATGCCAACTTTCCTAAACATGGACTTGTCCACCCACTTGGAAATGAAGGCAACCAGACCGTTCCAAAAGAGATGACTACCATGGATAATCCTCTCGACATTATCCATTTGTCGTGGGAATATCCAAATCTCCGAGTCACCAAGAGGCCTAAGGATCCTATCATATTCTCCCAATTCATAACTCTGGTCAAACCATTGTCCCAGATCTATGACGGAGAAGACCTGCTTTAGGGAAGCAACAAGGCTCCATTGAATGGTCTTATAGGCGTTGTCAATCACTTAAGGAAGGACTCTCACCACAAGATTGAATGACAACGCTTCCTTCCACACCCAACTACCACCACCCGAAGAGGGTTAGGAGTGACCCCCCTCAACAACAGAACGAGGCTCCCTTTGTTGACCCCCAAGAGGATCCGCCACAACAACCTCTCTAAAGGATTACAAGCTTCCTTTAGAACGCACCTCCAACCTTTCAGACAGCACCGAAGGCTACAAAGGCTTCTTACCATCAAACATCAGACCTTCCTAGATCTTCCTCCCATTCGAGAACCGCATCCGGACCAAAGGGCGCCTTCTGCACTCCCAACTTTCTACTGCCATAACTTCTACCATTCAACCCCTTAATAGTCTTAGACAGCTCGTAGGGAGAACTCATGCAAACAAAGGCGAAGCTTGAGATGATGGAAGAACCGCAAACCCAAAAGGATGACCAACTCCTTCATCGAGCCAAGTGATCGAAGGCTAGAGAGAAGTGTGGGTCCATCCATTCCTCCAGGAAGTTGTCGATGTAGATGGTAGGTAGATTTGCAAAGAATCCCCCACCCAACCCCCCAGATCTGACTTCCTTTTTCTTCCTCTTGCCTGTAGAGATCCACTTCCCTTTTTCCACAACTCTTTCTTCATTGGGAAAAGCCTCCGAGAGGCTCCAACCACCCCTTTCCTTTTGAAAGGTTACTTCTCCAAGCCGGAGAACTACCTTCTCGGACCTAAGACCCTCACCACAACTGCTTCTCCTCGAGGGGCTACCTCTCCTTGCCGGGGATCTTGAAGACTGATCACAACCTAAGATGCACGTTGAGGAACATACACAGGCTTCCTCATGGACTCAACTCTCGTTGGGCCTATTCTTTCAAAAATTGATCATGTATGCTCTTCTTGCAATGTGTCATTTGCAAAACTTGAAATAAGTGTACAGAAGGGAACTGACTAATTCGATGGAAGGAAATACAATTAGTGCTGGTATTAAAGGATCCATATGAAATTATATCAGAATCCAAAAACTTGGAAATTCACCATTTGTTTTAGAAGATCAGAAAAATTACTTACAGGCAAGGTCCCCAGCAAGAAGAAAATACGCATGCAAACTATGCACGAGCTTAAGGCAATCCACAGTTTTAGATGCTGCTGCCAATGCCTGGAAATCATGTACCATTTCCAAGAATTAGGACACTGATTGGGCCATAAATGAAAGCCATGAAAATTATGCATTTTCTTCAAATTGGAAAACTAGAATCATCTTAATGAAGTGGAGTGTGTGTTTTTTCAAATACTGCAGTTAGCATAAAATGCAAGCAAGCATGTGAAATGTTTTTGGAAAGGCTTCCATATTATTTTCAATTCATTACTAAAATAGACCAGTTGATACAGATCTATCTAAAGATATAAGCAATGAGAGCATCATGATGCACATGAGTTATGTTCTTGGAGAAGGTAAGCATCAATACTCTCCAATTAGGCAATTATGTTCTACTTGGAGAAGGTAAGCATCAGTACTCTCCAATTAGCCATGTACATTTACCATTATGATGTCAGTATCGAAAAGCCATGTCAATAATCACTCCCCAGAGTACCCATAACAAGCATCTTATCATAGGAAATCATATGCATATACAAAATAGTAAGTTCAACTATATTTTTTGCTCATTAGAAAAAACTTGAATATTTAAAATGATTACCAGCCAAAAATAAAATAAAAAATAGCACACTGATACAGCAACATTTCCATTAATGAAGTTCTCATCAACAAGTAAAATCAATAATTGTGTTTTCCACTTCATCAAAAGACAATCGGTATTCTCCACTCTCCACAATATGCACAATTAAGATTTCCAACCTACACCTTTCAAGTGAAGCAATTCTTTTTTAACAATAATGCTAATTTATTGAAACCAAGGCAAAAATAAAACAATGAATGAGCAGACAATACACAAGAAACAACTCAAAGAGGGGGATGATGACAAATAATCAAAAACCCCTAAAAGCTAGGTTCAGCACCCCAATTTCCTTCACTCTTCTTTAAACTTTTCGTGAACCAATTGGAATGCGTAATCTGCATGTCAATGATGTGTTTACATTTCTATTACGCACAAAGAAATTCTCTTGTAGACTGATCGAAACAAAAACATTGAAGATATAACATTATTTGCTCAACCTTTCTTTCAACAGTCCAGGTTCTCAAAGCTTGTGTTAAATTTTACTGAAATGTTATTGGAACCAGTGTTTGAAATATCGGTATTGCGCAATGTATCGCACCCTTGGGATACAGATATATATCGGTTATCGCACAGGATATATTGTTTGTATCGCATAATTTATCGCACTTTTTGGGAAACATTGGGAAAATGGTTGAATTTTTCAATGAAACTTCAAGAATTGTTTAAAATACCTTAATATACACTTTTAAATCTTAACATCTCAAAAAACAAATGTGCACATAATAGGTTTCCTTTGTATAGGGTCCTAAGTTATGCGTTTTTTAACTGAACTAATGCAACTATATGTAAATTTAATGCATAACATTTATAAATGTATCATGTATCAAGACATATATGAAAACACAACCAATTCATTGAAAAGCAAGAGAAGAAGCAAAAATTGAGAAATATACATCATGGTAGGGCCCATAGAGCACCGTCCAATATGCAATAAGAAATTGAAGAAAAAGACATGCGATATACAATCAAAATGGAACATCAAAGGCATATTTTTTTTGTTTTAGATTATTTGATCAGTGCAATTTTGGCATGGTAGTCCATTAAATGTGAAACAATAGTGAATAGACAATTCAGATTGTTCATTGTATATCGACATCGTCCATCTGTTTTTCCATATTAATTTAGGACATAGGCCCAAAAATGAAGCCAAAAAATGTTTCAAGTGGACCACACCACAGGACACAGTGGTCATTGAACTGTCACCATGAAAAGCTTCTTGGCATCCACTGTAATGTTTATTGACCATCCAACCTATTGATAAGGTCATACAGATCTGGATGAAAGACAAACAATATCGACTTGATGTAAAACTTTTTGTGGCCCACAAAAGGTTTTCAATGGTCATTAATCATTGTTTCCTGTACTGTGGTCCATCTAAAACTTTTATCTTATTCATTTCTGGGACCATGGCATAAAATAAGCTGAAAAAACATATGAACGGCGTGGATATACAATTTGTACATCGAGGTGGGCCCAATGGTCAGTGGTCCCACCCACATTGTTGGTTTAGGGACTCACCCAAGTTGAGTTGGGGCATTGATTAGGTGTTACCTGGTAACAACTTAGTGGGTGTTACCCTTACCATAAGGCCCACCTTGATGACATTTTGTATATCCACTCTGTTCATTCGTTTTTGCAACACATTTTAGGACAAGTTGCTAAAAATTAAGCATATCCAAATCTTAGGTGGACCACACCACAAGAAATAGTAATGATTGAAAAGTCACCATTAAAAACTTCCTAAGGCCCACTTCAAGCAGATTTGTAATGTTAATTTTCCATCCAACCCGTTGATAAGGTCAAGCAGAAATTAATGAAGGGAAAATACAAAGATTAGATTCATCCAAAACTTTTGTGGCCTACAAAAAGCTTTTAATAGTTATTCACCACTTTTTCCAGTGGTGTGGTGGTGTGATCCACTAGAGATTTGGATCTGCATAAACTTTGGGATAACGTCCTTAAATGAGCTAAGAGCTAAGAAAACGGATGGGACGAAATGGATATAGATAAAAATCATCAAGGTGGTCCCACACAGTAAGGTTAACACCCACTAAGCTCTTACCCAGGTAAGAGCTAATCTACTCCCTCCGCCCGTACCTAGTAAGAGACTGATGGACCTATCAGGGGTTGTACGGGGCCTGCCATATTAAATATGTTTTATCCACACTGTCCATCCATTTTGACAAATCATTTTAGGGCATGATCCTAAAAAAGAGACAGATTGAAGGCTCTAGTGGACCACACCACATTAAACAGTGGTGATTGAGTTATTTGCGATCCAACCTGTTCAAAACGTTGTAGGGCCCATCGTGATGGTTATTTGGCCATCTAACCTATTCATAAGGTCACATGGACCTGAGTGAAGGTAAAAAATGAATATAAGCTTGATCAAAAACATTTGTCCCTACTGAAAAGTTACCAATGGTAAGCGTTCAATATCCATTGCTTCCTGTGGTGTGGTCCACTTTAGCCTTAAAAATGCCTCTTTTTTTTAACTCATGCCCTAAAATGATCTTCCATAATGAATGGACGGATTGGATAAAACATATACATCAAGGTGAACCCCACAGAGCCCACGATAGGATCGTCAGTCTTGAGCTAACGCGACGCAACCGTGTCGTAAAAGGCAGTAAAAGCCAATTTTCAAAAAATTGCAAATAGAAAGGGTTTTGGACCTTCCAAAACCCTAAAATCTCTCCAAAAAATCCCTACTCTCTCCAAAAAAATCCTTAAAATCCCTCGATTAAACCCAAATTTCTAGGGGTTTCGTAAATTTCTTGCCGAAATCTCCTTTACAATGTAAATCAAGCATCTATTTGAAGGGACAAAAAAAACAAAACAAGGAAATTGAGATTTTGTGGAGCTTACGCCGCACTTCTATGGATTGATCAAGCAGCCCACCAAATTCTACTTCCAATCATGCAATGTTCTTCTATAGGTACCGAAATCCTCTGGATTGAATGATTTTCCCTGTTTTTTCTCTTCTTTTTTTTCGATTCTTTCGATGATATCACAAAAAATTGTGCGATGCACGATACATAGAAATCTGTATTTTTAAAAAATTTTCCAAGGGGTTTCCGATGGGTTTCGTGTCGCTGGCAAGCGATAACGATAATATAGCCGATGCTGATAGTATCGATATTACGAACACTGATTGGAACAATTCTAAAACTCCAATGCCCTGTTGGTGATGTTACAGAATGGAAAGCTTTAATGATTGTTTCTCAATTAAGCTGCATGGTTGGAGAAAGACCTGTGAAGTAAATGTGTTTCTTTGGAAGCATTGTAGCATTAGGAAAATTACCAGAACTTGAAATTTTGGAAGTTGGAGGGGATTTCATGGTTAGAACAGTAGATTCACATTGGTGAAAGGCATTGTTTTGAATAGCGTTCATAGAGTAGATATAGTGTTAGTGTGTTACATACTGCAGGTTAATAGTCCAAGTATTGTAGATCGTACACTACTTGATGTGCAACATATGCCATAGGAAGCATAGCGTGTAGCGACGTGTTATTTTTTATTAAAGCTATAGAATCTTAAATCCATTTGTGTTTTTGTTATGTTACTACAATGCCTATTTATAGATGGTGATGACTCGTCCTCTTCACACGTGGTGCTAAAGTACAACTATCTAGACCATCCAAACTTTGGGTCCTATTGTGTATGGAGTACATCTCAAGAATCACACCTATAATCACACATGGTAAAAGTACAGGAATGCCAAGTGTAAGGGGGCAGAATTACAACCATTGTACATGGTGTAAAACTAACATTGCAACGTAGCTTTTATGAAACAAAAGTTATTTGAAAGAGGGCTTACGAAAGCCCTAACTTTCCACCACAAGACACCTCTAGCCCAAAAAAACCTACTGATTTGATTCCCTCGGTTCAGACATCCATTAAAGATGAAATTACAGGAGAGCAATCAGCCTTATGAGAAGATCCTATGACTAAATTTCTGGAGGCATTGGAGTAAATCAAAGGAGAAGTTTGAGATTCTCCCATTTTGCATCCATGTAGTTGTGGAGCTCAAGATTTAGATTTTTTGATTGATTTAAAGATACAAAGAGGTATGTTTCTTCCTCTTAATCTTGGTTAATGAGTTTTATTTCATTTTGATTGATTTAGGGTTTTTTCACATTTTAACTTTTTTAAATTCTTTTTTCTTTTTCTTCTATGAGACATACTGGGGGGAATTGCATGGCATCAAACTCGTCCAATCCATCATGTGGGCCACCACATCAGAGTGGTGCTTTTTCAGTGGATGTGCATTATTTTTTATGGTGTCCCCACAATGATGATTGGAGATTTCATTTCTTTTTTGGGTGGCTATCCATTGTTTCTATGTTGTGGTTTGGTATCCAACGCATATGGTCCAGCAGGGTTGATCCAAGCACCATGTGGGCCACCACGCTACAGTTGAGGGTGACAATCCATTGTTCAGTATGTTATGGCCCACTTGGTGATTGGATACCCTAATTTTGTTGCATCCCATCATTACAACTACGCTCACTGTATGCGCAGGCTGGATGGTATGCATAATTACACATGGTGGGCCTCACAGTAAATTGCATTACTTTTACTACATGTTTAGTCATCTAGTGTAAGACCCGTATCCTACACCGTACTATTCCGTAGGCTTCCGCGGTCCTCTCAGTCGAATTCCAGCAACCCTCGACCTGTATCCAATGTTTGCGTGCGATCCTAAGCCGAGTCCTGCATACCAAAGTCTGCTCGACCCGAAACTTGTATCTTGGTGACCGCGCCGTTGCCGCGGTTCCAACACCGCGACTCGAGCACCGAACCAATACCCGGGGCAGGAGATGTGGGCACGCGTTCATTCCAAAGAAACGCCGCGCGTTGTGAATTTCGATGAAATCTCTACAACATGTCACATCAAATCAAGTCAAGTACACACCATACCATAAGTACAAGCAACCCATCCCTCCTTTTTCCCAAGTCAACTCTCTCCCTACCCATCCTTTTTTTTTTCAAAATTTCAACCCAACCCATACCTCTCCTTACAATACCCATTCCACCCATCCCATATCACTCCATCACTTCACTTTCTCTCTCATTTTTCCAAGCAACCTCCCAAATCCCATGAAAGCTCCAACGTCCAGGCTCCTCTCTCCCAAATACTAAGTATGGCCCACCTTCTCATCTCCCATCTCAATCTTCCAATCACCATCAGCCTCCATCAAAAGTGAAGGCAAGGAGCATATAAGTCCAAGGGATCAAGGATGAGTGCGATAGGTGGGTGATTCACCGTTGATTTTAAATCTTAGGGCCTACTTGATGTGGGACACACTTGATGTATGCATCGTATTTGGGAGGGCCCAATAGTAGCGGGGTCCCTCCTCTTCACGCGTATCTCTCTCTCTCTCTCTCTCTCTCTCTCTCTCTCTCTCTCTCTCTCTGATTTTATGGCCCACCTGATAAATGAGTTGTATCCACGTTATCATGGTGGGGCCCACTTTGTTGTATGTAATTCATTAGTATCGTCCATATGGACGATGCCGATTGGAAACCCCATGATGTATGTGAACGTCCTAGCCATCCATTGAATGGACGCGGACCCTACCACAACAACGTGTGGGGCCTACCATGATGGATGTATATCCAATCCGTCCATACATGTGAGGCCTACCATCAGGTCGTCCGTCCAGAGAGAGACGTTGGACGTTGACAGCAATGATAGTCTCACCCTCCCACACGATCACATATATATATATATATATATATATAAAATATTATATGAATATAATATTTTATATTAAAGATATGGTGGGCCACTCCCACGTGGGACCCACCTTCTCTTATGGACTTCATCCATCCGTGGATTTCATCCACGTGACCTACCATCCCATAAGAAATATCCAAACCGTCCATCATCAGGACGGTGGGCCTAGCATTAAGGGGTCTTGTGTTATAGACCGTCCATCCTTTTGGACATGGACATGGGACTCACCCCACACATGATGCACGTGTGGGGGTGGGGCTCACATTGATGTATGTATTTTATATCACCGTCCATCCGTTGATCCACTGTGATTTGTGTATTTGGGGGCCCACCATCCATCTGACGTGGGGATCCAGCAGCATACGGCTGCTGGAATGACGTCAGCAAGTCATGTGGGTCCCACATGTACGTCGATTCTGACCATCCATCTGTGCATCTCATGAGCAGCATAGCTGTTATGCTAACGCTGCAAGATTCGTGGGCCTTGATCACGATGGGTGTTTGATCCACACCATCAACCCAACTGAAGCAAATTCTAATTTCTGGTGGGCCACACACGTGGACCCCACCCTGATATGTATGCACGTGTGTGGTACATCCACGCCCTCATTAAAGCCCAGATGGGCAGATCCAACAGCCCCAAGTCTAGCAGATCAACCTCCTGCTGGACTGACGTCCAGCAGCTGTTAAATCTTGTATTATATTAAATAATAATTATTATTATAATATATTGTATAATATTGTGATGGCCCCACGTGGGCCCACCTTTGTGAATGAATCCCAAGCCGTCCGTTCACACGGGACATGCGGACCCCACCGACGTATGTGCTTCATCTATACTGTCCACTCGTGTGGGCCCCTCCATGATGCATTGTATATCCAAGCCGTCCGTCCATCTAGACGGAACCATGGGACCCACCTTGGTGTATTTGTGGTTGCACCGTCCAATGGATGGTGGGCCCTGATGATGTACGTGGGTTATATCCACACCGTCCAGCCCTTTGGGCGGTGGACCAGCTGTGATGTATGTCTTCCATACACTTCATCCATCTGCTTTGGATGTGGGGGCCTGCCCCACACGTGTGACATGTGGGCAGGTGGGACCCACCTTGATGCAAGTGTTTTCTATCCACACCGTCTGTAGCCAACCATGATATATGTATTTCATCCCTGCCATCCAGGGGCTCTACATGATGCATGGCCTTTGTCCTCACCTTCCGTCTGTTTTGCCAGCATGAGCAGGCCCACCTGTTGTGTATATGAGGCCCATTGGTGCGACCCATTCATGCGGCCCACTTGATGTATACGAGGCCCATCATGATGTATTTTTGGCCCATGTGCAGGGCCCACATGTTATGTATTGAGGCCCATGAGCAGGGCCCACCTGTTGTGTATATGAGGCTCATTGGTGCGACCCATTGATGCGGCCCACTTAATGTATACGAGGCCCATCATGATATATTTCTGGCGCATGTGCAGGGCCCACATGTTATGTATTGAGGCCCATGAGCAGGGCCCACCTGTTGTGCATATGAGGCCCATTGGTGCGACCCGTGAATGCGGTCCACTTGGTGTGTATGAGGCCCAATGGTGCAGCCCGTGGATGCGATCCACTTGATGTATTTGATGACCCATGAGTTGAGGCCCAATGTGATGGATATAAGGGCCACGAGTGAGGCCAATAAGACGTATGCGAGGCCTATGTATGAGGCCGAATGTGATGTATATGAGGTCCATTGTGATGTGTGATTACTCCATGATGTATGTAGTGATGATTATGGCAGGCCACTGCTTGGGAGCAATGTTGGTTGAATGGCCACATTGATGGACAATGATGGTTTAATGTCCACATTGTAACCTTCCCTTTAGGCCTTGTTCGGCCGATTCCGATTGCCAATTACCGATTTCGATTATTGGGGTCGAGGCCGATTCCGATTGCCGATTACCGATTTTGATTATCGGGGTCGAGGCCGATTGTCGATTGCCGATTGCCGATTGCCGATTATCGATTTTGATTATCGAGGCCGATTCCGATTGTAGAGGTCGGACATCGAGGCCGATTGCCGAGGCCCATTGTAATGTAGATGCGGCCCGTATTTGAGGCTCATTCTGATGAGCATTCGGCCTCAGCTTGATACATTTGAGGCCTATGTAATGTATGTGAGGCATATGTGATGAGGCCCATTATGGTGCATTTGAGGGTCAGGCGATGGAGCCCGTTGTGTTGTATATTAGGCCCATGTGAGAGGCCCATCATGATGTATATTAAACTCTAGAGTAAGGTCCATGGTGTCATATTTCAGGCCCTTGTGTGAGGTCATGGGTCCACTATATGTTAGGTTCTATGCGGGCCATTCCTTGGAGGCCATGTTAGTTAAAGGTCCACATTGTCGAGGCCGATTGTCGATGCCGGTTATTGATACCGATTATGAGTATGTGACAGCATAGCATCATGATACATGCCCATACGCATCATCTGCATGTTTATTGTGAGATGTGATTGATCATTGCATACGTCATAGTACGGATGATTTATGGGATTCCCTGATAGGTGGAGTTATCCCACATGAGCGCACGGTATGCGCAAGATTGATGCATGATTGGACTACATGACTCATGCATCTTGCATTGTGTGATAGTGATTGCTATACGCCCTAGCGACATCAGGGCTGTGACCTCCACAAGCATGTCGTGGATGACTAGATGGGACACCGAAAATGTTTGGTTCGAGCATCTGAGAACTTTGGATGTCCGTGGGTGAAAGTCCCTAAACCTCCGAGGCCAAGAGACGCCCCAACGTCGAGACCGAGTGGATATATGAGCGCCCGAATGCCGAATATCACGAGGCCGCGTCTCCCACTGTGTCATGGTCAGTTGGGAGGGGGTGTGGCCTTACCCGCCCAAGAGTAGGGGACATAGCTAGGCTGAGTTTAACCAGCTCGTGAATGGGTCCGCTATCAACATGTCGGGTAGATATTGGCTGACTACTGGCCAGGCGGATAGTGAGGTCTCTTCCACTTGTATGGTCGCGGTCAGTGGGCGGCGATTTGCATGTAGAGTGTACTAAACCTCGGTGATGATCCCAGAGATGTACAGTACTGATTTGTAGAGCAGGCGTTGCATACTCATTCATTCATTCATTCATTCACTATCCACTCGGGCTGGTGGTGCGCAACTATTTGTTACGTGTGCCTTCGCAATGACCAGGATTTCGGTCGGACCGCGCGACTAACCTGAGGTCAGGAGTTTACCACATTGAGTCTGACACTCCAAATTAGGTATGGGACTGGTTTGGATAGAAGTCCCTTGTGGCGGACCCCGTAGCCTGCGATACTACGTACTATCATCCCGACTTCACACTCCAGCATGGTCATCCTATTCACACCGCATATTGCATTACATCCGTGGCATATGGCATTTTGGGTTACTGTGTTTCTGCATTTACATGGTCTAGATACGGCTGACGGTAATCGTGAACTCATCAAGAATTGTATATTGCATTGCATCCTCAACATCTGATATTTGGCTCTTTATGGCTCCTCGTTTGTATAGTTGATCTGTATTGCGTACTCTGAAATTGTATGACTTATGGATTTGTCATTATTTCTACTTACTCTGATATCGTATGATTCATGATCTTGCCAGTATTATTGATATCATATGATTATGGCACTGTATTGAATACTTGGCACTTGTGCACACACGTACACCACCCTCTAAGCTTTCTATAAGCTTATGCACGATAGATGCATGCAGGTGATGTTAGGTTGCAGCAGCATTGAGCTTGGAGCATGCAGCGAACTTCTTGAGCTTGATTTTTTTTTTTTTTTTATTTATGTATTTTCCTTTCGGCACTGTACTCAAATATTTATATTAGTGGATATGTGAGATGATGTTGCCTTTGTGATTTGAGTAAACTTGTAGTTATGCTTCTTACGAGATAAATGTACGTCAAAAAATCCTCCTTGTAGAATCCCAGGATCGGAATCTGGAGTATATGCGCTGGGAGCCGAGAATGGGGTACTATGGAGGCTGTCGGCACCGGATTCGGCGATCGGGAATTTTGGGAGCCCGGTTTCCGAGTTTTGGGCGTGACATCTAGTGATACTTGACTACTTGTTTTCTTCTTCTTTTTTCCACTAAAGATGAGAAAAAGAATTGTTTATATTTGTTTGTTAATTGCCATAGGTTATTATTTTTCAATAAACTAAAAATAGATGACTTGTTTTGAATATGCTTTTACTTGAAAAATGAAGCATACTTTTTTCTATGCCTTTGTTTTATTTTTGCTATTGTTACTATTTACCATATTTTTCCTACTATTTAAATTAAAAAGTAAAAGTATCATGTAGCTTACACTACAAGCAAGATAGCTTACGCCACACGCTAGAGAGGGGTGGACACTATGCTATACGCCACATGCTAGAGAGGGGTGGACGCTATGCTATACGCAACATGCTATTTAAGATGCTGGTGAAAGCCATCTTACCAAGTCTGCCACTATATTTATGGAAAGAAGCATCAGCCGTTTACAGGCTCAGAAGAATTTGAAGGGACTATCTCTGTAAATGATGGAAAAGAAAGATAATGTATATCTGTCAGCATGGACTATAAAAAATACTTGTCCGAAAGAACTCGGTGAAACACAAGATTGTACCAATTTGATGGCCTAGATTAGACCAGAAAGTAGCAGATCTTGTCTCCAATAGTCTTTGTACAACTCCTACAATAGTTTAGAGAGCATGGGAATCTGTTTGTGCAATTCAGCATGTGGATGTACACAGCTGTAAATATGTTATGTTCTGTGCCTAGAATTAATAGGGCATCATTGCTCATGCATGTTAGCAACTTTACAGTTTATATTATGTGTGCACATCTAAAGTGTGTTGAAGCACAACTAACGTCACCACTGTCATCATCATCACCATCATTGTTGTCGGCTTAGCTTTTCTCCCAACAATTTTGAGTTGGTTTTAAATGGTAGATTGGCAAAGTTCTATGATCAGCTGCCCACCAGATTTAACCTTCCTCTTTTATACACCTGGGCTCTTGGGACCAGCCATGGCAGAGGGTCACTTTTTGACACACCATGGTTTTTGAAAATATATATATTAAAAAAAAAAACAAAAACGAAAAAAGCAGTTATAAAACATGCCTGTCCAATGAATTGTCCTCCAAAAACTTGTGCAAATCTTGGAGCATCTGGCAAAGTAAATCCACGGAATACATTCACCTTCAAAGAAATAGAAAATAAAACATCAGCATACTGGAAACATACAATTTCTTGCCACAAACATACTGTAAGAATCCTTGTATCATAACTCATGAGACAGTTTATCCAGAACCAAGAAACAAATAGAAGCGTCAACTGTGATGAAGAAGGAAAGAAAGCTAAAATTCTGTATCAAAGAATTAGCAAGGGTTACCAATTTACAGTAATTCCGTAAATAAATAAATAAGATTACTTGGTCAACATAGTTTCGGGAATTTAAAAACTGTGATTCTACAACTGTCTGTAACCAGTTGTAGATGCACCTGTGTATAAATTTTGTTAATCATCGAGTATAATTGATACAGGGAATCATTTCATGAAGTACAACAAATGGATATCAATGACTATGATATTCAATAGAACACAATCAAGTGATTGTAACAAATGAAAATGGAGTGGTCCAAGTTCATGGTACTAATGTATAATATGCAGAAATAAGCACCCACTGGATGGTCCCAGAAAAAATAAATCCATGTGACAGAAAGGAGAATGTACACCTTATCATGCACCGAAATGCAAACATAAACCTCCCATGTTTTTCCTTTTAAATGACATAGAAAAACGATATTGTTGTTTAAATCCGATTGCCCACTCGTATTCATGTAAAATGTTATCATAGATCACCCCAGCGAAAGATGATACAAACAACGTCAATAGCCTTTGTCAAAAAGGAAGAAATGGCAGATATAATGGCATCTATTCAAGGATAAGTAGACAACTTGACATTGACCAAATAGTTTAATCTGAAGGAAACCACAATACATTTTCAAAATGATTGACTTATAATGAATAAATCCAGAAGTGAAAGACGAAATGGACAGAGTTAGAAAAGAAAAGGAAAAAATAATTTTTAAAAAAAAAAAACAAAACAAAACAAGGAAGAAATAAAGACGAAGAACACTTTAAGAGAGATGGGACCATAAACAGATGCAAGACGATGGTGGGAGAATTGAACAATATGGAGGAAGTTTATATAGAGAAGACGAAAACACAAGTCATGGAGAAATCAAGCTCTACTTCAACAATAAAAACAAACATAACAATGACATATGTGCTGAACCACATGATTTTTTTTTCTTTTCTTGGTTGGTTAGCCAGAATAAAACCCATTTGTTCTGCACCTATACTGAGTTGACTCAGTCTCAAGCAATTTTTGAAACCATGGTGCAAAATCTGTTTGTTACTAGTTGAGATGCACCAAGAATGGCTACAATTGATATAAAAGGCCACTGGTTATCAATGAGACTATATAAATGATTGTCAAAGATATGATTAGGGGGTATCTAAAGTGAAAGATATCGGAGTCCATATATAGTTTTGTAGAATTAGGATATCTGAAATGAAAGAAGCTTTGAGAAAGATGAAAATAGGAAAGGCTCTTGGACCAGATGGTATACCAATAGAGGTTTGGAAGTGCATGGGAGATATTGGTTTATTTTCGTTGGCAAAGTTGTTCAACAAGATTGTAATATTGAAGAAAATGCCAGATGAATGGAAGAGAAGTACTATAGTACCTATTTATAAGAACAAAAGAGGCATACAAAGCTACACTAACTAGCGTGGGACTAAATTTATGAAGCATACCATGAGTGATTCAACAAGACTAACACATGAGAAGAATGTCCCAAAAAATCAGTTTGGTTTCTTGCTAAGGTCTACCAATGAAGTTATTTTCCTACTTAAAGAGTTTTGAGGGAGAAATATAAGGAGAGGGAAGGATCACCACATGGTCTTTATTGAATTAGAGAATGCTCATGATAGGGTCTTTAAATAGTTAATATGGTGGGTGTTGGGAAAGAAAGGAGATTCAAGAGGATATATTGACACGATTAAGGATATGTATGAGGGAGCAATGACAAATGTAAGAACCACTAGTGGAGAGACAAGTGAGTTCTTAGTTTATGTAGGCTTGCACCAGGGGTCGGCATTGAGCCTATACCTATTTGCATTGGTATTTGGATGAGTTAACGAGGCATTTGCAAGAAGAGATCCCACGATATATATTGTTTGTAGAAGATAGATTTGATTGACAAGATGAAGAAGGGAGTAAACACAGAGCTACATTAATGGATTAAGTGCTTTAGAATCTAAATGATTCAAAATTAGTTAGACTAAAAAGAGCACATAGACCGCAATGTTAGTAACAATAGGAGTGGGAACAAGGTAGTAGTTAAGATTGATAACTAAGAAGTTTCCCAAAACGACCACTTGAGATATCTTGGGTGAAAGAAATGGAGATGTGCCCCTGGATTCGTGTAGTGTACCACTCAAACTAAAAGGGAATTCTATAGCATAGCTATAAGACCAGCCATGCTTTATAAGATAGTGTGTTGAGCAGTTAAGGAACAACATATTGATAGGATGAGTGTAGCTGAAATGAGGATGTTGATATGGGTGAGTGGCAAAACAAGGAAAGATAGGATTAAAAATGAATGCATTCAAGGGAACTTGGGAGTAGCAACAATAAGAGATGACGGAAAGTAGAGTTGGATGGATTGGTCATGAGCAATGGAGACAAAGAACTCTGTTGGTTAGGAGTGAGTTGATACAAGTTGAAGGCTCTAAAAGGGCCCAGGGAAGGCCCAAGAGGACATGGGTGGAGGCAATGTTTTCCATATCATTATGGTGTAATGTATCGCACCCTTGGGATACGGATACATATCGGTTATTGTATGAGATATATCGGTGGTATCACGTGTTATTGGGAAACATTAGGAAATTGGTCAATTTTTTCAATGAAACTTCAAGGATTGTTAAGAAGCACATCAATACATAATTAGAAACCAAAACATAACCCAAAATTTTTTTTAAAAAAAAAATCCACATTATAGGTTTCCTGTATATGGGGTCCTAGTCTCTATGTTGTCTGATTGAACTAATGAAATTATATTCAAAGTTTCAATAAATGTAAGAAGACATGTATGAAAACACAAGCAAGACATTCAAAAGAAAAAGAATAAGTAGAAAACTAGAAATATACCTATCAATAATGTGTGTAACTGTGGTTCAGACCCATAGAGTTGCACAGTGACTCAAAATCATCATCTTCATCTCGATGCGGTTGGGCATAGTACTGTTTTTATACAAATTGATAATACAATGCCCTAGTAATAGTAAAATAATACTAGTGAAGATACTTTCTAACATAATGTTGGTACTCATCCTCTCTCCAATTTGAGAAAATTTGGGAGAACTTCGAATTTTGCCCAATTTTCTGCAAATCAACCCATCTTCCCCCAAATCCCAAAAGTAGAGTGTATGTGATAATGATTTCAACTCTTGAATAGTTTGAAATGGTGATCAATTGACTGTTGATTGAAGTGGAATTTTAAAAAATATATATATTTTTTAATTAAAATACAATTTTTTTCCCAAAAAATCCCCAAATTACCAAGAATCACTAGATTAGGTTACATAAATGTTTGATTTTGTGTTTGGACACAAACGTTGCAACTGATTTGCAAGAAATTGGAAATTTTGATTTTTCCCAATTTTCCACAACTTGAACCATCTCCCCAAAATCTCGAAATTGAAGCTACAAATCCATGATTTTTCATGCAAAACATGAAGAATAATGGATTTGTAACAATTTGACACTGATTTAACATGATTTACAACAACAAAAAAAGGATTGAAAACAAAAATGCTCACTCGATAGAACAGATCGAATAGGTGGGGATATATCAGCACTACCCATGCATTTCGTATCGCACGAGTGGAATACAAGATATATCATGGGATATATCGGCCAATATCATTAATACTGAAAACATTGTTTTCATCCATTTTGAACATAAAGGATCATCCAACATACCTCTATTTGTTTTCATCCATTTTAAACATAAAGGATCATCCAGCATACCTCTATTGGCTCCAACCGCAATATATGCTCCACCATTGAGTATGCATCTACTGTCTCATCAGCATGCCAGATTGACTTTGGTTGCAGCAAAGTACTGTGTTGATGGTGCAGCACCAAACATGTGAGCTGCCATATCAATAGCGAATTAGAAAGCAAATAATGTTTGTAGCACCACCTTTTGATGTATATCTTATTTTAGTTCAGAACTAGAGAAGAAACAATTTTGAGACATTTTAAAATGACAACAGCAGCTACCTTAGTCAAAGCAATTACATTAGCTTGATGAACAGAAGTAATAGTACCTACAAAACAAAAGCAAATCAATTTAGAAAATTGTTGAGAAGTGGCATCGAGAACACAATAAGCCACCACAATTGTAAAAGTACACCAAAAGTTACATTACCAACACAATTGCAAAAATTAACCTCCTTTCAACGAGAAATGCATCATCATTTCCAGATCTCACATACCAGAAAATATGGATGTTAACTCTTAAGCAATAATCGTTTTCCGTCTTTGATAAAAGAATTGGCAAAACTGGATTCATAAAGCCGACCCCAAATAGTTGGAACAAGGTTATGATGATGGATGGTGCTGCTGCTGCTGGTGAGGATGTATCTCACTAGTAATGAAGTATAATCAATATGGATCATCCAAATAAAATGTTTTGAGAGCGATAGGCACTGCAAGGTAGGGTCCATGTGATGGAAGATCAAGACCAATAATAGGATTTGTTTCCTTGTGTAATCAGTATGGACTATCCATTCCTCTAGCCACTGATCAAATGGTTAGAATCATCCCATCGAAAGGATTTCATCTTTTTTTTGGTTCTTTATGGAACTGTTGCTGGAGGTTTGAGATTTTTTCTTTCAACACTGAGGTCTTGGTATCGATTCCCTAGTGGGGGTGGCTAACAGTGAAATGTGAACTGACAGTGGGTGTACTAACAAGGTAAGAGAAAAAAAATGGTTTGAGATTTTATTTTTTCTCAAAAGAAAAGACTAGCAAAGTGATAGACCAAGTAGAGATTTCCTTTTGGCATCATCCATCCATGGTTGGATGCAACAGATCAATGATTTGGAACCAAACCATAGGCCCCACTTGTCAGAATTAAAAACCCGAGTATATTGTGGAGAGCCTTGAGTCAAGGATCATAATTCCTTGTCTTTAAACCCATTACCTCTGCCATGTTACTGTGATTTGTTTCCTTGTGATGATTAATGGGATTGCCTTGCGAACTAACGTTTTTGCTGTCATGCTACAAAAGACAAACCCCATGTCCAATGATAAAACCTATTTATTCCTCCACATATCTAAACTACAACCCTGTGCAGACATGGATACATAAATGTATAGGCATGCATTATAGATAAATATACATATCATACATAGCCAACTTTCAGGGAGGCACTATTCAGCAAAATGAAACAAAGGAAATAACCATCAAATAGCAATTTGTTACCCCATATTGTTGACTCTTGATAAAAGGTGCTAATTTCAGGATGTGAACGCAGTAGACAAAAAATGCATTTGTTTCTAGTGTAACCTAAAGCTCTTGGGGGCAGAAAAGCTCTCATTAGAAATGCTGACTAAAGAGTACCCTTACAAAAGCTGTACCCAATAACAAGAAGCTCCTTGATGTAGAACTGAAACATATCTTCTTGACGAATGCACATGTTCTTGAGAGAGAGAGAGAGAGATGCATTTTATAAAGAAGCTAGGAAATCTGATACGCACCATAGCCAAAATAATCATACTGATTCAAATAAAGCTCCTGTCGATTTCCTTCCTCCACATGGAATGGTTCAGAAACCTCAGCCTGCCAAGCATGGGTGTTAACATGGATGCACCTCCAACGGTAATAGCTACCTTTGACTATAGATAAATGGTAAACCCTGCACAATTTTGGCCCTAACGCAAGATGTAACAGTCTTAAATAGCTACTCAGATGTCCCTTAGTTCTACTTGTTCTGCTGTCTCATAGCAAGATATTAAACAATTACTTTCCTTCCTGGGATATTTAAAAAAAAAAAAAAAAAGAATTAAAGAAATAAAATGTAGCTGAGCTTTGTTGTTGTGTAATGATGGTGTATGCACTGGGCTTTGAGAAATAAAGAAAGCCCACAATGCATGAGGCACTGGGACATAGCTTGGGAAAATGAACATTCAGATTCCCAACTACTGATTAGCTCATCTCTTCTTCTATGTTAAGGTGGTAGGAGAAATGTGATGCTTCTTCATTTTCTCTGGTATCATGCTGCTCTTCAAAAATCTGAAGCTGAATTATTAGATGGGTGGTGTCCGGGCCCTTTCAAAGCTCGAGGGGAGTATTGTGATGAGTGCTTGCTTTTCCCATTATGTGGGGCATATGGAAGGACAAAAAGAGGAGTGTACAATCACACAAAGGAAAAATCAAGGAAATGACTTAATTTCTTATGGTTTGGGCAATGGTCCCAAAGGAATTCTTAGGCGTTAAAGGCGAAATGTGGAGAGATGGATCTGTAGTTGTTGACTCTAATTTGAGGAAAGCCAAGCACATCAAAAATGGTTACCCCTCCAGCAGGGTCTTGGAAGCAAAACACTGACATAAGTTCTTGAAATCATCCAGGAACAGTTAAGTGGTAAGGACGGCAAAGGTGAGATCAAGCTACTTTGTTTTGGAGCATTACGTAGTGCAACTCCAATGAAGGGGAAATTAGTGCCACCAAGTTTCGCTTGAATCACTTCACAGATTATTTCTCCTTGCTGGTGATTGTTGAGGCTCACTGTAAGAATGCTCACTCTCAGGTGTTGGGTTCTTCTGTGGATTCTAGAGGCTTTTGTCATTGATAACAAGGAAAGATCCATTCCATATATATTTCCATAGTGTCCCTGGAGAAGCTATTGTGTTGACCAATTCCCTGGGCAAAGGTGTAGTACCACCTACACTTTTATTCACTAAGCTGAAAATTGCATTTTTCATTTTCTTTTTCCTAATAAATATATTAATTTGTTATAGAAAAACAACTGATTGGCACTATAGGTGCCAGTGAAGTATGAAAAGATGCATGTTCATGTGAGGACACCTTGTGGAGTCCACTACTAAAGATGGCGACAAATATACACAAAAAGCACCCACTTGAATTGCAAAAGTAGGCTGCCATGAACCCTTTTCTTTTCGTCCTTAGTTACTTCATATGGTCATATGGAGAAGTAGAAATTCTTTAGGGAGCAGCGGAAGCAACGTTAAAATCCGGTTTCTTTGTCCCATATCAGTCACCACTTAAACTGATATGCATTGGCCATATCAGCTGATATGGGCCAATACACCACTTCGGAAAAAGAAAAAGAACTTAAAACAAAAAATATACATACATTGAAGAAAAATCTTGATAGGACCCACTTGAAGAATGGCTTGGATCTCATGCCCATATGACATTCTTGCACATGTGGTTGCCTGTAGACCGGAAAGCGTTATATGCATATACAGATGTGCAAGCACATGAGCGTGTACGGGTGTGGCAGAACATATTCATGCATGTCCACTGTACAAATGGCATGCATTTCAATTTGAAAGTCATCATCGGGCAAAAAGGTGGGTCTCATTCAGTTTGGCCTGAAGGAAATATGTCGTGGAACTGCCATTAGAGACTGGATTTCTCTGTCGAAAGCTTGTGGATGCACCCATGGATCCAAATTGAAAGTTTGCAAGAGATTAACAGAAACTGATTGAAAATTCAAGGAGATATTGCAGACTGGTTGGTAAACTTATTTACTCGACTATCACATGGCCAAATATAACTTATGTTGTTAATATCGAGAGTCAGTTCATACATGCTAAGGGTACCATATAGGCATATATGAATGTTGTGGTACACTACACATTTTATGTTACCTCAAAGGAACCCCAAAGAGCAATCTTATGCAAGTAAAAAAGAAGAAGAAGAGGAAGAAGAAGAGCAGCATTGTAGCTAGATCTAGTGTGGAAGCAGAACTATGGCTTATCACATTTGCGAGATAGAGTGTTTGAGGACTTTATTACAAGAGATGGAATTCTAGTGTAGTTGAGAACTTTATTATAGAGATGGAATTCTAGTGCAGTTGGGAATTTCATTACAAAAGATGGGCTTCACTGTCGAATAGCCAATGTAATCATATTGTGACAATCTGGTGGCATCACATATCACTAGCAATCAAAACACATGAAGGTCAACTAGCACTTCGTCCGCAAGGCCTCCAACAACAAAATTTTGGCACCATGTGTTAAATATCAAGATCAAGTTGCAGACCTGTTCGCCAAAGCACTTGACCACAGTCAATCTGAGCAAGTTGAGCATTAAAGTTGTATTTTAGCCAAGCCATAGCTCGTCATATCAGTGTGCATGAGTGTGGCCCTTTATTTTGTATCCATTACAATACGTGTACTATACTAGACATAAAATTAGAAGCCACAATCATGCAGACAGATCTAATCATCCATGTATGGTCCACAATACCTCATGGTCCCTACTGTGTACTGGGTATATTCTTTATTTCTTCCTTTCTTTGGCCTTCCTTCTTTTGTTCTCCAAGCCATAATCTCTTCACATATTAAAAGAGGGAAAATATTAGAGCCCATGGGAACAATAACCCTCATCCTACACTTTTGAAAAGAATGGACCCGCCTGAGGCTGAGAACTGATAGGACGGACCTTATATGTTTTGTGTAGGTGACAACTAGAAAGCAATAAAATGTGACAGATATGGTTTCACAAACTACCAATCAATATTCTTTACAAAAACTACATGTGCATCTAGATCTCTTCTGCTAGAAGATCTACTATTGGATATTTCACGTTATGAGTAGAAATTTAGTCACATGTAAAATGCAAAGTGTTGTGGCTCAATTTAGTGCAGAAGCAAAGTATTGAACCATGGCTCAGGCTACTTCTTTGCTAGTGTGGTTGAGGACTTCATCGCAATACATTCAAGGTAGATAACCAATACAAATGTTTTTTGACAATCAGGCGGGTGCACAGATTGCTAGTACTACAGTGTTTCATGAAAGAACCAAACACAATTGAGGTCGACTGCCACTTCATCCATGAAGTCTCCAACAACAAAATCTTGACCCCAAAGGCTTGATGGAAAATCCTAGCCTGATAGGAGTAAGGGGAATAGTTGTTTCTTACTGATTTGTGCCATTTTGTAATGAAATTCTGAGGAGGGGGGGTGGTGGTGTGTGGAATATCGACTCCATTAGTTAAATCTCAAGATCAACTTGTGGATACACCCAGGGGCTTGGCTGCAATCAATCTAATTGAGCTTATTCCAAGCTGGGTATCAAAGAAATCTACTGACCAGCTTGAGGAGGAATGTTGAAGTTGATCTATAGTGGGTTGTCCAGCTATATGGCACATCAGTTAGTGTGTGTGTGGCCCCTAATTTTGTATGCATTATAGTGCACAGTGTGGATCATATGGTCCACATTATCTATACATGGGCATATTGTATTGTTAGGGGCAATTTGGTCATTATGTAATCTTCTATTAAAAAGGAAATGGAGATGGGGCGTGTGACCTAACAAGCACACTTTCATTTCTTTTTCTTTTCTCTTCATCTTCTCTTTTTCCATGTCATAACCTCTGTACATATTAAGAGGGGAAAAGGTTGCCACTCAGTGGGAACAATGACCCTTCATCCTACAACTTGGGGAAAGATTGCACTTAAGGCCTAGAACCAATAGGACCCTACATGTTTTGTATTGGTAGACCGCTAGAGGGCATATAGCATTACAACTATAGTTCTCACAAACTACCAAATTGGTACTCTTAAGAGAAACAGCACGTGCATATAAAACTAATATTGTCACCTCCCTTGAAGCTGAAGCTACTTTTTTCTTAGCTAAATGAATTCCTCAAAAGTCATAAGTTGGAAGCATTTAATATTATTTTATTTTATTTGTGATATTAAAGAATTTTTTATCTTTACATATAACAAAACATTGTTTTCAGAGAAATCTCCAATCTTAAGGAGCATTAAGAAGAGTTATTTGGTAGTCTCACATAGTGTGAATGTCTAAATGTTCAGCACTCATGCACATCAAAATGTGCGAGCTGCAGAACTGGTTCGGATGAGTTAACCATATAGGGCTAGTCAGGGACAATCAAGACCAAGTCATCCCTTGTTTTACTGTAAAGGGGATTGTGAGGTTCATTCTCCAATGAAACCGGTAAAATATGATCCAATAATGTCCCATTTTCAGATGTTATTTAAAACTGAGGTTTCATGCCTGGCAGGTTTACTACTAAAGCTATTTTCCCATTTAGACAATTGATGGATAAATATACGGAGAGAAGAAGCTCTGTATGGTCTTTGTTGATTTAGAGAATGCATATGATAGGGTCCCTAGAGAGTTAATCTGATGACTGTTGTGAAAGATTCAAGAGGATATATTGACATGACTATGGATATGTACGAGGGAGTGGTGACAAATGTGAGGACCACTAGTGGAGAGATAAGTGAGTTTCCAATTACCATGCGCTTGCACTAGGGGTTGGCATTGAGAGCTAAGTGGTCCCTAACTAGTGTATGTTGTTTGCAGATGACATTGTTTTGATTGACAAGACGAAGGAGGGCAGTTAAAGAATTTGTTCATACGATGAGTGTAGCTGAAATGAGGATATTGAATGGATGATAGGTCAGACGGGGAATGATAGAATTAGAAATGAACACAATTGAGGGAACTTAGGAGTAGCACCAATAGGTAATAAGATGAGGGAAAGTAGACTTAGTTGGTTCGGTCATGTTCTACGTTGGCCAAGAACCATGCCCATTAGGAGTAAGTTGGTACAAGTTGAAGGCTCTAAAGGGGCAAGGGAAGGCCCAAAAAGACATGGATGGAGGTAGTAAGAAAAGACTTGATGAGCTATGATCTAATTGAAGGTATGGGCCTTGATAGAGTGGACTGGCGGAACATGACCCATGTAGCTGAATCTAATTAATTGGGATAAGGCTTATATGATGATGACGATTTAAAACTTTGTGTGGAAGTATTGCAAAAGTGCAAATACACATGCATGTGTGTCAAATAAAGATTCCATGGGAGGTAAATGAAGAATTGGCACCACCAAAGTTGACATGCAACATAAAAGTATGCTTTGGATTACTTTGCAGAAGGTGGTATTCTTGAAAGTCCACAATATATAAAACAAACTTGAGACTATAGAGGAATCTATAACACTATAAAAAAATAAAAATAAAAATAAATAAATAAAACTCTTACTTTTCCTTCCCAAATGAAATATATTCCATCCCCAATCTCTCCTTCTCGAACAACATAATCACCATGATCTATCACATAGCAACCAAAATACAAAAAGAATTCAGGAAAGAAAACAATCAGATGCAGAACAGAATTTGTATTTAATCAGAACCAAAATTACATTTAATGTAACAAGCTAAAATGAAATGTGACAAGAAACCCATTCATGCATTCTCACGCAAGTATCAGTATTTCAATACTTAATATATTCAACCTGAAATGTGTTCAAAACCGGTAAACTGTTAAAATTCGTCACATTTTTTTACCAACAAATTGATTTTCTCATTCAATGGATTTTCAGCAGAATAAAATTAAGAGGACTGATTTAGTAGTAGGATTACTCAAAATTGTAGTGATGGGACCTCAGTTGTACACAGTACCCACACTGCCATGCATGGTGATGAGGTCCACTCATTGTGTGGGCCCCACTGTGAAAGGCCCATAGAACATGACCACTTTTCTGTTTCCACCATGTCCTTTTTTCTTTATATTCATTATTTATTTATTTTTGACATGGTGAAGCCTGTCGAATTATCCAATCACCACGAATTCGCTCCATGCACTATCCGAAGTGATGAGCAGTTAATGTGACGCATTATAAGACCCATGCATGGTAGAAGTCGCAAGGATTACAAAACTGGGCTAGATCGTGGCATATGCTTTGCCAAAAGGGATTTGTTAATTCTGTGCCTGAAACTTCTGAGAACACCGCTACAGTAATTTAACCACAGTAGCTGGGCTAGATCGTGGCATATGCTTTGCCACAGTTTACCAAATGCGGTGAACTTATCCACCACATGGCATTCACATAAGTCAATCCAGACCATCCAATGCATGGACTGAAATGTAGATGGACTATAGCCTAAAATACACTGATTGGCTGATCTTAAACCATCTAATTTGAAAGCATCATCCAATGGTTGCGATTTTTAATGTGTATCCATACAGGCCCATGAAGCAGAAAGTTCAGGTCAACGTAAATTTTAGCAAATGCATGCTGTAGCCTTTCTTCTTACCACAGGTATTTTATCAAAGAGATTTCACCATACTATACAGTGCTCAGCCCGAATTATATCCATCTAAGGATGCCAGTGGACCAAATATCACCCATTGAGGTATCCCATCCATCAGATCATTATACTATCTTTCCAACCATCCATCAGATCATTATCCTATCTTTCCAACCATCCATTCACAAGCCAATTAGGAAATTCTAGAACTATCCAATGGGAGATTTCTGTGTAGCATCCCCCATCCATCAAGGGGCCAACCAAACTAACAGCATGGATCACCAAAAAGGCAAGCGCCACATTCAGTAACTGAGACAGGACATCACTTATGCCCGTCTCTATTCTTCTATTATAATTGAATTACATTCGTGGGGGTAGAAATAACGATTCGCAGAAAGAAACAACAAATTCAATTCCTAAAAAGCTGATGAATCTCACTGTAGTATTTGAATTCGACGACTTCAGCGATTTTCTTCAGAGACGAGCTCGGAAGAGGCTGTAGCAAGGGAACTTGCCCAAGAAATTCGATCACTGCTCGAAGGACGGACATTAGAAAACACCAAAATTCAGGAAAATTTAAAAAGAGAAACAAATCAGAACTCGTTTGGAGTAATCAAATGCGAAGAAATGAACGAAATTGGAGATAAACAGAAAAAGAGGGATTCCACAGTATGAACCGAAGCTAGGGTTTTTTTGCTCTACCTGAATCGGAATCCATGTATATGAGAGAGCGAGAGAGAAGAGTCCTGATTCAAATCCTGCTTGGTATCTGGAGAGCTTTTATTGCTTACGGCGCGAATTCTGTCAGGTCGGTACCTTGCCGAGTTCAATCAGACCGCGTCCGTGGCACCACGTCGACTGTTTTTATTTATTTAAATTTTTTTTATATCCAGGCCGTCCATCCGTTTTTTCGGATCATTTTATTGCGTGGGCCCAAAACTTCCCGATAATATACGTTGATGCCAAAATTCGGTCGGCCCTCCCTCCATGTCGACCACCACGTATAATCCCTATAACTTGTACCAGGAAAGTAGGCAAAGGTGACCCTGGTTAAACCGGGAGACCCTCCGATGCCTAAGTCAGGACAAGGAAATCAGGGTCTGAGTAGAGAGTAGAGGAGAACTCGATTTTGTGTACCTTTAGATATGGCGATGCATGCTATTTATACCTGTCTATGAGGCGGTCCGAGTCCGATAATCTCGACACGATCAGAGGGATTATAGGATCATGGAGATATTGCCCGCAATCTATTGATCACGCAGTGTATCTGGTGGATCGTGCACTCCTGCGAGCGAAGTTACCGGCCACGTCTCGATATGGCAGTTTCCATATTGAACGAGTGGGATATGCACGTCGGAGAGTCTGTTCGGCTCGGCTTATCTAAAGATACCCCTAGTCCGATCCGCCTAGTCGGCTCAGTCGGTTCCACCATGGCTGGCAGAGCTGACTTCAATAAGCGGTGTGGTTAAGGCATCGGAGATAATCCGATCGGAGTATGATTCCGAGTCGTGCACCAACCGTATCGTCTGCTCGAATGGATTACGTCCCGAAGCAGGTCAGATGGATCATGCCTCGGCTCGGACGGGCGTTTGGGGCAGTGTTGTACCGTGAGCTCGGATTTTCCATAACAGAAGCCCCCTACTCTTCGAGCTTGTTCGCGGGCTCAGAGAGTACTTAGGCGGGAAATCTTCCGCCCTCATCGTAATGATGGCAGATATCGAATCACGCGCGTGCTCGTCGCTTCGGTTAACGCCTGGCGACGGTTACGATCTCGCATCCCTTCTCAGCCTGTGAGAAGCCGCCACGTATACCTGAGAAGGCGTGCCCATAATGCTCCGACTGCTGTGGCGCTGCTTCGCGTATCAAGGCGCACTGTCCGATGTCAGGCGTCGTACCGACAGTTCGGTACGCTTCCAATGCGATGTTGCCATGTGTGCTCGGAGATAGGCTCGTGCCGATTCGGCTGCTGCCATTAAGGTTTGTCATCAATGCGGAAATCGTTCGCAGCCTATATAAGGGCGCTCCAGACTTTCGCATAGCATTTTACATTCCGTTTCATAAGAGCATATCGGAGAGGCGATTTCTGATGAGAGGCGATTCTGGCCGACTTCGAAGTTTCTGTCAGTAGGTGATTTTCGGCAACCACCCGGTGAGTCTCGCTGGCCTTCGCTCTTTTTTCTACCATGTCTTCCGATCTGGAAATGGTCCGTGGATACGGTGATGATTACGAGTCAGAGACTACTGAAAGTGAGAGTGGGTCATCCAAAGGCCATTTCGAGACCACCTTATCGTATCCCCCGCCTCGGAAGCAAAAAACATTGGTTTCTAAGACCAAGCAGCCCAGTAAGAAGACAACCTCCCGACCCCACCGAGTAGAGACCGCTACCGCCACTGAGATGCCTGCGAATCTTCGTACCGTAGAGGTAGTCCCAGAGGGTTCTGTCATGTCAGAATTTCAAATGGAGTGGATTCGTTGGGAGTTCCAGATCCCAGACTCAGTTCAGATAAGGGCTCCCGGTCCCTTAAACATTGCCGACGCCCCAGCTAAGGGAGAGATGGCCATCTTCCTATTCGCGCTGCAGTGCGGGGTCAGACTACCACTACATCCCTTCATCCGGAAGGTAGCGACCTACCTCGGGTTGGCCCCTGCACAGTTCGTTCCGAATGCACGGAGGGTGATGATCTCGGCCTACATAATTTGAAAGCAAGTTGGGAACCCCGAGCTGACTCCAGAGGAGCTGCTGAGCCTATACATGGTCAAGCATGATAGCAACGACCCATGTTACTATTTCGTGACTCGGGGGAGCAAAGGGTCGGGGTTGGTAATGCACATGCCGTCTTCCAACAAAGACTGGAAGAACAGGTAGTTCTGGGCTGTGGGTGATTGGGAGGCGTCGGCGGCTGAGTTCAGGCCCCGACTATCCGGGTTCCGACCCATTTTACCAAGCCAGGTCGGACTTCATTTTGCATTCGAGTTGTTACTTTAATTTTTACTTCAGTCGAAGTAACATTTCTTCCTTTTACAGTTTTTCAAAAGGGGTTGCTGCTCCTCGACTCGGACCAGAAAAATCAGGTTACAAAGGCCAGGGCGCGGTCGGAATCGCTTCGCTCTTGGGCCGATCTGATCACTGCAGCCAACCTCCACTGGTCCAGGCTCTGCAAATCCCAACCTCTGCTTTCATCCCTTAATAAGTTACCTTGATCTTTTCGATGAGCTTTCTTTTGGTTATTTAGTAGTTGACATGAAAATTTTTTTTGCAGGTATGGCCGAGGCATCAGGGGCTCGGAAGAAGAAAGCAGTTCCGACGACGGCGGAGTTGCTCAAAGAAGCCCCCCGAGTGAAGATCACTAGGAAGAATCTGGCCCTCCCCCACGTGGGGAAATCTTCTGCTGCACCAACTCCATCAGCCTCAACCGTGGGGAAATCTTCTGCTGCACCAAATCCATCAGCCCCAACAATGAAGCCAATTGGCTCGTCCTCTGTTCCACCGACTCCGGCGCGCCCTGGCACCGTCGCGGTTCCCCCAGTAGTCTTGCGCCCGTTGGTACGTCTTCTGCTTGGGCTCGTCTAGACGACTGTGGTCGGCACCCCGGTCATGCCGAGCACCGTTGCTCCTCGATCTCCCGCCGCCGCCGTTTCCCCCATAATGCAGGTGTCTGCCGTGGTCCTTGAGGCCCCTATCGCTGTGTCTTCCTCCTCCGAACGGAAGGAGGTCAATAAAATAACTGATAATGCGTTTTTCCCCCCGAGGTTGGGGGAAGGCCCGCATCGAGGGTCAAAACTCTGCCGGCAGTAGGGTAGAGGCCGACGGGGTTGAGGCTTCGGCTCAAGCGGGCACAAGCGGCGGGAGGTTTGAGCCCGGTTATCATATGTCTTGCTTGGCTCCGTGGGCTGCCAAACATGCTAAGGAGGGGGATATCGCTCAGACTCTTTAGCGGTCGGAGGACGGCTTCTTGAACGACTTCGCCTCCGTGTGCTATATGGTATGTCTCTAAGAAAACTCTCTTTTTTTTCTTTTGTTGTTATGCACTGTAGATTCTGATCTTTGTTTTCTGTTCAGGCCGTCCCGATGCTGCTCTCCATTCGTCAGAGAGTGCGGGAGCGTAAGGAGACGGAGGCAGAGTTGGAGGCCCTACAGGTTGAGGTAGCGGCCATGAAGGCTGAGCAGACCAGCTTGTGCCAACAGCTCGCAGGCGAGAGGGCTAAGGTTAGGCACCTGCAAGGTGTTATCATTGGCTTGGAGGCCAAGGAGCTGCAGCTGCAGGACAAAGAAAATGACTTCAAGAGAACTGGCTATGTGGCAACCGCTGAGCTGACTCGTGTCAGGGCCTACGCAGACTCTTTGGCCATGGACACCGCTCTGCTCGGAGAAGCTCTGAACCGCACCAAGGCCGAGGCGACTGAAGAACGGACACGAGTCGTGAATCAGGTCATGGAAGCCCAGCGAGTAAAGGATGAGGCTTCTTTGGCCGCAGTGGTTGTTGCTGCTGTCGAAAGCTTCAAGACTTCCAAGGAGATGGACGCTGAAGCTGCAACGTTTTACAATCGCGGCTTCAACGCTTGCCTCGAGGCAGTCCTGGGTTTATACCCAGACCTTGATCTTGATTCCCTCCTGCCTGACGACTCTAAAGATGTTCCGGTCGAAGTCGTCCGTTCGGATCCAGCTCCTGACGCCCAGGCGCCTGATGCCCAAGCTCTTCCTCCAGCCTGAAGACTATCATTTTGCTTGTTTTTTTTTTAACTATTAATGTACTTTCAACCATGTACTTTTGTCCCTCCGAGGGGATTCAATGAAGAACATTCTTTTTACATTGTTTATTTGTATGTCGAGCTGGTTTCTTTATGGGTTTAGTCAGCTGCCGTTTAGTTAGTTTTTAGGGTCGGTTGTCCGAGCCTTCTTGGCCCAAGTTTTAGTTGGGTCCGATCCCTTTGGATGCCCGGCTCGTCGCCTTTGTTTTGTTGTATGCCGAGCCGAACACTTAACCAGAGGGTCGAGTTATTATTAGGCTTTTTCCCTTGGATGGGTGCCTTGTCGATCTTTCGTTATGTTGGGTTCTGATTCCTTAAGGGATCGGACCATTTATTAGGCTTTTTTCCCTTGGAGGGATGCCTTGTCGATCTTTCGCAAGGTTGGATTCCGATTCCTTAAAGGATCGGACCATTTAACTCGTGCTTGTGCGGATAGGGCAATCAGACAAGCATTCAAAGGTAGAATCGATCTTTTATTAAAAGTCTTAAAGGCCAGTCGCTCGGAGGCATACATTTTATTATGATCCTTAAAGGCTATTTCCTCACGGGTAGTAGATCTTCAAGTTCTCGGCGTTCTAAGGATGATGGAGATGATGACCTTCGAGGTCTTCCAGGTGGTACAAGCCCAGTTTGGCAGATCTGACCACAAGATATGGACCTTCCCAATTGGTTCCGAGCGCTCCTGCCCCTGGCTCGGCCTTGTTCTGAAAAACCCACCGGAGGACTAAGTCCCCTGGTCGGAAGCGCCTGTCTCTGACCTTCGAATTGTAGAAGCACGTAACCTGCTGGTGCCGAGCCTTTGTTCGGAGCTTGAAAATTTCTCTGAGTTCTTCGAGCAAATCCAAATTAGTCGTCATCTGCTCGTAGTTCTGACTTTCTTCGAAACCCCTAACCCGCGCCGTAGGGAGTCCGATTTCCACCGGCACCATTACCTCCGAGCTGTAGGATAACGAAATTGGGGTTTCGCCCGTAGAAGTCTGGGCTGTAGTCCTGTAGGCCCAGAGGACGAAGGGGAGCTATTCGGCCCAATTTCCTTTTACTTTTTCCAGCCTCGTCTTGAGATGGTGTTTGATAATCTTGTTGACTGCTTCTACCTGTCCGTTCGACTAGGTGATGAGTAGGCGTTTACAATGCCAAACCCTTGACACATACTGCGAAACTTATCATTGTCGAATTGGCGGGCGTTATCAGAAACGATGGTTCTCGAAATCCCGAACCGACAAAATCTATTACTTTCTGCTCAGTGATCTTTGCGACTGACTCGGCCTCGGCCCACTTGGTGAAGTAATCGACCGCGACTATAACAAACTTGACCTGTCCCTTCCCGGTAGGCAAGGGACCGATGATGTCGATCCCCCATTGGGCGAACGGCCATGCCGCACTCATGGGGGTCATTTCTTCTGCCGGTTGCCTCGGTACAACAGCAAAACGCTGACACTTGTCGCACTTTCGAACAAAATCCTTTGAGTCTTGCTTAAGGGTTGGCCAGAAATACTCTTGACGAAGTATCTTCATGGCCAAGACGCGACTGCCAGAATGGTTTCCACAGATTCCCTCGTGAATCTCCCGAATCACGTAGTCAGCTTCATCCGGTCGGAGACATCTAAGGTAAGGCTGAGAATGCCCCTTCTTGTACAGCACTCCGTCCAATATAGCGTACCGAGACGCTCGGAACATAAGTCGCCTTGCCTCTAATTTATCCGAGGGGGCCTCACCGGTTGATAGGTAATTGAAAATCGGGTCCATCCAACTAGGAATGGACTGGACGGGGTTAACTTTCTCTGACTGGCTAATGCTTGGGTGTTCAATGAACTCGACCGGAACAAAGCACAGGACCTTCCCCTCGGAGGCCGAGGCGAGCCTCGCTAGGGCATCGGCTCATGAGTTCTCGGCTCTGGGGATCTGCCGGATGGTGCAACTCCAAAACTTCCCAATCAATTTCCTCGCTTCCTTAAGGTAGGCGATCATTCTGGCTTCCTTAGCTTCATACTTCGAGGAGATGTGGTTCACTACCAGCTGTGAGTCACAGCGGACTTGCAGAGTTTGAACGCATAGGCTCGCTGCCAACCTGAGCCCGGCTAATAGTGCCTCGTACTCGGCCTCGTTATTTGAAGCTTTGAACCCGAGCCTGATGGCGTATTGGATTATTGTTAAATCAGGTGCAACCAGGACGACACCGGCTCCAGATCCTTTAATGTTGGAAGATCCATCAACATAAAAGACCCACCCTGGATCCGACTCTGCTTCTTGATTGTTCAGCGGGACAGACGGTGTCATTTCAACTTGCTTTCTGACTTGCTCTTCATCCGGAGTTGTGAATTCGGCGATAAAGTCAGCTACGGCTTGACCCTTGAGCGCTGTCTTAGGTCGGAATTGGATATCAAACTCTCCGAGTTCTACGGCCCATTTGGTCATCCGACCTGACACTTTGGGTCTTTGGAGGATCTGCCTTAGAGTAGAGTCTGTTAGCACAACTATGGAGTGGGCTTGAAAATATGGCCGCAGTTTTTCTGGCTGAGACGACGAGGCACAACGCTAATTTCTCCAAAGACTGGTACCTTATTTCGGCTGGTACCATGGCTTTGCTTACATAATAGACGGGGTACTGCTTGCCTCCGACTTCTCTGATCAGAGCCAAACTGACAGCTGAGGCTGAGACGGTGAGGTAGAATAACAAAGGTTCCCCTTCTTCAGGCTTGGTCAGTAGGGGTAGTGAACCCAAGTACTGTTTTAATTGCTGGAAGGCTTGCTCGCATTCCTGCGTCCACTTCACCCTCTTGTGACCCTTCAGCTGCTGGAAGAAGGGAAAACATTTATCCGTAGCCCTAGATATGAAGTGTCCGAGGGCTGCGACTCTTCCCGTGAGACACTGTATTTCCTTGAGAGTCCGAAGTGAGTTCATGTCCGGGAGGACTTTGATCTTGTTTGGGTTCACCTCGATGCTCCGCTGGTTGACTTGGAAGCCTAGGAATTTCCCCGACTCAACCCCGAACACGCACTTGGCGGGGTTAAGCTTCATCTGGTATTCACGGAAGACGTTGAATGTTTTTTCGAGATCAATAAGGTGGTCGAAGGCTTTGATACTCTTCACCAGCATGTCGTCCACATACACCTCTATAGTGTGTCCGATTTGTTTGACGAACATCTGATTTACCAGTCTCTGATACGTTGCTCTAACGTTTTTCAGGCCAAATGGCATGACCCGGTAACAGTAGAGTCCCCTGTCCGTGATAAAGGTAATCTTCTACTTATCTGGGGGATGCATGGCGATCTGGTTGTACCCGAAGTAAGCGTACAGAAACGAGAGTAACTCGTTTCCGGCCGTGCTGTCCACCAGTTGGTCGATCCGAGGTAACGGGAAGCTGTCTTTGGGACATGCCTTATTCAGATCGGAGTAGTCTACGCAGACCCGCTACTTTCCGTTTGACTTCCTGACGAGCACAACATTTGTTATCCAGTCAGGGTAGTATACTTCTTCTATGAAGCCCGCATCGAGCAGGACGAAGACCTCCTCGGCAATGGCTTCATATCGTTTGGCATCGAACGACTTTCTTTTTTGCTTAACTGGCCGGTGGTCTAGGTCCACATTCAGCCTGTGGACTTGCACATCGGGTGAGATCTCCGGCATATCTGCATGTGACCATGCGAAAACGTCTCGGTGTTGTCTCAAAAAGGCCAATAACTCCTTCCTCCGCTCGGGATTCAGTGATGATCCGAGCTGAACAGTTTTGCTCGGATATGATTCATCGAGCGGTACTCTTATCAGATCTTCGACTGAGGAACTTTCTTCTGTCGATCCCCAAGGGTCCAAGACGTCCACTACGAGCGTTTGTTTGGCGGCCACTTTCCTTACGGCTATCGCATAACACCTCCAGGCCTCGCGTTGGTCGTCTCGGAGATAACCGATCCCACCTTCGACTGGGAACTTCATCATCAGATGATAAGTTGAGACGACCGTCCTCATCGCATTGAGGGAGGGTCGGCTCAGAATCACGTTGTGGACTGATGGAACATTGACAACTAAAAAGTCAACCAAAAGCGTGACTTGATGTTACCCTTCTCTCGCTGTCACTGAGAAGGAGATGACTCCTTCGAAGATGACTCTCTCCGGCAAAGCCGTGCAAGGGAATCTTCACAGGTCGGAGCTTGGACCGTGGAATTTACATCTTCTCAAACGCCTCGAAATACATAACGTCAGCCGAACTCCCGGTGTCGACCAAGATGCGGTACACTTTGTGATTGACTATGGTCATAGTGACCACTAGCGCATCGTCGTGCGGATGTTGGATCCCGCGTGCATCATCTTCTGTGAAGGTTAGGCTGCATGGAGCGACACGGAGTTCCTTGCTGGGACGTTCCGTCAGGTGAATGTGCTGTTCTGACTCGGAGCTCCGGGAATGGGCTTTCCGTGTCCTGTTATAATCCGCTCCCCCAGTTGGGCCCCCGAAGATGGTGCGAATTTCGACGGGCTCCTCTGGGGGTTGTTCGACTGCTCTTGCAGTCGTTCTTCTCTCCGATAGGATTTCTCCTTTTTGGCATAACGACGTAGATGTCCTTTGCGGATGAGGGACTCAATATCGTCCTTCAGATCCACACAGTCGTCCGTGTTGTGACCATGGTCCCAGTGGAAGCGTAGAATTTTCACTTGTCCCTGTGTTCTGGATCAGCCCTCATGCAAACCGGCCAATTGAGTAGCCTTTCTCCTCAGATGTCTAGCAGGATCTGCTCGGCAGATGTATTGAGCGGAGTATAGGAACGAAATTTTCCTTCCGGCCTACGGCTCGGACAACGATCGCGAGAAGCGCGGTCATCAGTCCCTTTGCTAGCCAACTGAGAGTCTTCGTTCCGGGGTCTCTTCCCCTTGTTTGTCGAGTCAAACACTTGTATGCCCTTTCGGGAGTTGGTGAACTCCTCTGCGTTAGTGTACTTCTGAGCTTTCGCCATGAAGTCAGCTAGTGTCTTCGGTGGATTCTTTCCGATGGAGAAGACAAACTTTCCTTCTTTCAGTCCGCTCAGAATAGCGGCGAGGGCCATCTTATCATAGTAGTTCTCGACATACAATGCTTCTTCGTTGAAGCGGGCGATGTAATCCTTCAACGACTCCTTCGGAGTCTGCTTAATGGTGAGCAGGTGGGTGTTGGGCTTCCGACTTCTCTTACCACTTATGAATTGCGTGAGGAATAGTCGACTCAGTTCCGCGAATGAGCATACAGAATTTGGTTTTAGCTGGCGATACCAAATCCGAGCGGGTCCGGTGATGGTGATAGAGAACCCTCTACACATCATCGCATCTGTTGCAGTCTGGATCTGCATCCATGATCTGTAGGACTCCAAGTGTTCGGATGGGTCCCCAGATCTTGAATACTGGATGACGGGAGGCATCCGAAACTTCTGCTGCATCACTTCAGCCATGATGGCCGAGGTGAAGGGAGGGTCGGTCTCTTTCATCATTGCCTGTATTGTGGTCGGAACTGTCGATTGTTCTTGCTTTTTCTCCAATATTAGGAACTTATCCTTCAGTTTCGCAAAGCGCGCTTCCCAGGAATCCTTATTTTCAGCGACGACCTCTGACGTATGTTCGACCTCCGGCGTTCCTCTCTCTCTCCTTCATTCCAGCTGATGACGGAGATCCGAGGGCGGTAGGGCAGATGTTGCTGAATGAACGGTCGTCAGAGCCCGAGTAGTGAGGTTCCGCGCGGATACCTTGGCATGTGCCGTAGGAAGATTTTGACCCGAATACGGTATCCCTGAGTGTTGGGGGGCTTCGGGCCTCACACTCCTCGGTACGGAGCAAGTTTCCACGAACTGCCCTACTGGCTCGAGGACGAGTTGTTCTTGAGTAGGGCGTGGCTCTGGCTCTCTCTGTTTCATTCGATTTATCTCGTCGCGTAGGGCCTAAATCTCGTTATGCATGGTGCGATACTTGCTCGACCGATTACACGAACGCTGGGAAGGCCCTGGTGCGGACTCGGCATAAAGCGATGATGATGACCGAGTCTGCTCATTGGGTTGCGACTGCACCGCTGCAGCTTTCTTCTTCTTCGTCATTGCTTGGGAAAATGAGAACCTGACTTTTAGTTTTAGGTTCCCACAGATGGCGTCAAAAAATATTGATGCCAAAATTCGGTCGGCCCTCCCTCTACGTCAACCACCACGTATAATCCTTGGAACCTGCACTAGGAAAGCAGGCAAAGGTGACCCTGGCTAAGCCGGGGGACCTTCCGATGCCTAAGTCAGGACAAGGGAATTAGGGTCTGAGTAGAGAGTAGAGGAGAACTCGATTTTGCGTACCTGTAGATATGGCGATGCGTACTATTTATACCTACTTATGAGGCGGTCTGAGTCCGATAATCTCGACACGATCAGAGGGATTCTAGGATCATGGAGATATTGCCTGCAATCTACTGATCGCGCAGCGTATCTGGTAAATCGTGCGCTCCTATATCTCCATGATCGCGTAGCGTATCTGGTAAATCGTGCGCTCCTGCGAGCGAAGTTACCGGCCACGTCTCGATATGGCAATTTCCATATTGAACGAGTGGGATATGCACGCTCGGCTTATCTAAGGATGCCCCTAGTCCGATCCGCCTAGTCGGCTCAGTCGGTTCCACCATGGCTGGCAGGGCTGACTTCAATAAGCGGTGTGGTTAAGGCATCGGAGATCATCCGATCGGAGTATGATTCCAAGTCATGCACCAACCGTGTCTTCTGCTCGGATGGATCACGTCTCGAAGTAGGTCAGATGGATCATGCCTCGGCTCGGATGGGCGCTTGGGGTAGTGTTGTACCGTGAATTCGGATTTCCCATAACAATATATATTTATATGTTTTATCCGTGCCATCTTTTCATTTAGAAGCATGGATTTGGAACCCCTCATTTGAAATCCTCCCGGTATGTTTGGCAGCTATGCATGGTATGTTTATAAGGGTTTGAGTTTAATTACTAAATCAACTTTAATATATTTAATTAGTGAGATATGTAATTTTTCATACAATAGTTGTAATAAGTCATTAAAATATATACTTTGCATGAAAATAATAAAATTTCAAGTCACAAATGAGCCACAGGCATAAGCTCATGTTTGAGTGACTAATAAATGATTTTTAATCGTTAATTTACATGAATAATGTTTGAACGGTGCTAAACAATGTTTGGATGGTGTTAATTTACATGAACAATATTTGAACAATGATGATTATCATTAGTGGGCCATGTACCCAATAGAATAATAGTATAGTGATATACATGTTACACCTACAATTATTAAGATGATTTTAGATATAATCCAAGCACTTACTATGAATTTCAAATCCCTGCTGATTTCAAACCCTCTCAAAGAAGAGATTTGAAACCCTAATTACTTTATGCTGCGAAACAATTAGGGGATTTAAAACCCCCTCAAATCCGCCAAAATCCCTAATGCCAAACTATCCCCAAGCATACATAAAACATTTAAATGATTAGTTTTTGATCTCTGGTGTTTTATATAGTATAGTATGTATTAACGAAAGAATGATGTGGATATAAAATGGATATTGTTGCAGTGTTTTTATGGGACGGCTTCCCTTGGCGACGGACCCTCCTTCACCTGCACAGAAACAATGTCAAGGGAACCCTGGCTAGAGCCGGGGAACCTCCGATGCTTAAGTCAGTTATCTCGTCAATAGCCAAGAGCTTGTCTCGGTTAGTTTTTGCGTACCTTTTACTGTTCCAAGCTTAGAGATTTATACAATTTGCCAATCCTTATCTTCAGAGGATTCTTCTCCTGGGATCACTCAGTATCCCGAGAATCTTGGGATCCGCTACCTGTATCCCTGGATTTCCGTAGATCAGCATCTGTCCTCGTTCAGCCACTTTCCGTCTCGGCTGGATCTCGACCGACTCTGGGGGAGTCTCGGCCAGGTCGCGACCGACCCCGGGGGAGTCTCGGCCGATACAGGAGGACGGGTTCCCAGCCGTGCCCGACAGAATCAAATTCCTGAGGAGATCCTACTCTATCGGTTGAATGACTTTCACACGCTCAGCCTTTAGTGGGGTCACACAGGCGAGGTAATCACTCTGACAGAGCGACTTTACTCGTCCTTGCTTGCGCCTCCCGGCCTACCTTATGTTCTATCGGTGTTGTCTCGGATTCTTCAGGCAATGTCGGCGAAGCTGACCTACTCTCATGCGAATCTCGGAACTTTACCCGAGCTCGACACATTTTCCCCAACAGTGAGCCCCCCTGCTCCTTGTGTCGTCTATAGCAACAAGGAGTACGATTTTATCGGTCAGTTCGCATTAGCATCCGAGACAATGATGGGGCATTTAATGTTCTTTAAGTCGTTCCTAGCGTGCGTCGTTGCGCCTCCCAAGGTCACACGCGCGGCCAGCCGTCAACTCGTTCCTCCCGCGTATAAGAAGCGGACGCGTGGCCACGATTTCAGCGCAGTCAATCAGCAGTCGCCACGCGTCGGACGGGGGAGCCAAGGCGAATGTCGGTTTGCTTCTGCCATAATGACCTGGCTACGTGGCGCGGCTATAAAAAGCCCGGGTGGGAGGACGGTGCGAACTTTATTTTCGCCCTCCTTCCTCCCGTCCGTGTCTAATCCCGAGCGCGTTTTGGCTCTCTTCTCCCTCTCCTCCGCTGTCGCCTCTTTCTCCGTCAACCTTTCCTTGCAGTCACCGTCGATTTCTTTGGTGAGTCTTTTGCTTCTCCTTTAATTAGCTTTAATGGCCGCACACGGTTCTCAAAGCCCTCGGGAGGAAATGTTAGTAGATGAGGGTGTGTCCCAACACCTCTGGGACGTTACAGACCCACCATCCCTGTTGACGGAGTTCGTCGTCGGAGCTGACGCCGCATTTCGGCTTGTCAGAGAATCCGGCAGCCCTTCGGCTGAGCATCCCGCCCAGACAGGTCCATCTAGCGGTGAGACATCTCTGGTGACTCGTCCAAGGAGACCTAACCCATGGGCGGATCAGATGGAGGACGAGGAGGGAGAGGGAGAGGACGATTTAGTCACGGGCGAAGGAATGACCGTTTCATACCCTGTGACTCAAACTGCGGAGGCTTCTGGGTCGTCTTCGAAAGGGGAAGGAGACGAGCCCAGCGGTCTCATAGCTTCTATTCTCACCGAATCCGATTTAAACCGAATCAGGGCTGGTTACCATGTACCTGATTCGGTCATCCTTCATCTCCCTCGTCCGGGTGATTTGCCCGACCATCCCCCCGCAGGGATGGTAGCAATTTTTCAAGTCTCGATGCAGTGCGGCTTGCGCCTGCCACTCCAACCCATTGCCCGTGACTTCCTTTCTCGAGTCAAAATAGCCCCCGGCCAAATTGTCCCAAACGCGTGGAGGAACTTGTTCGGGTGTGCCGTACTTTGGTCCGAGCTAGAACAACCTTTTCTTACGGTCGACGAGTTCCTCTACCTGTACCAAGTCCGACCAAACCTCAACTTCCCTGGCCTCTACTTTCTAAGCGTGTGGAGAGGCAAGGGGGGATCTCTAATAACCGACCCACCTACTTCGAACAAGTTCTGGAAGGAGAGGTGGTTTTAGGCGTGCGGTCGGTGGGAGTCGGCCGACTCGTGGCCGTACGAGCCTCAAGTATCCCGCACATTCCGTAGAGCAGGTGACTCGGCGCCTCGGCTCACTGATCTTTCCTTTTCTTACTCTCCGTTTATATATTCTCTTCCGCTGATCTTGACTCTACAATGTCTCGCAGACATCTCGAAGAGTAGAGGGAAGCTCGAGTCCGGGGCTTTGACTCGGATAAGAAAGTTGAGGAAGCTGAGCACGGCAGAGCGATCTTGGAAGTTGCTCCTGCAACCTGAGCGTCTTCACCTCGCCGGCCTTGACTCGTTCGTCTCGGGTATTTCGCTCTTCCTTATATTTGTCTCCTTGGTTTTTGGTTTGCTCTCTTAACCTTATCACTCGTCCTTGCAGACCTCCTCGAAGCTCGTACTATTTTGAGACCTGCACCAGAGAGCATGGCCGAGCCCCGACCCGCCTTGAAGCCTGTTTCCAAAGTGAAGGCCCCCCCAAGATCGACTCTGCTATCTGGGTCCCGACCTTCGAAGCAGCAGAAGATCGGGGGCAAGGGGAAGGAAACGGTCGCTCCACCTGCTGCTGCGCCCGCCGTTCCCCAGGTGGTCGTCCTCTCCGATCCTGATGAGAGGGCCGAGGAAGCGGGGCCAATCCATCCAATGACTCAGGCGACACCTGAGTTGGGGCCCGCCGCTGTGGAGGTCTCGGGGCCGAGGGAGGCCCTGCGTGAAGATTCCCCGAGAAGGGAGATGACTCAAGTGGAGTCCCCCTTCTAGAAAATCATTGCGGGGATGGTTCCTTGGGCGCTTGCCCACGGGAGCGAGAGAGACTTCGCCAACTACTACAATGCTCCGACGGCCCAGACCCTCGGGCATGCAGCGAGGCTGCTTTTTGAGGTAGAATTTTCTTCATTCTTGTGTCGCTTTCTGGTTAAGTTTTTCAACACAGCTCACCATCTCTGTATTGCAGCTGGCTCCTTGCCTCTTCAAAGCAAGCTCGGAGCTGGTCGCCTCCCAGAAGCTGGCAGCCGAGGAAGAGACTGCGAAGAAGGTAGCGGCCGAGGCTGAGGGCCGTAGAGAGATCGCTGAGGGCCGAATCGGCATCATGACCGGCGATCTTTCTATTGCTCGGAAGATGGCCGCGGACGCCCGTGCTGCCCTCGAAGGAGTGAAGGCCGACCAAGCTCGTCTGACTTTGCTCCTTCAAGAAGCCGAAGAGAGGGAGAGGCGCCTCCTCCGAGTTCATGCCGAGTGCGAGGGTGTTCTTGCCCGAGCAAAGGACGAGGCCGCCGGCCTTGTCCAAGAGGCTCAGGAAGAGACTCGCCGAGCCAAGGAGGAGCGAGACAGAGCCGTGGAGGCCTTCCTCGAATCCGCCGAGTTTGAGGAGGAGAGGGACCACCTTTATCAAGGTGGTTACAAGGCCTGCGTTTTGGAGATGAGGGCGGCCTTCCCTGATCTCGACCTCTCCGCCTTTGAAGTCGACAGCCTGACCGCCGAGGCTGCCGAGGGCGACGCCGCTGAAGGAGAAGCTGCCGTTGCTGTTGCTGACGAGGCCGGTCCCTCGAGCGCCTCCTAGGATTGTATTTTTCTTTTTGTAATAAAATTTTTTTTTGTAACTGGCCCGACATTGGGTACTTACATGAAATAGAACTTTTATTGAGTCGACTTCAATTACAGTATGAATGATTGTATCTTATGGGTAATAAATCTTGAGATGCTCGGCGTTCCATGGATGAGGCAACGGCTTCCCATTCAAGTCTTCCAGCCAGTAGGTTTCAGGTCGGATGGTGCCTGAGACGACGTAAGGGCCTTTCCAATTCGGCCCTAATGTGCCCGACGTAATTTTCTTAGTATTCGGGAAGGTCCTTCGGAGGACCATGTCTCCGGTTCGGAATCGTCGTACTTTGACTCGACGATTGTAAAACCGAGACACCTGTCTTTGTCGAGCCATCACCTTCAGTCGAACACTTTCTCTTCTTTCTTCTAACGAATCAAGTGCGAATGAGAGGAGTTCACCGTTCTCTCGTTCATCATACAGGTTGACTCGGGATGAACCAATACCGATCTCAACTGGTGCGACTGCTTCCGCACCATAACATAGAGAGAAGGGGGTTTCTCCCGTCGCGGTCCGTGCCGTGGTCCGATAAGCCCATAGTATATTCGGAAGTTCTTCGGCCCATGCTCCCTTTGCCTCGTCAAGTCTTGTCCGGAGATGCTGCTTTATGATTTTGTTGATCGCCTCGACCTGTCCGTTCGTCTGAGAGTGATGAGGCGAGGCGTATACATTACGAATCCCAAGATTACCGCACATCTCCCGGAATTGTTTATTGTCGAACTGCCTTCTATTGTCTGTTACTATCGTCCGGGGTATACCGAATCGACATATGATATTCTTCCAAACGAAACTGGTGACCCTTTGCTCGGTAATTTTCGCTAATGGTTCTGCTTCAGCCCACTTCGTGAAGTAGTCCACAGCTACCACGACGAATTTAGTCTGACCCTTCCCCAATGGAAAGGGTCCGATTATGTCTATTCCCCACTGCACAAAAGGCCACGGTCCCGACATCGGAGTCAGCTCCTCGGGGGGTTGTCTCGGGATCGCTGCGAACCGCTGACACTTGTCGCATCTTTGGACGAATCGTTTGGAGTCGTGTTGTATGGTCGGCTAGTAATATCCCTGCCGCAACACTTTGTTGGCGAGCGAGCGTCCTCCTGAATGGTTTCCACATATTCCTTCGTGTATCTCTCGTAAGATATAATCGGCTTCTTAGGAGTCGACGCACCTTAGTAGAGGAGTATGAAAGCCTTTTTTGTACAGAATCCCATTCAAGATAGTGTAGCGCGAGGCTCGAATTTTTAGTCACCGCGCCTCGGTTCGGTCTTCTGGTAGTTCACCGTTGTTGAGGTAGCGGACGAGTGGGTCGAACCAAGCAGTCGATGGATCGATGGAAAATAGGACCGAGACTGTCAGCTCGTTTACGCTTGGTTCAGGGACATATTCAACTGGAACTGACCGAGGTATGTCTTTCTCATCTGCTGAGGCAAGCTTTGCGAGTAGGTCAGCTTTGGCGTTGTTGGTTCTGGATATTCGAATTACTTCACACTTCTGGAATCCGCTGATCAATTCTTTAGCCTTTTCCATGTACGCCTTTAACTGTTCTTTCCGAGTCTGATAAACGCCGGAAACTTGGTTAACAACCAATTGTGAGTCGCTGAAAACGTTCAAATGGGTCACGCCCAGACTCGTGGCGAGTCTGAGGCCTAGTAATAAGGCTTCGTATTCTGCTGTATTGTTGGACGCTTGAAAGCCGAGTCGCAAGGCATATTGCATACAAGTTTAGTCGGGAGTTTCTAATACTATCCCTGCCCCGCTTGCCTTCGAGTTGGATGATCCGTCGACAAATAGCTTCTAGGGTGTCGGCCCGAGAGAGGAGGAAGCTTCGGGTACATTAATTCCCTCTGGTTCGGGCAGATTATCGGGATTAGGAACCACTTCGACAAGGAAATCGACGACGGCCTGTCCTTTTAAAGCAGCCCTGGGCCGGTAATGTATGTCAAATTCACTTAATTCGACTGCCCATTTTGTAAGTCGGCCAGAGGCTTCCGGCTTTTGGAGAATCTGGCGGAGTGGTAAGTCGGTCACAACGGCGATGGTGTGGGCCTGAAAATATGGCCGAAGGCGTCGTGATGAAACTACTAGAGTGAAGGCTACTTTCTCAAGCTGAGGATACCTTGTCTCGGCGGGCAGCAAGGCTTTGCTAACGTAGTAGACTGGCAGTTGCTTCCCTTGACTCTCGCGTATTAACGCTGAGCTTACCGCGGCTTCAGACACGGCCAAATACAACAATAACACTTCACCAGGCTCGGGCTTAGATAACAGCGGTGGAGATCCGAGGTAAACCTTCAGTTCTTGAAACGCTCTCTCACATTCCTCCGTCCACATCATAGTCTGTCGTCCCTTCAATTGCTTGAAGAACGGGAGACACTTGTCTGTGGCTCGGGAAAGGAAGCGATTGAGCGCGGCCACTCTTCCTTTTAACCTTTGAACATCTTTGATCGTTTTGGGAGACTCCATTTCGAGTAAGGCTTTGATCTTCTCGGGATTTGCTTCGATTCCTCGCTGACTAACGAGGAAACCGAGGAACTTTCCTGAGCTCACGCCAAACGCGCACTTGCTGGGGTTCAGCTTCATCTTATACTTACGCAGAATTAAAAACATTTCTTCCAAGTCCTTCTCATGATCGGACGTCTGTTTACTTTTGATGAGCATATCATCAATATAAACTTCCATCGTTCGGCCAATTTGTCGAGAGAACATTTTTTTCACCAACCGCTGATATGTCGCTCCGGCATTCTTTAACGGCATCACTCGGTAACAATAAAGGCCTTTGTCGGTAACAAAGGCGGTTTTTGATTTATCATTTTCATGCATTACAATTTGATTATAGCCTGAATAGGCGTCCATAAAGCTGAGCAGTTCATGACCCGCTGTACTATCAACCAACTGATCGATACGAGGAAGAGGGAAGCTATCCTTGGGGCAGGCTTTATTTAGGTCCGTATAGTCTATACAGACTCGCCACTTCCCATTGGCTTTCTTCACTAGTACGACATTAGCTACCCATTCCGGATAGTATACATCTTCGATAAACTTGGCTTTAAGAAGCTTGCCGACCTCCTCTCCTATGATAGTGTACCTCTCCGGGCCGAGAGGTCGACGTTTCTGTCGGATGGGCCTGTAGGTTGGGTCGATGTTGAGTCGGTGCGTCATGACTGAGGAATCGATCCCAGGCATGTCTTTATGACTCCAGGCGAAGACATCGGCATACCGCCGAAGCAAGGTGATTATTCGTTCTCTAAGAGGCAGGCTCAAAGATGAGCCGATTCGGAATACTTTTGAAACGTCCGTCTCGGTTAACGGCACCGAGATGAGTTCTTCCATTGGTTCTCCCCGCTCGTGCAACCCGATACGGGGGTCCAGTGATTCAATCATTGAAATCTCTGTCGGGGCTTTTACAGCGATGGCGTAGCACTTCCTAGACTCTTGCTGGTCTCCTTTCACTACCCCTACTCCCGACTCGGTCGGGAATTTCATGAAAAGGTGGTAGGTAGACACTATGGCCTGAAGGAGGCTGAGAGGCGGTCGGCCGAGGATGGCGTTGTACACTGACGGTTGGTCCATGACCTGGAAGTCGACCATCCCGGTCCTTTGATGGGGCGCGGTTCCCGCGGTGAGCGGCAGCGAGACGGTTCCTTCTGGGAGTACCTGTCCGCCCGAGAAACCGATGATCGGCGTTCGGACAGGCCGTAGTACCGACCGATCTATGTCCATTTTATCGAATGCTGTAGCGAATAGGACGTCCGCTGATGACCCTGTATCCACCAGTATCCGGAACACTTTTCTGTTCGCGATGGTGAGGGTGACTACGAGCGCATCATCGTGAGGATGATGAATGCCTCGAGCATCTTCTTCAGTGAACGAGATGCAATATTTCTCTCGTTTTTTCTCTTTGGGAGGCCTATATAGCAGGAGAACCTCGGACTCGGGGCGGTCGAGGCTTCTGGCGTGGTTTCTTCGGGCGTTATTTGAGTCCCCGCCGCCTCGATGACCCCCGAAGATCGTTCGAATTTCTTCCTGGGGCCGCTCTTCGCTCGGTCCCGCGGCGACGCCGATCCCTACCGTATATTCTCTCAGCCGGCCTTCTTTAATCAGCCGCTCGATCTCGTCCTTCAAGTGATAACAGTCACTCGTGTTGTGACCATGATCACGATGATAGTGGCAATACTTATTCTTGTTCCGACGATCAGGGTTCCCTCGCATTTTCCGAGGCCAGTTGACGAAGCCCTCGGTCTTGATCTCCATCAATACTTGTTCAGGAGATTTGTTCAGGGGGGTATATGCAGAGAATTTTCTGTCTGGTCGCTTCCCTGGCCTGCTGTCGTCTCGCCCCCGGTCGTCTTTTTGCTTTCTGCCTCCGGCTGAGTCGGCTTCTTTTTTGGTCAACTCTTTTGCCGATGGTTTTGTATTCTAAATTTTCTCTCTTATGAGTCGCATCTCCTCCGCATCGGCGTACTTGTCCGACCGAACCATAAACTCGCCCAGAGTATCGGGCGGGTTTTTGTCCAGTGACGCCAAAAAAGGCTTGTCTTTGACTCCCTGCATGAGAGCGTTGAGAGCTGTCTCCTCAGAATGCTTTCGAACTTGTAGGGATTCGAAATTGAAGCGTTTAATGTAGTCTTTTAATAGCTCTCCTTCCCTCTGAACTATGTTGTTCAGATGCGCGGGAGACTTCAGTTTCTTCTTTCCACCAATGAAATTGCTGAGGAAGGCGTCACTGAGTTCAGCGAACGACTTTATCGATCTGGGTTTCAATTGCTTAAACCAAAGTCGAGCTACGTCCGTCAATGTCAGAGAAAACGCTCGGCACATAACAGCGTCCGAGGCATCGTGCAATTCCATGTAAGTCCTGAAGCATTCAAGATGCTCTGTTGGATCGGTTTTCCCGGAAAATGGAGTTATCTGGGGCAAGCGGAACCTTTCCGGCAACCGGGCCCGCATTACCTTGTCCACGAACGGAGAAGCCTTTTCTTCGTGTTTGGTCGGATCTGAGTTCCGACCGTTCTTTATATCCGCCATCTTCTCTCGGACCTCGTTCTTGAAGTCCTGTACGTCAGCCTTTCAGGGTTCGGCGCTCTCGGCCGTTTCTTCAGCGTCTGCAGGTAGCCGACTGCGTCTCCTCTGATCTATTATATGCCTCAGGTCAGAGGGAGGCAGAACGGCTGTTGCCGAACGAGCAGGTGCCGGGTGACTTGGTTCTCGGGGCTGACTCGGTCGTCTAGGAGACCGTGGCGCGGGTGATTGCGCTACAGACGCTGGTGGATGAGCTGGCGTCGACTCTTGGCGCTGCATCTGCTGGTTGCACAGTTGTTCCAGCATGTGTTTCATGGCAGCCATCTCGGAACGCATTTCCTGAACCTCACGATCCAGGTATGCGTTCCCTTGGTTGGGATGGCTTGTAGTCGCAGGTGGTGCTGCCGGGGGAGCTCCCTGAGCGACGCTAGCGGCGGCCTCCCTTACTTCATCTGGGTCCGTCCTTCTTGTTCTTGCCATTGGAATGGTTGGAGAAAGCGGCTTTTTGTCCGTTTCCCACAGACGGCGCCAAACTGTTTCAGTGTTTTTATGGGACGGCTTCCCTTGGCGACGGACCATCCTTCACCTGCACAGAAACAATGTCAAGGGAACCCTGGCTAGAGCCGGGGAACCTCCGATGCTTAAGTCAGTTATCTCGTCAATAGCCAAGAGCTTGTCTCGGTTAGTTTTTGCGTACCTTTTACTGTTCCAAGCTTAGAGATTTATACAATTTGTCAATCCTTATCTTCAGAGGATTTTTCTCCTGGGATCACTCAGGATCCCGAGAATCTTGGGATCCGCTACCCGTATCCCTGGATTTCCGTAGATCAGCATCTGTCCTCGTTCAGCCACTTTCCGTCTCGGCTGGATCTCGACCGACTCTGGGGGAGTCTCGGCCAGGTCGCGACCGACCCCGGGGGAGTCTCGGCCGATACAGGAGGACGAGTTCCCAGCCGTGCCCGACAGAATCAAATTCCTAAGGGGATCCTACTCTATCGGTTGAATGGCTTTCACACGTTCGGCTTTTAGTGGGGTCACGCAGGCGAGGTAATCACTCTGATAGAGCGACTTTACTCGTCCTTGCTTGCGCCTCCCGGCCTCCCTTATGTTCTGTCGGTGTTGTCTCGGATTCTTCAGGCAGTGTCGGCGAAGCCGATCTACTCTCATGCGAATCTCGAAACTTTACCCGAGTTCGACACATTTTCCCCAACAAATATTATAGCAAGGCTCAGCAAGTTCTGACTTCGAATCACACTGAAATCTAATATCAAAAAACTTACAATCACGGTGAAATCTAATATAGGAGAACTTTAAACACGGCCTTTACCCTTAGTGGTTAATCACTTTCTTTCATCAACTGTGGTACAAGTGAGTTTTAACTTTTATATCTGCTTTTGTTGTGGGCTGACGTGCCAAAATGAGTTTTAACTTTTATATCTGCTTTGGTTTTTGGGCTAACTACCCACTAATGGTCGATGCTATGTGGACCCCACATGATGTATGTGTTTCATCCATCATTTCTAAAACTAAAAATGACCATCTCAAGTGGTCCACGTCACAGAAACAGTGTTAAATGAATGTTGTTCATTGAAGACCTCTTGAGGTTATAAGAGTTTTAGATGGAGCTGACTTTTGTTTTTTTAAATTCATATGGGCATGTATGGCCTAATCAACATATACGTCAGATAAACAGTATAGTGGCCCTTAGGAGGATTTTAATGATGATATCTAATCATTATTGTTCTCGTGTGGTGTGGTCCACCTGAGATTTATATCCCTCTCATTTTTTAGCCCTAAAATGATACATAAAAATGGATGAACAGCATGGATGAAACACATACATCATGGTGGGCCCACAGATCACTAACCACCAGCAACCGGGCTGGTGGTAGAGGGAGTAGTAGCCAATCCGTTTCCTTGCAGAGAACAGATGGACAATGTCGGACCCACGGTCCCGACCGTACGGAATTTGGTCAGGTTCCCACCTGACTGCGGGAATTGAGATGGGAGGGATGCTGATACGCGTGTGGAAGCCACGCACATTGACACGCAGGCACACGTGCAATATCTAATGCGTATAAATGATCAGATCTTTCTAGATGAGTGAAATTTTTTGCTCTTTTTACATCAAACTAAAAATCAGGCTATTTTATAATCTCAGGTGGGTCAGATCATTCAAGACAGTGGACGGATAAAAAGATATTCTTTTAACCCTCAGTTAACTCCGTACACTATGGCAGCTATGGCCCAGAAGAGGAACGAAACTCATGAGTTTTTTGGGAAGAAAATCCAACCATAATTTCCATCCAGATGGAAAGTTCGGATATGGCATACGTGTTAAAATAGCACGTGTGCTTGCGTGTGGATGGAGGGAGTTAGACACGCGCGTGGAATTAGAAAATATAGACGTCGACGTATTGGCACGCTCTTTAAGGAGGATTGATTGATGTATCACACACCACCGATCGTGACTGATATGGTTACGTGTGCTGCGAAGAGGAGTGCCGACCCCCCAAGGGAAACGGATTGGCTACTCCCCTGCCACCGGCGAATGGCTGTGGTCGCTGCTCTGTGGGACCCACTACGGTGTATCTGTTTCATCCATGCCATCCATTTATTTTTCCAGATCATTTTATGATATGTGAACAAGCTGATTTTTGTGTTTTGCCTTCATCTGAGTCGTATGACCTAATCAAGAGATTGACTTTCAAATAAACAGTGCAGTGGGCCTCAGGAGGATTTCAATGGTGGATATCCAATAGGTATTTTTTCCTGTGGTGTGGTCCACTTGAGATTTATATACCTCTTATTTTTGTGAAAAAGACTTTTAATAATATGTAAAAATATATGAACGGAATGGATGAAACACATATATCATGGTGGGGTCCATAGAGCACCGACCACCAGCCACCGGGCTGATGGCAGGGTAACTAGCCAATCCGTTTCCCACTTCAAGAGCTCTATGTTGTACGAACAGTTCAAAGGAGATCAAAGTTATATTTTCCTATTATAATAATAATAACAACAACCTATTTATTATATTAATACTATTCATCCATCTTTCGATATTAATTAATATAAAAATAAATCATATCCAAATTTCAAGTGGCCCACCTTATAAATATCACTAAGACAATGATTCTTATCATTAAAATAATCACAGGGTCTGACATGACATTTATTTTCCATCCAATCTTTACCTGATAAAGAGTAAAAATAAATATAAATGTTATATTGATCCAAAACTTATATGACCCCATCAGGGTTTCAATGGTAGACGATAAATTCCGTGCTACTTTTTACAGTGCGGTCCACCACTTGATCTTTTAATCTATATTATTATTCAACTCAAGCGTTAAGACAAGCTCACTACATGCACACTGTACGTCTATTTTGAGAGCTCATAATTTTGGAATATGGATAAAAAATGAAGTGATCCAAAATTCAAGTGGGCAACACGAGGAAACGGCTGGGATTTAGTGACCACTGTTTGAAACATTTGTATAGCCACGAAGTCTCATATTAATAGGCTATGTTTTCACTTCGTCCCATTGAGTATGACCTTATCAACAATTTGGCTGGCATATGAATACAAGGTAGATCCCATAAAGGTTTAACAGTAGAAAACTATTTCCTCAATTTTTCTTCTTGCACGGCACACTTGAGTTTTGTATCACCTTATTTTTTCTCCAATGTCTTACAATGATCTCTTACAACGAGATCAACATCCCATCCCTCATGCGATGGACCGAAATCATATATGTTTTATGCATAGCAACCCTGTTCATTTGAAATCGGATTGTGTATTGAGTAACTAAGCTTGTTTTTATCGTACTGAGTAAAACTCTACTAGACCCACTATGAATGTATGTTCTTTATCCGCATTGTCCATCCATTTTTATAGCTCATTTTAAGAGTTTAGTCCTGAACTGAAGCATATCCAAAGTTAAGTGGACCACATGACATGAAATAGTGGGAAAAATAATTTTCACTATTGAAACCTTCACAGGGCCCACAATAATATTTATTTTTCATCCAACCTGTTTATAAGATCACACAGACATAAATTATTTGTATGAAAGCAAAATACATATATCAACCTAATACAAAACTTTTGTGCCCCAACGATTTTTTTCACAATTCACACTTTCATGTGGTGTGGTCCACTTGAACTTTGGATGTGCTTGAATTTATGGGCTCGGCTCTAAAATTATCTAATAAAATGAATGATGAGTAAATAAAATACATAAAATTTATCTAATAAAATGGATGAAAAGAATAAATAAAATACTTAAAAATTATCTAATAAAATGGATGGATAGAGTAAATAAAATACATAAATCACGGTCCACAAAGTTTACTCAATATGCTAGTTACTCGATACCCATTCTAGTTCCCTTAATTTGATATTACATGAGTTCATATGAGTCAGCCCGTACTTGTAAGTATGAAATTTTTTTTACAAATAATTATTTAAATACTATAATATATTCATAAATACTCATGTAAAAATAATATATTTATAAAAAATTATCTCATTAACTTATAGTTAGTATAAATACTAAATTTTGATTAATTTTCTCTAAGAGGCATATAATAAAACTTATTTTCAACACTTATCATTGATTTTTGATATTTAAAGTGATTTTTTTATAAAAAAAATTATTTGATAAATCTAACTTATCAAGTGTTTAAATTGATTTTCATTAAAAATATAGGTTTTTTTATTAGTTCTCCTCCCTTCACTTGATACTAAAAGGTGAATGTTGAGAGCGGAGTTAAGTTAAAATTCTTTTCTTACTTTTGACTAAAACATTTCTAAAAATATTTTAAAACTATATTAAGTAATTCAAGTTTTTGGCTCATAAATAAAATTTTAAAGCTTTGTTTTTTAGTTTATTGAACATCAACAATAATGATTAACTCTTTTAGTGTGTGTGTGTGTGTGTGTGTGTGTGTGTGTGTTTATATGTATAGAAGACAAAATTATTCCTCTTTTAGAATTTCTTTTGTTTATTATCATTATTTATCATTTATAATTTAAAAAATTAAAATCATTTTATTATATGCTTTGTGTGCTTTAGAATTAAAAGATTAAATGGTTTTTTTTGTAGAAGAGAATTTTACAGTAATTTTCATACATGCATTTTTGTATTTTTCTAATAGTTGTCAATGTAAGTTTTAAAAACTGAAAAAAAAACTTGTTGTGGACATCCCTATATGTGAGTGCGCATGGCCTCCCATTATTGGCTTTCTTCTCTTACTATTACTTTTTGCTTGGTGCAATTGGGGTGAGTGGTTCATATGTAATGATGTATGTAACTTAGAGTCGTCATTAATCAAGTGAAGCTTAAAATATATGATCAGCTTAAAATATATGATCAGTTAAAAATTATAAAATTACTTGAAGGTCGGGAATCATAAGATTTCCAAACTTGAGTGACTAACTATGGATTGTGGCTAAGGGTCTTAGCTATGTGAAAACTGAATGGATTAAGCACCTTTTTCGCTCACACAATGTGCGATCTTTATTTTAATGATATATATATATATATATATATATATATATATATATATATATATATATATATATATATATATATATATTGGAATTTAGTGGGCATTACTATATCTAACCATGCTTCATTGACCTTAAAACTTCGAGCAAGTAGAGAAAAAGAAAGAAAGAAAATATATAGTTAAGACCCACGTATGTGAAATGAGGTTAAAAAAGAGAGTACAAAAAGTACTATATAATAAAAGATAAAAGAAAGTGACAATTTTCTTTTGAAGTGCATGGGATATGATATGTCAAAAAGAAAATGAGAGACTTGATGCCCTTCTATTTTATGCAAAAGGGATATTCTCAATTCTAACCATACCTTTCAACTTCAATAGATATTTTGGTCTATAGTTTTTGTATTTTTAGTCGGGCAGAATAACAGCACAGTTAGACTTTTTTTCAGAGTTGACAGAGGAGTAAAGCTGACTTTAACGCATGTGCGGCTACGATTAGCCGGTGGCATGTGAGATTTGGCTCGATTCGCCACAACCTTAGTCGACCTTGGATGTTTTCAACAACTATTCCTTCCTCAACTCTCCGGTCTTTGTCCTCTCTTTTGGCCCCCTGGAATGGCTCGCAATTGTGGTCCTTGAATAGGCTGAATGATAGCCCTCTAAAGGGCTTTTTTACACATAGGTTTCATTTATAGGTTAGGCTATCGCACAAGCTTTCGGTAAAGCTACCGCCAAATTGCGGGAGCTTTTTGCGACTGGTCCTTTATCAGCCTTTTTTGAATTGTAGTTTTTCTTGTTAATACTCTTCGCAACCAGTGCTTTTGAGGTCTTTTAGAGTTAGGGTATTCATCTCGATCTTGTCACTTGCTTGTTTTGGAATCTAAGGTTATTTCCAAGAGGTATATATGGACATTCCTTTTGGCTAGGTTTCTTTGAACTTTTGATATCACTTGAAAGGGAAAATATGTTCTAATTAACTTGTGACTTACAGATACCCTTTAAGTGAGCGGGCAATATCCAGCTAAACGAGCTATGGGTTTGCCAACCGGTTCCATTGATCATTTCCGAGTTGCGTTGAGAGCCTTCATGGGCCATCTACTTTGACTTTCCAAGGCCTTTGGGGTGACATGTGAGCAATTTATTAGAATAATGTCTATTTGAGCAGTTTGGAACCCTAGCAATTTTGAATGAAAATTAACGAGTCAGTAAGCTCTTCGATCGGTCGATTTAGCCCGTTGATTGTTCTCGAAACTCATCCTAACCCATACAAGACTATGGTCATATGTGTCTAACCACATGTATATTTTTAATGGAAGCTTAACTAAATTAAAAATAAATAAATTTGATCTTATTTTGAATGGGGTGTCTACACTAGTTAACTACAATTATTTGTGAACCATGTATCTCACATAAAGTATTTATAAACATTCTATTAATTAGGCTAAAAAATAAAAGAAATGTAAACAAGGAAAACAATCAGACGCTAGAAAGTATAATGGGTGATATTTTAGGAACTTAAGAAATTTATTTCATTAAGTTATTGAAATGAAGCTCCAAAATTATCTTCATTCGTTTAGAAGTATAATAATGTAAAAATTACTCTTCTCCATCTATCTAACTATCGGACTGATGGACAGTTTAGACGGATAATAATGAAAATAATAATCCAATGGTACTTTTTATTTTTTATTTTTTACCTTAGACGCCCACCCATGCTACACGAGTAGGAGCTAAATGGTGTTATTTTGATAAACGAGCTATTGTTGTTCAATCAATTTGAATTTTCAGTAATTTAATGGCAGTGGTTTCCATAATTTATTTGGTGTAATTTGAGTTAATGCATGCCACGTGTATATTTTAAGTGCCTGCGTATCAAGCACCATGCGCAGCCAGAGTATCAAATAACTACCCATGGGAAGACGATTCTGTCATGCGTGCACGTTTCAGGAGAATAATATTAACATGTGCGCCTGCAGTCTACCAAAGTTGGACGCGGACTGCGTCCTACCCCCGCCCGGACAGTAATCCGTCCGAGCAGGGATCTGTGGGGTCCACCGTGATGTAATGTTTTTATCCACGCCGTTCATAGTTTTTTTTCAGATAATTTTAAGCCATAAGAAAAAAGTTCAGATAGATATAGGGCATAAATGGGCCACAAAGTGGGGATTGAACGTCCACCATTAAAATATTCTTAGGAGCTAGAGAAGTTTCCGATCAAGCTGATATTTGTTTTTTCACTTCATCCACGTCTACATGACCTTATGAATAGTTTGGATAGTAAAAAAACATCACGGTGGCCTTTAGAAAGGTTTCAACCGTGATGCCATTATCACTACAGCTTCCTTTGATGTGGTCCACTGGATCTGTGGACCTTCCACATTTTTAATATTGTATATTAAAATGACCTGAAAAAAGTGATGAACGGCGTGGATAAAACACTTACATTACGGTGGGCCCCACAGAGCCCTGATGCAATCCGCGTCCATGAACTTTGGCAGGGAGTCCCTGCGGAAGGCTTTTGGGTGGGGTCCACTACGATTTTATTTGATAAATCTACTCCGTCCATCCGTTTTTTGAGCTTATTTTAGGATATTAGACCAAAAATAAAGTTTATACAAAACTTAAATGGGACACACGAGAGAAAAAAGTAAGTATTTAACGACCACCATTGAAACATTTATATGACTGAAAAAGTTTTGTATCAGTTTAAGTTACCGGTGTTTTCACTTCATCTCATTTAAAATTACCTTATAAACTATTTGGATGGAGTATAAACAACAAGGTGGAGCCTAGGAAGGTTTCAACGGCAGGCATTCCTTTCCTCACTATTTCATCTCGTATGGCCCACTTGAGTTTTGGATACTCCTCATTTTTAGTCTAATATCCTTAAATGAGATAAAAAACGGATGGACGGATTGGATTTTGAAAAAACATCACAGTCGGGCCCACCCAGAATCCGAGTCTGCCACAATTCCCCCATTTCCAAGCGAGCGGCTGAGGTAACTCGCGCTTAGTTTTGATAAATCTAGAGCCACGTGTATGTAACTTGCATGAGATCTACCCCTTCCACCGGGTAATCTGTCTAATCTAACCGTTGATTCCGAAAATCATGATCATCCAAAACTCAGGTAGGCCACACCACAGGAAATAGTTGGGAAGCAACATGTACCGTTAGTTTTTTAAGGACCCACCGTGGTATTTATATGCCATCCAATCGATTCATCCGATGTGTCTCATACGGATGAAAGGATTAGACAAAAATTACAGCATTTTAAAACTTAAGTGGGACATACAACATGAATTCATCTGTTTATATATAAATGTTTGGTGTGGCCCACCTGAGTCATGAATCATTGTAATTTATGAGATCTATGACGGTGATGTACGTAATGGACGGCGCGGATTCTATTCATATTAAGTCGTTTCTTCTACGTTAGTGAAATTAACTGGAAGTAATCTAGCGCGAGGTACCGAAGTGTTTTCCTTTCTAAGCTATATGAGAAGAAAGGAAGAGAAATTCAAGGTCTGTCTCTAAATCCCCCTTTCCCCTTTTTCCTCTTCCTCTTCTTCTTCTCTCTTTCAATGAATGGGATTTGATTTCTTTTCCATCTGAATTGCGGTACGTAATTGAATCTTTCTTTATTGCCTTCTTCAATTCTCATTTCTGGTTGGGTAGAAAACTCTCTCTCTCGTTCTCTTTCTCTCTGTGTGTGTGTGTGCATGGAAACGGAAATGCAAATTAGGGTTTTATTTTTAGTTGAACATTTGAATTTTGAAGTGTTATCTGTGAATGGATCAACGAACGGAAATTATGTAGATCGAATATAAGATTTTCATGTTTTTCCATCTCTCTCTCTCTCTCTCTCTCTCTCTCTCTCTCTCTTTCCGAAACACATTGTAGCCTTCTGATTTTCTGGTTGAATTTATTAGATTACTGACCATTTTCTTTGTAACCATCCATCTAATGGCTACCGATTGGATGATAAAGATCATATTACTTGTGTGATTTTTGGGTTATTGATGATGGGACCGACGATTTGGATTGTGTGAGTTTATCTGCGATTTTGCCACAGTGGTGAGTACATGAGAAATGGGAGGATTGCATGCCATTGTGCAATGTCCTGCATCTGGACGATTTGTCAGGTGGGCCGCACCATATATGTTCCCTGGCCCAAAAGTTGGCATTTCCAGTCATTGGGTGTGCCATGCATGTGTAGAAATATGGACATTTGGGAAATGATGATCATAGTCTACTCTGTCAATGAAAACTTCCCAAATGCTTACTTGGATTGCTTATTGTTTTAATTGATTCTGATTGTATACAGGAGATTCAACCAATCTGAATTGTATCAGTAGAGTTCTGAGTTGCTGAACATTGCTTAGAATTGTAATTTGAAATCTTGATTGTATTTGCTATCTTTTGCATTAGAAGGTCTCATTCTCATGTCCATGGTTGGATGATGAGTTATGGTCCATCCGGTGGATAAACTTCAAACCTTTTAAGTGCATGCCGCATGCAACCCTTTCAATAGGTTGCCCCCACCATGAGAATAACCTAGTGCAAAAATCAGCCACATCTACTCATCAGGTGGGCCACACCATAGAAAACAATATCTAGACATTTGTAATAGAAAAATACAAGTATTTTTCTACTCGAAGAGTGGATGTAGCTGATTTTGCACAAGGGGTTCCTCATGATAGGGCCAATCTATTGGGACAGATTGGATATCGTACATGTTATCTGCTGGGTGGACTGTAACTTGTGGTTAGACTGGTTGGACTTGAGACCTTCTCCTTTTTTGTTTATAAGCATATATGACAATATGCGTATGTTCATGCATGTTGTTTTACTTGTGAGCAGTTCTCGTTTAATGATGACATTGTTATGCATATGAGCTGTTCAGGTTATCATGTTATCTCTATCACCATAAATTAGCAGGGGCGGTGTATGGTTTTTGATGGTGGTCGTGATATATCATCTCAATATTGGGAAGGTATAATCATCTCAATATCGGGAGGATAAAATCATCTCTATATTGGGAGTATATCTAGTTGCCTTGGAAGCACAGAACTTCCATGCTTCATCTTTTTACACCTTAAGGTGGCATGTTATACATCCTGACCCTTCATTCATTATGGAAAATAGTGAATGGGACATCTTCACTGTCGTCCCTTTTCCCAGCTATATGGGTTTAGTTTTACCAATCTTATTTCACCAATTATTCCTGTCCGAAGCCCCATCTTTATCATGTGAATAAGCCATGTTATTAAAAAATGGTTATGTATCGGATGATACGTAGAGGAAAGGTCACTGCATCTTCCGCCATCTCGTCAATAACAATGCATTTCAACTTTTCCATTAGGTTCAAGAAGGCCTCCATTTCTTCCATCCGATAGACGTCTTCAGCTTGGGGGCATCCACACTATCCCGACACCATCCTTGGAACAACAGCTAGCAACTGAGATATTCTTTTCAGGGGATAAATTGTCCAAACCAGGAAATGCATCCTTTAACAAGCGGTCACCTAATCATAGATCCTCCCAAAAAACAAATGTGGGCTCCTACTCCCATCACGAATGAAATGCCTTCTTTTTATTTTTTGAAAGATGAGATGATTTATTAAGAGAGCCAAAACGGCAAAGCAACAAGGATAGACATACAGGGTAAAGAAATACAAACGCCCCAACCCCAAGAGATTCAGCCCAAGTCAAGGAGCCCAATTCCTAAAAAGAACAAGAACCCTAGAGAACACTGCAGACGATGACGCTGATTGATTCCTAAAACAGTGATTATTTCATTCGGCCCATACCGCCCAAATAACAACAAAAAAGATGATATACCATTTCCTTTTTCCCAAAGCATCTCCTGAGTCCACGTGCTAGGAGCAAAACAGGTTGTTGACTGAAGAGGGCATGGACTAGGAAACACCCGCCAACTGAAGAACACTCCACCAAAGGTCAGTTGTGAATTGACAATGGATGATAAGGTGGTCCACTGATTCTTCATTTTGAAGGCAAATGAGACAAACATTAGGCAACACCATTCCTCTCTTTTTCAAATCATCGTTCGTCAAGATTATATTCCTCGCTACTAACTAGTGGAAAGCTGCCACCTTCAGAGGAAGCCCATAGAACCAACGCGGCCTCGTACAACAACAAGAAGAGGGATTCACTTAGGACTGGAGGTGATTGTAGAAGGATTTGATTGTGAAAGCTCCAGAATTGGATAAACTCCAGCATAAAGAATCCTCCATCCTAGGAGAGGGCTGGAACTGCAAACGTGAGAGGAGAGAGAAGAATTCCTAGCATTCATCATCCATAAGATCTCTTCTAAGAGAGGAGTGATCTGGACTCCTCTAGAAGCATTATAAAAAACGACAATATTTTGGTCAGGACATCAAAAAGAGCAGGCAAAGCCTTAGCCAACGTAGAGTTACCAGACTAGACATCTAACTAGTACCTGATCCTACAACCATTACCGAGGGAGAAAGAAACTTTGTCGTGCACAGAAGAGGACATCTTAGCAATCCCTATCCAAAGAGAAGAAGTCCAGCACAAGACTGAATCCTTCAACCACTAGCCAGAAGGAGAAATGCCATATTTAGCTGCTATAATTCTTCTCCAAAGACTGTTATTCTCAACACCAAATCTCCAAATCCATTTATCGAGAAGAACTTTATTCATTAGTTGAAGTCTTGGATGTTCGCACCTCCTTCATTGTAAGGGGTACAAACCTCCTTCCATTAAAGGAGAGGGAACTTAGAGGAATCAGAATTCCCCTACTACAAGAATTTCTAGCGTAACTTATTGATTTTGGAAACCACGGATTTGGGGTAGAGGAACAAGGATAAGAAGTAGATGGGCATACTCGACAAAGAGGCCTTAATCAAATTAAGCTTGCCCCCGAAAGATTGAGTGTTCAGTTTCCAAGAATAAAGCTTTCTTTCCATTCTTTCAAGAATATTATCCCACAGAGAGAGGAGGCTTACCAATACAGAGGAGGTAATCCTAGGTACAATTTAGGGAGGGTACCAACCTTATAGTCGAAGAAATCTGCGAGGGTACCAACTTTACGGCTGAATGAAACACCTTCTTTAAATTTAGAAGCCACCAAAAAGATGGCCTTCCATAGCTGAAGCTTTGTATATGGATGAATCTTTTATCCACCACCCTCCCAAACTAGTGCCATACTTTCTATCAATCGCCTCCCTCCATAAACTCATGCCCTTTGTAGCAAATCTCCACATCCACTTTCCCAATAAGGCTTGATTTATATGGCTCCATTCAGATAGAGGCTTTCATACATCCTCCCATCTCAAAAGACGAAACTTATTCCACGATTCTTTGCTGCTCCATAGAAAATCCCTCCTTAAGTTTTCAAGCTTTGTGAAAACTGACTTAGGACAATGAAAGAGCGACATGAAATATAACGGCATGTTAGAGAAAGCTGCTTTTATCAAAGTTAAGCAACTTCCTAGGGATAAGTGCCGACTCTTTCAGGAAGATAACTTTCTTTCAATTCTTTCGATAACTGGGTCCTGTAGATGTTTAACCAGTTTCCAAAATGCTAAGCGGCAATCTGAGTATGAGGAAAGGGAGGATCCAACACCACAACTAAACCTCTCCGTGAACCGTCCCACCTCTTCCTCCGATATGTGGATCCCTAGTAATTCACATTTAGAGGAGTTCACCTTCGACCCTGAAACTGCTTCAAAGCAAATGATAAATTTCTTCAAGTTATCGGCCACATCTTCATCTGCTTCGTAAAACAGAGTCGTATCATCCGCAAATTGAAGGTGGGTAATCAATGGACCCAAGTGAGCCGCCATAAAACCGCTGATTAACCCTATTTCCTGTTCTTTTAGGAGCATCCAGCTTAAAGCCTTAGGGCCTGTTTGGGCGGTGGGATTAGAAGGGATTAGGTGGGATGGGAATCAAAAAACATAATTATTACCCATGGCAGGGATTGTTCCCTGTTGCCATGGGATAAGATTAATTCCATGCTTTGTTGATAATACGGTGGTACATTGAATGGATATACCCACCATCATTTGAAATTACTGAGAATAACACACGTGTTATATCTAAACCGTTCATTTGTTTCGTAATCTCATTTTATTGCATGGGCCCAAAAATGAGGTAGATCCAAAACTTATGTGGCCCCAAAGAAGTTTTCAACGGTAAATATTCAATCCCCGTTGCTTTCTCCGGTAAGGTCCCTTGAGCTTTAGATTTACCTGATTTTTTGGTCCATGCTCTAAAATAATCTCGATAAATGGGTGGACAGTGTGGATATAGCCCACACATCATGGTGGGACCTACACAACTTGCTAACATTGAGTGAAATTGGCACGGGACCCAATGTAATTCCATTTAATGTAATTCCAAGCATTTCCATTCTTCCCAAACATGGAGTGGAATTGGCACAGAACCAGATGAATCCCATCCCACCTAATCCCTTCTAATCCAATCGCCCAAATAGGCCCTCTGCGACTACTACAAACAAGAAGGGGGATCCTTACATTTTTTAGAGTTCTACCAATAATTTTTGAGATCTTTTCCAAAAAAGAATAGCCCATTACAGGATTTTATCGGCCCATACGACTTGTATTGGCCAGCTGGCCGATACCGTTACATAATACCTTACTCCCTTCTTCCATGCATACCCCTTTAGGAACTGTAATCGATGTCCCCCTCATTGGGGCATCTCCAGTTTCTGTAGAAAATGGTGGAATCATTTGCTTTTCAATCATTTTATAGCATGTTGGGGCTACTCTGAGGCTGCTTTGTCTGACCCCGTTATTGATTCTATCCATCGTTGTCTTCCTGGTTCACATCTCCTAACGTAGACATGATGCCTGCGCTGATCTTGGGCCAGATTAATTGAAACCTTGAATTGTGTGGTACTTTGGCTCAACTCTATCGAGCACTTTGGCTCTTTGTCATTTATTACTCATCCTTTTCCCACATTGTCTCCTAGCCCAATGCTTTCAATGTATAGCATAGTGATCGAATATCACTCCAAAATGTTCATGGGTTTTATTGGCATGTGGAAATTGTTTATTCAAAGCATGAAGTCTCATCATTTGCCTGGAAAAAGTTTGATGACAAGCTGCCACTTGACATCTCAACCTTCTTTACCCAAGCTTGGGACAGACTAGCATGTGCTAAACGGTGGAGCTGAAAGCTATAACTGATTTAAAGAACAAAAATCGCAATGATAGGATGATCCTAATCATTTAAAATTGTAGTTGGTAATCCGAATTGTATAAAAGTGTAGTTGGTAACCATGAATGGGCAATTCCAAAAATCACAATTATTGGATGATCCCAACAATCTAGAAAGTGGCACGCAAAATCTGCTATCTCGTACATGGTTAGTATTGTCCTATCTTATGATTTTTGGTGCATGGTCCATCCACCATCCCTCTTTGGAGCCTTTGATGAATGAATGGTTTGGATCACCACACACATGCGACATCTACAGAGTAAAAGGTTGAGGCATGGTAGATCCATGCTTTTGGAAGAATTGGATCTTATACCAACCGATATTATTATGTATTAACTCTGTCTGCTAGTGACATGCTAACTGGTTCCAAGCCCATCATTGAACTTTTGGCAGGCAATCATAAGAGTTCTGATTTCATATCTTGATTGTTGATATGTAATTTCTAAAGTTGATGCCAAATAGCTAGGATAGGGCTACGATGACGATGATCGACAATGATAATATGATCCAAAAAAAGAAAAAAAGGGATAAATTCCCTATTATATCCCTTTTCTTGGTGATGCGTTGGGCAGGTTTTAAGGCCAATCGATTTGGTTATGGGAGTGTTTTGCGGGCATGTACGGGTTTATTGGGTATTAAAAGTGGGAATCAAATTCAAGGGTGTATTGGAAAGAGTCAATTTTGTGCGGATTTGTTTGTGCAAAGCGCTCTTGTTGATTTGCATTCAAAGTGTCGGAAGATTGAAGATACAATTCATGTGTTTGAGAAAATGTCGCACATGCTCGAACTTGGCCCAAGCTGCTGACTGAACCAAGCCGAGCTGGCCAGTCAGGCTCGAGGACTGAGCTGGGCCGAGCCGAATTGGAGCCGGGGTTGGCTGCTGGCCGAGCCGAGCTGTGCCAAGCTTGACTCGGTTTGACTTGTGTACAACTCTAATCGGGCAATACTTACCATTATGTGCCTCAATCTATCCATACTATAAGCCAGGGTGTTTGACAAACAAAGGATAGAATAACTCGTTAGCAACAGTATTACCAGCTAGCCTTGACAGCATATATGAATGTCTAGTCATGACACAACTTTGCCCTTCTTTCATAATAGTGTTTACATGTCGCCAACATGTCAGACATTGCAAATTTGCAGTTCTTTACAAAATGGAATGCACTTTTTACATAGGTCAAAATCCTTAATGTTCTGTGCTCTTAACTCTAGCATATCCCTATAATCTGGAGAAAGGCGTTCAAGAAACCAAAGGTTGTCCCATATTTTCCGACAGAATTTAGAAACTTAAACAGATCATTTTGCCTTTTCTGCTAGAAACCTGCAGAGGACAAGATGATGGTGATAAAATGTTTTGGACTATCATGAGGTGTTTAAACTTCGTCTCTTGCATGAACGAGAGTTCATAGAGGCAAAAGCATCCATATGTGCAATAATCCCTTGACATCTACCACTACTATACATTTTACATTCTTAGCATCTACCACCATCTTTTGGTGACTCAATGCTCCACTGGTTTCTAAGAGCTGAGTTTTCTAGTTAAAGCTTAGACCTGACTTTTGGGGTTTCCATTTTATCCAAATCAAATGTTGCATTCTCATGATTCTTTTTTTTTTTTTTTTTCTTTTTCTTTCCTTCATATATATATAATTTCAATTGAGAGTGACTTGTTGAATGTTGGCAATGAAATGTACCTGAATTGGATGGTTCCTGTGATGCAACTTTGGTCTTGTTCTGGGTGCAGCTGCCTCCCTCCCTTCAAAAAGAAGATGAATGCTGAATTGTGTAGATCCCTTGAGAAAATACGCTAAAAGATATTATAACAAGATTTTCAAAATCTCGGCATTTTAAAAAATATTCTTAAAAAAAAAAAAAAAAGAGTTATCAACTCAAACAGTAGTAAAAACATGAAGGAATTTGTTATATACACATATTTAAAATTCGAATTGTATTTAATAATTTACAATCAATATTTTTATTTTCAGGCAGATTTTCTCAATAATATCCCATAAAAACCTCAGAATTTGAAAATCTCCCAAGAAGTTGCCAAGAATGAGATTGTTTACTATTCTACTTATAAACGAATTATAGGGTCCTGATGCATCAGGACATGTATATTGTCCTGGTCCATCAGGATACCCATAGTTTGGTGATCCCAGATAGATCCAGTGGCTTGACTGTGGATAGTGACTGCTCCAAAAGTTTCCCATATTTGAAGATCCCAACTCTTCGACAGGCCCCCAAATAAACAACTAAAGAAAGTAGGCCCAAGATCGGACAGCTAGGAACTTCCACTCTGTAAGATTTTTGGGCATCCCTTACCGACAGTGTGCCCCATCAGATCAACAGTTTGTATAACCAAACCATGGGCCCAACATGTATGGAATGCGCACATCATGACACGATGACATATTGATTTGTATCTGTATAATGTGTGAATGATATCCATTGAAGGCCTTAACTGATGGGCCATGGTGATTGCCTGCAGCAAATGCATATTTGATCAGCTCTGTTCCATGAAACTAATTTTGGAGTCTTTGTTCAATGTTGCACTTACTGGAAATCTATTTTATTTATTATTGGTTTCGCAGCTACGCCATTGCAATGAAGCTTTCGCAGAATGTGTCAGAGGATGGCAGACTCACACCTATTATAAACGGTCTTCCTGATGATGTTGCTCTTTTCTGCTTAGCAAGGGTTCCTCGTCGGTACCATCATCTCCTTAGATGTGTTTCGAAGAGATGGGGAGAACTAGTCTGCAGCGAGGACTGGTATGCATACCGTCGGAACCATGGTCTGGATGAGGCTTGGATTTATGTGTTGTGTAAAGATAAATCCAATCAACCTTGCTGTTACATATTGGATCCGTCGAGGCGATGTTGGAAACCCACCCAAGGCATCCCGACTCAGTGCTTAAAGAGAAAAGGTGTGGCCTGTGGAGCCTTAGGGACTAAAATGTACTTGTTGGGTGGCTGCGGTTGGTTGGAAGACGCCACCAATGAAGTCTACTGCTATGATGCCTCCACAAACACTTGGGAGGAAGTTGCTCCAATGCCAACTGCCAGGTACCCCTTAATGTCATTTAGGGACTGTTTGGATGCACTCCTTCGAAAGGGTTTCCAAAAAAGGGGTTTCCAGGCCTGCTTTATTGCTCTATTCATCAAGTACCAATCTGTTTGGTGCCTATTTTGTTGAGCAGGAGGTGAGACGGAGGTTTGCAAAGTGCATCCAAACACACAACATCAACTGTTGTTTGGATCAGAACAACATTTGGGTTGAGGGTGTGTCCGAATGGGCCCGCATATCCCTATTTCTTGAAGCTGCTTGGTTGGCTTAGAACACACGCATGTGACACACACACACAGGTTCGTTTGTTCGCGTTTACAGGGAACCTCTCTGTGGCACAGATATGACAGTGACACACGGGTGAAATCTGGGGTGTTTATCATGTGGGACCACAATGAATGTGCCCTTGCCAGAAGATGAGGCCAAACCACTTAATCAGATGGACTGGGGCCAGGCATGCATATTGCATATGGTTCATTGACACACCTGATGAGCGGGCGGCGTGTTTTTTTTGCCAGGGTTTGTTCATGGTGATGCCCATTTGATAAGTGGCCTTTATCTCACATTGTCACAGATGTATGCCACGCTTGCACTTGTGCCATAGAGAGGATTCCCAATCCTTGTCTTGGAAATGGTCTTAACGGATCGTGGGGCAGCACAAAGATTTCCCATGCAGGCATGTATCTTCCCCTCCAGCATGCCACTTCTGTAGGACATTCATACAAACAATCAGACCGGTCGGTCCATCAGTGTGGGCGATGTCATTGGAATCAATGGACAACAGATGGTCAGCCTCAAAATACAGATGTTGGCCCATCTAATGAGTGGATAAGCTGATTTTTGAGATGAGTGATGATGAGTGATGGGACCTATTGTTTGTATGGTTCAGATGTCATGTCCCTACACAAGTGGAGTGTTGGTGGGAAAGATCATGTGTAGGTGATCAGTTCTCCTATTTCACTTGCACAAAAACAGCTTTCTTATTTTTCACATTTCTTCAGATGCTGGGGTGCATGTGAAGCTCTCAATGGGAAGCTCTACGCCATTGGCGGGATGGGACTGAAATCCAGTAATCTAAGCTCATACGACACCTACGATCCACATTCAAACAGTTGGATGTCTCACTTGGACCCGAACATCTTCGAGGACATTGAAGATTCCGTCGTCCTGGACGGGAAAATATACATCCGCCGTGGCGGTTCAACCATTTACCCCAACATGGAGTCGGCTGCATACGATCCATCTACTGGCATGTGGCAGTGTGTGGAGGGCAACATGGTGCTGGGCTGGCAGGGGCCGGCGGTCACTGTAGGTGGGAAACTCTACGTGTTGGATCAGAGTTCGGGGACGAAGCTGAAGATGTGGCGGAAGGAGAGTAAGAGTTGGGAGGTGGTGGGGAGGCTGTCGCTGTGGTTGACAAGGCCGCCGTGCCACCTTGTAGCTGCTGGGAGGCGTATTTTCGTGATAGGGAAGGGGCTGTGTACGGTGGTGATCGACTTGGATAGGGTGGGGAACGCTGCTGCAGATGGAGTGATGGTGTGCTCTTCCATACCCAAACTGCATTTGGATGCTGATGTTATCTGCTGCAAAAGCATAGTCATTTGACATGTTGATTCTGTAATAAGAGTAATTTTCTTGGAAGAACCAGGTCTGGTGAGAATCCGTGTGAACACATACTACCTTGCTGTATATATGCAATCCAGGCCATACAGACCCTTCAACTGGCTTTTGACGTAGGGTCACGCAAAACATCAGTCCTTTCTGCAACTCAGGTGGGCCCTGGTGAAAATCAAGGGTGGGCATCCCCTTTTCATGAGGCCACTCATCTGATGGACGGATTGGATGTTGTACAAGCCGGATGGGCTCTCAAAGGATACTCCTGAGAATTGGTTCCTATGAGAATCTCCTCTGATGGATTTCAGTTTACTTGTTCCTTGTTCTACCAGGGGAATTATGATCCTGCATGTGGGGCCCATGGTTCAGTTGCTTGAAGACTCTGAACCATTGATCTGGACCATGGTTGTGAGATGCCTGGAAATATTCCAGATTGGAAGATCCCAAACATTTCCATTTAGCAGCACAGGTATTTTACAAGGAAGAGAAGAATGTGCATTACTGGTCCACAATTGATGGGAAAGAAGGGTTGGGATTTTCCTATGCGGATATTTCAATAGTGGGGTCTGATCATAGGGATGGATGGGTGGGAGGCCTCCAGCCTTGAGTCCCATGCAAGTGGGCCCATGATTTGATAATCTAGACCATTCATCTGATGGGCGAATGTGGGGTAATAGTCCCTCCAAAATATCTCGACAGAGAAAATCCTAGCCCTTCAATTGTTTTGTGGTGTGGTGCACATAAGGAAGTGAAACAGGACTACTTTTTAGATAAGAACATCTAAAGGAGCGTGTCCCACCCGATGGAAATATTCTACATCACACAAGTTAGCCATATTGGCACGTGTGTTTATATGTGGACGAGTAGGACTTCATGTCTCTACATGCATTTGGGCCCAAGAGGAAAGAGGGAAAAGAAAACAAAATATAAGGGTGTCCTAAGAGAATCATTCGTCCGTTGGCCCACCATGGATATGGGCCATGGTATAAGAGAGATCCATAACCATCCAATCAGTTGGCCAGTCATATAATCTGTAAGGCCTGCCATTTGGATGCTTAGAAGTGTCATGTTCAACATCAGCTAGCTAGCTGATATCAAACTCTGTTGAGTCCCACCATTATGTATGTGTTTTATCCACGCTGCCCATTCATTTTTTCAACTCATCTTAGGGCATGGCCCCAAAAATGAGGCGGATCCAAGGCGAAAGTCGACCACACCACAGGAAACAGTGCAGGTAAGAATGCCCGCAGTTGAAACCTTCTTAGGGCCCAGATCCAAAACTTCTGTGGCCCCCGAGAAGTTTTCGATGGTATACGTTGAATTCCCATTGTTTTCTATGGTGTGGTCCACTTGAAATTTAGATTTGCCTAATTTTTGGGCTCATGTCTTAAAATGAACTGGTGGGATGGATGGACGGCATGGATAAAACACATACATTATAATAGTGGGGCCCACAGAGCTTTGACACCAGCTAGCTGGCTAGTGTTGGTTTGACTAGACAAACCGCGTCCAAAGCCACCAAAGGGGACTCGGAATTCGGTAGTAATCCCTCCGAGTCCTCATTTCCCAACTTGCACGAGTCATGTGCACCAGCTTATTTGAAAGTTAAAAAGTAAAACGGAAAAAACTGATGGGCCACATCATGTTAGCACGTGGGCTAAAAATAAGGCCAAAGTTGGTCATAGAACTCGAAAAGGTGGGAATTGAAGTGACTACCTTTGAAACATATAGTTCATGAGGTAATTCCTAAGCAATGAACTTAGAAACATAAAAATATTAGGGCTTCTTTGGGAGTGTGATTTGAAATTCTTTGGTTGTGTTTGGCACTCTAGATAAGAAATCAACTTTAATCCAAAAGTCTATGCATGGTATATTTATGGGGGTTTGAATTTAATAATTAAACCAATTTTAATAGCTCTAATTAGTGATGTGCTTAGTGTTTGACACAATGGTTGTAATAAGCTCACTGAAATATATGTTTTGCCCGAAAATGATGAAATTCCAAGTCTCGGATGGGTCACAAGCACAAGATCATGTCTAAGTGACTAACCAACGATTTTAACCGTTGATTTACATGGACAATGTTTGGACGGTGCTGATCATCATATTAAAGTAATCAATGGTGATGTCATTGATAATATAATTATTTTTGGATATCATTAGTGGGCCATGTGCCAAATAGAAAATAATATGGTGACACTTATATTACACATGCAACTATTGAAATGATTTTTAGTGTAATCCAAGCTCTTATGATGGATTTCAAACTCATCTTTGAGGGGATTTAAAACCCCCAATTACTTTATGCTACCAAACAACTAAGGATTTATGCCAAAAGATCCTTAGCCTGATTTAAAACTTACAGTCCTAAGAATATAGTGTTCAGTCCTCACTCTTTCATGTGATGTGGCTGATTTTAAATTTGAATCTATATCATTTTTGTACCTATAAACATAATTGGAAAAATGGATGGTCCAAAATGAATTTCTCACAAATATAACATCATGGTGGCCCTCGCTAACTTCCTATGGGAGAAATCTTGGCAACATGCAAATTGAGTGGATTAGCCGGGCAGCACTTTAGAGGGTTCGACCCTTATTGTGGGACTCACCTTGATGGACGTATTATATATCAAAATTATAGATTTTTTTTTTCTTGGCCTAATTTAGGATATGGTCATCCAAATCTTAAGTGGACCACACTATTTGAAACAGTAATTATTGAATACTCACTATTAAAAACAGGTCCATTATAAGAAAATTTGTAATGTTCATTTGTCATTCTATGGTAAAAAAAAGACCTATATGAAGGGAAGCTTGATCCAAAACTTATGCAACCTATAAAAAGTTTTTAATGGTTATTCATAACTTTTTATAATAGTGTGGTCCATCAGAGATTTGGATATGGTTAAATTTTGGAATGATGGGAGAAAATGGCCGGATGGTGTGGATATATAATACATTAGTCAAAGTAGGCCCCACATGGTAAAGGGTAATCCCACTAAGGTGTTATCCAGATAACGGCTAATCCTCTCCCCTCCCTAATTGGAAGTGGATTGGATGTTGTAACATACACCAGCGATATAGCTGGTGTGGTTACGCGACGTGCGAAGACGGAAACGGATTGGCTATTCTCCCTGGCACCAACTTTGTGGCTGGTGGTTGGTTCTCTGTGGGCCCTATCATGATGTATGTGTTTCATCCATTCCGTTCATACATTTTTACATATCATTTTATTACTTAATACCAAAAATGAAAGGGATATAAATCTCAGGTGGACCACACCACATGAAAATAATAGTGATTGAATATCAACCCTTAAAATCCTCCTAAGGCCCACTATACTGTTTAGTTGACATCCAATCTGTTGATTAGGTCAAGCCAGATGAAGAGAAAAAACAAATATTAGCTTTATCCAAAACTTTCATGGCTTCCAAAATGTTTTTAATGGTCGAACCTCATTCAACACTGATTCCTGTAATGTGGTCCACTTGAGATTTGGATATAGCTCATTTTTGGACTCGTACAGTAAAATGGTCTGTAAAAATGGATGAATGGCATGGATGAAACACATACATCATGGTGGGGCCCACATAGCACCGACCACCAGCCATTGGCTGGTGTCAGGGAAGTAGCCAATCCGTTTCCTGCGAAGACGGGTGCCGACTCTCTTCTCGAGGCTCGAGCTCATTTATGAAAGTAGGGTGTACCTCACACTATTTATATAACTGTTGCATTGACATCAGCAAATTATTTAAGTCTCATCATGATGTATGTATTATATCCAAACTACCTATATATTTTGTCAATTGTGTTAAGGCTTGAGACTAAAAATAAAACATTTAACTATCAAGTAGACCATGTTGAAAAAAATAACTGGGATTGAACATATACCATTGAAACCCTTTTCATGATCATAGAAGTTTTGGATCAATATGAAATTAGTATTTTCTCTTCATTCAAGTTTTTCTTACCTCATAAATAAATTGGATGAAAAATAAATGTTATAGTGGCCCTAAAAATTGTTTAACCGTAAAAATCATTATCTCTACTGTTATTTGTGGTGTGGCCTATATGATCTTTGAATAGATTATTTTTTGAATAATGTTCTAAAATGATCTCTAAAAATAGATGAAAGGTGCAGATTTAAATACACCAATATATGGCTTACAAAACTTTGATCTCCTTTGAACCGTTCGTACAACTCGGAGCTCGAGGAGCGTCGGTGCTCGTCTTCTTACGACACGTACCGACAACTGTTATATGGTGCGTGGTACAGCAGCCAATCCGCTTCCCCAAATCTAGCCGTACGCGCAGTACGGTTAGCCGTTTTAAATTTTAATGTGAACAACGGAAAAAAACAGGAGTGATAAGATACTCGTGCTGCGTATGGTGCTTGGTTGGCAGACCCTTATAAATGTACACGTGCCACGTAAAAAGTCAAATAAAACCAGCTATGTTGTGCAATTCCCAAGATCAGATTGGTTGAACAACCCTAACTTCTAAATCGCGGACACTTTTTCTATATGAAAATACGACCGTTGGATATTTTCATCTTTAATCGTCCAATAAATGTCCAGCAATCTAACAATCAGGGAGTATAAAAAGTTTAAATTTTTGGTTCATGATACATCTACGCCAGATGCTAAGATTTGGACAGTTTATGTTTACTGGTTGTATGACACGTGTGGAATGGCTAAGCAATTTTTAAGTGCCTGTGTATCATGTATCACATTCTCGCCGAGTATCGAAGTTTTTCTCGTGTGAGAAATCCCGCCACGTTTCCCAGCGACAGAAACCTCTCGGATTGCGACCTACCCCCGCCCGGATGGTAATCCGTCCGGGCAGGACTCTGTGGAGTCCAAAGTCATGTAATTGTTTTATCCACGCCGTTAATAATTTTTATCAGATAATTTTAATATACTATAGAAAAAATAAGTTAGGTAAAGTACGTAAGTGGACCACAAAGTATGGATTTAACTTCCACCGTTAACAACTTCTTGGGAGCTGGAGAAGTTTCGGATGAAGCTGATATTTATTTTTTCATTTTATCCATGTCTTCGTGACATTATTAATAGGTTGGATGGTAAAAAAAACCTCATGGTGGCCCTTAGAAGGGTTTCAACGGTGAGAGTCATTATCAATGCAGCTTTCTTTTATGTGGTCCAACGGAGTCGTGTATCTTCTTCAGTTTTTGTCTAATGCCTTAAAACGATCCGAGAAAATAGATTAACGGCTTGGATAAAATAATTACTTCACTTTGGGCCCGACATAGCCCTGCCCGGACGGATTACCATCCGAGCGGGGGTAGGACGCAATCCGAGTCCGCTTGAGAGGTTTCTGTCGCTCGGCTTTGCGTGCGTCCATCTACCCTACAGGTGGCATGGCTTACACGTGTGCCAATCCAGATCATCCAAATCATGGGCCATTTCTTGGTTGGGGGGAAGACGCAATATTACACCGATCAAATTAATCCTCACCGTATAATGCCTGTGCACATCACGATATGTTGTCGCTTTGTGGCCTTGAGTCCGTACAAGTGGCCAGTAATTTGGTGATCCAGATCGTTGATCTGGTGTCCCATCATGGATGGACATTACCCAAAAAATCTTCAGGATTGTAAGATCCTTTGCTTCCTATCTTTGGCTTTTCATCCGTTGAATGTAGACAAGAAAATTCGCCATAAGACGATGAATGTCTCAGGACATGTTCAACTGACAACTATGCATGAGCTTTCGGGAAATGGATTGCGTACTGAGTAAGCTCTGTGGATTCCACAGTCATTCATGCAATTTATCCACTCCGTTCATACATTTTATCAAATAATTTTAGATCTTTATACCAAAAAATAACATATTCAAGGCTCAAATGGACCCCACCACCGGAAACAGTGTGAATTGAACATCTACCATTGAAATTTTTGTGGGGGCCCCTCAAGTTTTAGATCAATCTTATATATTTTTTTTCACTTCATCCATATCTTTGTGATATTATGAACAGGTTGGATGACAAATAAACATCACTTTGGGATATAGAAAGTTTTCAACGGTGAAATCATTATTCCCACGGTTTCCTGTGGTGTGGTCCACTTGAGCTTTAAATATATTTCAATTTTGAGGTCAACCACTAAAATGATCTCAAAACACGGATGGACGGAGTGGATAAGACAAATAAATTCACGCTGGGCCCAAATGAGTTTACTCAGTACGATAGGAGCGCACAGAGTAACTCAGTACGCAATCTGATTCGAGCTTTCGGATGCATATTATTAAATATGCGACTTTTAGATCCCTTGTCTGGGGAGTTTTAATTTTACTGGACGATAATCCTCTACACGCTTGTGTTGGTACACGGCCTACTGTATAGTACGTGTCACATCCACTCCGTCCATACGTTGCATCTTCTAATATTCATGGTATATATAGAAAATAGAATCTGATATAGAACTTATATGGGCCACACTAAGTAAAAAAAATTTTAAATCACATCTTAAAACTCTTTAAGTTCATGCGGTATGGCCCACATGAGTTTTTAATCAGGATGATTTTTTGTATCTTTTCGTCCATATGAGTCTCACAAGATGAACGGTGTGGATGGAATGTACGAACGATACTGGGACCGACTTATAAATTAAACTTATGATTTGTCACTCTCTTTTTCATTTGTTCTCTTTGGCGTGGGCCGTAATACTTGTGGATCTGATTTAAATTTAGTTCCATGGTATAAAATCAAGGGGCCCACCTGATGGACGGAGTGGATTTCAAACATATACGACACGGTCGGACCTACCGAACTTAGTGTTATAGCGGCCATGCATAACAGGTGTTGTAGAGGATTATGTTCCGATTCTATCATATTCACCGTCTAAAATAAAAACAAAAAAATCACAATTTTTTTTAATAGAAGGAAGATACCCTGCATATCCTCATCCGAATGTGGAATCTTGGCATTTCTGTACTGGATCCAAGCCGCTCGTCAGGGGGATCCTGTAGTATGTATTCGTTGTATAAAAATCAAAAACCGTTCATCAGGTGGATCCCATGCGACCATTCTATAATTTCCCCCATCCATTTCTTTTGCATGTGTGGCCACCTGATAATCATCCTTTTTTAAAAATCCAAGGTAGAACCCGCATGATGAACGGCTTGGATCTTGCACACATGCGCATGGTTCAATGATCTAGACCATTGGTCTGCTGGCCATGGCAGTGTCATGGATATACATCATCTAATATCTTCCGGATAGGCTCATCTGAACCTTTCAATTTGTGGCACACAAATATACGGTGGAGAAAAGAGATATAGAAATGGTCCTCGTTCAATTCAAATAGTCCCAGCATTTGGGCAAGTAGCATAGTCTGGTGGGACCAAAAGAGATCGTCGGTCCAGATTGGACGCGGATTATATACTGACCCTGCCAGCACCGAGTCCCTACTTGGTCGTTGCTCTGTGGGCCCCACGATGATGTATATGTTTTATCGAGGCCATCCATCCATTTTTTCCAGATGCAATGATCCTAAAAATGATGGAAATCCAAATCTTGGGTGGACCACACTACAGGAAACAGTGGTCACGCCCACCATTAAAGATTTTTGTGGGCCACAAAAGTTTTGGATCAAGCTGATATTTGTGTTATCCGTCCATCCATATCTTTATTACCTAATCAACGGGTTGGATGGAAAGTAAACATGGGCCATAGGAAGTTTCTAATGGTGGGCATTCAATCAACACTGTTTCCTGTGGTGTGGTTCGCCTGAGATTTATATCTGCCCCATTTTTGAGTTCAAACCTAAAATGAGCTGGAAAAATGGATGGACGGCGTCGATTAAACACAAACATCATGGTGGGGCTCACAGAGCACCGACCAGTAGCCATGTCGGTACTGGCAGGGTCAGTACGCAATCCCCGTCCGTCCAGATTACTGGGTCCACTTGTCAGATCTTAACACGTCGAGATCCAATAGTTTCTGGTGCAGGCATCGTTATACAGTACGCGCGGATCTTTGACTTCTGACAAGTGGGACCCATGGGTCAGGTCAGTAATTGGTTTCTCGTGTTCGGCCGTGGATGGACCACGCCTGAAAAATCTCCACCATTGAACGGCTAAGATCATCAATCATCATATAGCTGCCGGGGGAGTTCAATCTTGGAGCGATTCACCGAGATCCAGACCATTCATCCGGTGGCCTCAAACATGCCATGGCCAATAAATCAGCTCCACTCATCAAGCAGGCTACACGTGTAAGATGAAAATAGACGGCTAAAATAAAATGACCAATGGTCTATATACCACATTCACATGAGGCCCACCTGATGACATTTCTCTTTGGAAAACTGCCTAATAATCCATTGAGGGCCCCATCATTTGGACGGTCTAGGTACGTGCATGAGTACCAGTCCATCATACCCTGCTATCGTGTCATACAAATCCTCGTATCGATGAATTCAAGACGTCCAATTCCATTACCCCACAAGCAAAACAGACCGCTCGATTACTCCAAGGACCACCAAATCAAATTCACCTGCTTCGATGAACCCCGCGGCCTTTCTCTTTTACCCTTTCGACCTCTCTCTCTCTCTCTCTCTCTCTCTCTCTCTCTCTCTCCTATTTTCATTCTCCTTCGGATAGATGGAAGTGGGAAGCCAATCTCCGCCGTCGAAGGTGAGGCCTTTTCGTGATCCACTATTTTGCACCCTCTATTTTTCTTTTTTAAATGAAAGCACCCTTTATTCGGAAACGGATTGGCTACTCACCATGCCACTAGCCAATGGCTAGTGTTCCGTGCTCTGTGGGCCCCACCATGATGTGTGTTTTTTATCCATGCTGTCCACCCATTCTTCCAGATCATTTTATGGTATGAGACCAAAAATGAGGTTGATCCAAATCTCAAGTGGACCGTACAGTGTTGATTGAATGTCCACCATTAAAAACTTCTTCGGGCCACGAAAGTTTTGGATCAATCTGATATATATATTTTCCCTTCATCCAAGTCTTTATGACCTAATAAACAGGTTAGTTGTCAAATAACCATTACAGTGGGCCCTATGAGGTTTTTAATGGTGGAAATTCAATAAAAACTGTTTTCCCATGGTGTGGTCCACATAAGATTTATATATAACTCATTTTTGGTATGAAGACCTAAAATTATCTTTTAAAATGGATGAACGGCTTGGATAAAACACATACATCATGGTGGGGTCCACATGGTACCGACCACTACCCTCCTGGCTGGTCGCAGCGTCGCTAGCCAGCCCTTTATTCCCATTTAGGTGCTAGAAACGATTTGAAAAGTGGACAAAAGAGTGTCTCAGGTACAACCGGTTGTACCATAAGTACGTGCACCAATAAATAACTTCCAATATTTCATGTGTATGCAAAATCCAACCCGTCTGATAGGTTGGCCCCACCTCTAGGATCAGCTTATCCAAAAACTACCATATCCACTTATCAAGTGCAACACACTTATATTTTTCTATTCATCAATGGCTACACATTGCTTTTAAAGGTTTGGTCCACCGTATGAGTAGATTGGGCTATATTTTTCATTACAAGGTGATCTTTATTATGGGGCCAACCTATTGGACGGGTTGGATTAGACATGCACATAACAGGTTAGAAGTCATCCTGTAGATGTATTGTAACACATGTCCAATTCACCGAGCATATAACTTCAACCTTTTACGTGCTTGGAACATCCTAGCAATTCAAGAGGTTGGCCATGATCACCTTTTGTAAAAAAATCAGCCACATTTCATCAGATTGACTACACTTGGATTTTGTAATTTATCAGGTCCACCAAATGAGTAGATCAAGCTGATTTTTTCACAAGCTGATCATCATGTGAGGCCAACATATTAGAAGGGTTGGATTTCACGTGCATGATCAGTTATTTGCTTGGCGAACATGATAATTTGAAAGTTATTTACTCGGTGGACTATACCTTTTGATCATGTGACCTTCAGAAAATTTCAAGTACTTTTCAAGTGGAGAAATTATTATGAGGCCCATCATGTAATTTTTCTTTAGAAAGTGGTATGTTGGAGAATTATGGAACCATATATGTGATATTTGTATCATATCTAACCCATTTAATAGGATCCTTACTCTTGCTTGGGTGGTAGACTCTCAGGAGTTCCAAGACCAGTCAAGGTTCGAGTATTCATAGGTGGTGAAATCTCAGTGCAGTGTGCGTGTGTGGGGGGTGTGTGTGCGTGTGTCAGAAAAAAAAAACCATTTAATAAATGTAATCTGCCATGATTTTCAAAGTACCGATAAAAAAATAAAAATGATCTAAACATAAGTTGATCTGCACTATTGGAAAAAAATATATACCACTTAAAAATATCAAAGTTTATGTGTAGCCTATGTAGTAATTGGATTAGAAAGATTTTTCATTAATATGATTATTATGGGTGGGTGTATGTAGTTTGATAGGTTCAACATACACATACCATGTGAGCCTCAAAATTTTCTATTTTATTATCTTTTAAAGAAAAACAATATGTGAGGGTACTTTAAAAACTTTCATTTTAAAAAAGTACTACACAAGTATTTTGATCCGTTGAGTAATTATTTGGTAAATATGGAATTGTGAGGAAATTTTCCAGCAAAAATCTCTGATGGAAAGTTGGATTTCATATGCATGATAATTTGAAAGTTATTCACTTAGGAGATGGTAACTCATGGTCATGGTCTACCACCCTTTGGGTGATAAATATCATTTCAAGTTCAAGTGGTAGAGTGTGTGAAGATACCTCATTTCAATATTGAGGTCTTGGTATTAATTGCCTAATTGATAGTGAGGTATGTACTAACAAGCTAATCTAAAATAATAATAATAATAATAATTTTTTTTTAGAGAAATGCTTGTTGGTTTGCTATATATAGACCATAAAAAATCTTAAATCAAGAATAAAAATAGATTCAAAGAGTTGTGGTATACTGCAATTGCTGTTTTAAAGACAAATTTACTTATATGAGAATATGAATCTTGATGCATTAGTTTGTAAGTCTTTTATCTTCAAGATACAATAAATTTTTACGTTGTTGAATGACTTGGATCAAATGCATATTTAGGTCAAGTCACTAGACTTGGATGTATTTTACTAATTTGGGTATTAAGAAGGAGGAGAAGAAAAACAATATAGTTAAAAGTGGTAGGATTCAAATTAAAATAAATTATATATATATAAAAAAAGATGAAGAAGTGAAAAAACAAATATTATATATTATGAGAGGAACCACATAACACACTATACTGCACCCTTACGCAAGGGCCAACCATTGGCAACTTACTCATCCTGTGATACTCTGGCAAAGTGTGATAGATGGTACACAGGCACTTATAAATTACTTAGAAACTTAAGAATGTATCATGCACCTAATTCAAATTAAACCATCCAAGTGTCTTTACAATTTTCGTATCGAAACTTCGCGCCCACTATTTGGTTTAATATGAGTTAGTGTATACCACGTGTACCATTTTGAAGTGCCTGATTATCAACTGTCATATGCAGCCGGAGTATCAAATAACTCCCCTTTTAGAGAATATGCTTGACCTACAAAGTTCATGTACAGGTCTAACCTTGGTGTGTGTATGACATCCATTCCGTCCATTTGGTTCATTGCGCTAATCCAAAAGTCACATGAGCCCAACATGTAAAATTCTGCTTAATTTCTTTAAAATCAGGATGTGTGGCCCACCCGATTCTTGGAATGGCTTGAAAATTTTGGGGTGTCCATTCATCCTGGTTGTTTAAATCCGATTGATGGTGTGGATGGAATATATATGGTGGGCCCCACAAATAATCGGTAAGTTCTAATAGTGGGGTCCCCATCCAGTGCCTGTGGTGCCACCTCATGTGTTTTGGATCGGCCTGACTTTTGGGACACCGGATTATCTTGAAGTGAAGGACCAGATGGACGGAGTGAATACCATTGAAATCTTCCACATTGTGTGGGGCCCACTATACCATCCGATTCATTCATAAGACGGACCCCACCAGGACGAATGAACATCCTCAAACACAGGTGGGCTACACCACCTGATTTTAGAGGTTTTAGTCATCGTCTTACATGATGTGGCCCACCTCAGCATTTTTTTCGGTCTAAATAAATAACAAGATGGGCCTCACATGATGGACGGATGATACACGCCAGCTGAGACACCAAGCTGGTCCATGAGTTTTAAGACTCGGACAAGTCCCAAGCAACCATCCGAGCCGACTCCGACTCAGTCGAACCCGGTCCGGTTCAGCACAGCGACTCATCCCCGACTCAGCCAAGTTAATCCGACTCACCCCGACTCGGGTGAGTCGTGACTCAACTTGAGACCAGCTGAGTTGGTCTGAATCGTCGAGCCTTTTAGTTGTATTTCCACCATCTTTACTCGCACATTTTTCTTACCAAGTAAAACACTGGTTTTTTGGCAGCGGATTGAGGCACAGATGCCGATCGATGTGGATGGCGTGGACGGCCCATATCGGCTTCTTTATTGCTCGAGCAAGGGGGATAGAGATGGTGTCATTCAGGAGTTCAATAAAGGAGTAAACCCAAACCTGGCTGACTACGATAAGAGAACCGCGCTTCATTTGGCTTCTTGCGAAGGTTGCACGGAGATTGTCAATTTGCTCATTAAGAAAGGAGCCGACGTGAACTCTATAGATCGATGGGGTCGAACTGTAAGTTCTTTGATAAATCTACGTCAATGTCTACTATGTAGTGTAGATGAAATGAAGATGTAAAAGAACTTGCATTGTGGTAGTGAGAGGGGAACTAAATAGCTACTCTTGAATTCAAAATGGTAAATTGTATGGAGTACTCACATGAATAGACATATCCTTCCTAAGTATGTTCTGAGCTAAAGTCCTCAGATCATTTGCAATGTAACGGAAACTGCACTTTTTCTGAGTAGCAACAATACGGGTGGGTTTCATTTTTCTGTGGTCCTAAGTCTGTTCAAAATCCTATCCATTGGAAAGTATGACCTTGATGATTAGTAATTTAGAACATACAAAGAGGATACTTTTGGCCCATGGTTCTTCTATCATAGAGCTCGTATAAATAGATTTTTTGGACTGCTGAAAGATGGATTATACCTTATTTCGATTGTCGGTCAAACCAAAAATGAATTTCGCTTGGTGGAGTAACATGTAAAATGCCTCTTAAATTTATTTATTTATTTATTTTTTTAAATTTAGCTTTTCTTCTAAATCAGTGGAGGAGGATCAAGAATAAAATCCATTACTCTCTCACCCAACAAGCTCGAGCTCAACTCGACTCGAACCACTAACTCGACTTGAACTCGACTCGACAGCTTTGACAAATAAGCCAAGCTTCAATGTTGAGCTTGAGGCTGAGCTCGAGCTTTAGCTCGAACTCGAGTACAGCATGGGCAAGCCGAGCTGAGCTTGGCCCACCTTGACTCGACTCGGCTCGATGCCCACTCCTAAACAGACCCCATGGCGAGTTTAGTTGTGACTTGGCTTGAAATCTCATCAAGTTGAGTTGACTCAGCTGGGTTTCAAGTCGGGTCATTGAGTTTTAGAACTATATCATGCACGATTCATTAGCAAAGTATCATGAAATTTCATGATATTTGGTGTAACCAAATGGACACTTAGTGTTTTATTATTAAAGAGTAGCATTATGATGATTTGCTTGGGGCTATTCGCCCTATTATACTGACACAAGTCCTCCAGTCTGTGGACAGATGCAGTGGGTGCTATATAAATATCCGTGCAATTCATAATGATGTTTTTGTGACATCCACTCGATTCCGCCTTTGTCGATTCCGCCTTTGTGACAAATCATTGTAAGACTTGATCCTAGAACTCAGGCTTCAAAAAAAAAAAACTCAAGTGGTCCACACCACAAGAATAGTGGGATAGGATGCACACTAAACTCAAGTGGTCCACACCACAAGAATAGTGGGATAGGATGCACACTATTGAAATCTTCCTAAGATGCATACCATTGAAGTCATATAAGCATCATATGCCCTTTGAATATTTCAATGGTGGATGTATCAATTCCAACGTTTTCCTATGGTGTGGTCCACTTGAGTTTTAGATTAGAATATTTTTTGGACATACCTCCTAAAATGTTTTGACTTGGATGATGTACAGATTGGACTCCACATATACCATGTTGGGCCCCACAAGGTTTTATGTTGCCCACGTCGGGAGGAGAAGACACGTACCATTACTCCATTTTAAAACATGGGTGTTAGAACATGTATTGGGAGGCCTTAGAATCTATGATTAGAATTCATTGACAGCATTAGTATATCTGGGGAAGCGAAGCGTACTGAGCTTTATAAGGCTGACCAATACATAAGCCATTTGCGGAGAAACTCCTCGAGCTTCTTTTCATTCGTTGCTAAGCCAATAGTCCTAATACGAATGGACAAGTGACACTTACCTTATAGTATATGGGTGGTTAATAGAAGCTCTTAAAGGCATGTTTGGATTTAGGGTTCAGATTGTTTTGTATTATATTAATGAATAAAATAATACTTTAAAAGTGTTTGATTTCAAATTCAAATCCAGTGTCTACGCCGCCCTCGAATACATAGCTAGTGTACTTATTAGAGGTGTCAGTAATGTTAGGGAGTAGTCCATCGAGCAGCGTAACACCTTCATCTCACTGCACTAAAAAATAAACGTTCAGTTTCGAATAGTTCGGCCAATACGAGATGTAATTGAGAATATTAATCCAAGCTGCTTAATTAGAAGATATGATGTATATGCAATGTGATTACCAATTAGAAGATATGATGTATATGCAATGTAGTTGGTGGTAGATTTATATGAAATGATGTATCATACGGATAGTAATGTAATTGGAATTTTGCAGCCACTGTCGGATGCACGAAAATTCGGTCATGAAGACATTTGCAGGATATTGGAGAAACAAGGCGGAACGGATCCGGTATTTCTGTTTAAATTTCTTAGGACTTTTTATTTCTATCATCTGTGCTTTTAGAATTCTGTTTGAAGATGCACAAAAAAATTAAAATGGTCTCTTTGTGCCCTTTTCGATTTAGTGATTTTTATTAATCTTGGTGTTCTTGGAACAAGACCAAGAACGAGTGCACATGTATCTTCCAAGGGGCAGTAATGGTGGGTTAGGTGGAGAATCTCTCCATCATTTCAAAGGGGAGGGGTTGAATTCAAAACAAATGTTTATGTGTTTTAAGGGCACATTTTAATTACTAGTCACCACAATAATGTAAAAGAAAAATATCATCATTTGAATATCACCAGACCAAACAGAAACGGGTAAATGAATTTATAATCATTATACGTTTTCTTTACATTATTAGAGTAATTGATAATCCAAACGGATAAATCTTAATGTTGATATTGACATATGGAACCTACTATGATGTTTTAGTCAACACGTCCATCCCCTCCTATTTTCCTTCTTCCAAAACTTGGTTGGAGTACACCGTATAAAATAATGTCCAAACCTTTTAAAATCACATGTGTGGCCCACTTAAGCTATAGAGTGGCCTGATTTTTGAATGTCCATTCCATCCTGGTCGGATGCATCTTCTGAATGGATTAGATGGAATATACAAAAATGCTGTGGGACTGCTTACAATCTGTAAGGTTGTTAATTGTGGGTGTCCCCTCATTCTAAGTGTTCCATGTGGCGTGGTCCACCTGAATTTTGGACTCCAAGGAGAAAAATAAGGGGTGCATCTGATGGATGGTCGTGATGGGTCTGGCACGTCTATTTGTATGCTAAGCTTAAAAAAACAAGATGGGCCCCACGCATGATCATGTGCACCCATTTTCCGTGATCACCGTGTGGATTGAAGTCACACAATCGAAATAAATATGGCTGACTTTAGTGAATGAACATGGACTTGATGTGCATCCACATCCAGTCGTACATGCCACATGCATGCGTGTCAATCCCGACCGTCCAATTCGGAGACCTCACTTTGGACAGCATATTCTATGAAGGATACTAACTGAATGATCATAACCATCCATTTTGTGGTGATCAAAAAGGCAGCGAGTATAATTGGTCAAAGGACCAAATTCAATGGTTAGGATTGTCTAATCAGGGAAAATTTCTCACTACATTCTATCCTTCAATAGTGTCCCACGATTTGGACGTTCTGGATTGCATTACACATTGGTCACATCTATAGATCATGATCAATATCCTGGATTGTGATCATTCCATTGCAAAGACAACTATGTTCTTAATGGCTAACTGATGTCTTTGTCATCTGATTTATTTTTATTTTTCTCTTGATAGATTATTCCAATATATCTAATTAGATTTTTCTGCATTGGATAGGTGGGCCTTGATTCCCAGAATCCATGCTATGAAATCGATCACAAGGAGCTGGACATGGAAATGAAAGATCTTATTGGAGAAGTAATCAAACCTCCCTCCATTCTTTTGATTGATTATCTCCACTGCATTGTTTTGATTATGTAAAAGAAGCCTTTTGGAATACCTGATTAATCCCACAGATGTGTATAGCTCAGTCCTACATACCAGCAAATATGGTTTAGTGGGGACCCACAATGTAGATGCATGGCAGTCGAACCAGACCAAATTCAAAATTTTGAATCTTTAACAAATACGAATTTGAATAGTCTTTTTAGGATCTGGCAGATATCAGTTCAAATCAGGATATTGGTTATTCTAAATCAGATCAGATTTGGATATGCATAGAAAGGCTTTGAATTCAACATGAAAAATGTATTTCCTTCTTGATGTTTTTGTGGTATTAATTAGAAAGCAATAAATGAATTCTTTCTTTTTCTTTTTTAATAGTTTACTAAAAGTCATTGTTGGTTGTGTTTGGATGCGACATTGGTTTAAATTGCAATGATTGGTTCTATAGAGACGAAATGTCCAACTTGTAGCTGCTTTTTTAGCTTTTGTAACGAGGAAGTTCCTCCCAAATTGTAGTTGCATTCCTTTCTAACCTAAGAATAACAAAATTGTAATTTGGTGCTAAACTCCCACAATATGAATACTAAGGATGATAACTCCAATTGGGTTCTTTTTAATTTAGTGAAATATTATTGTAATTCAATAAAATAGTGCATCCAAACACACCCTTAAGTAGTAATGAAGAGCGAAATAATTAGTGTCGTGTAGTTTTCAAGTAGGACATTGCATTTTATGGGTTTTCTATCTTCAAAATGCTTCAATGTTTATTTTATTTTTTATATTTATACCATCAGTTCCCAAAATGTCCATTGATTAGATTTTCAGCTCTATATATACCATTTATTCCTACGATGGCCCACCTATTAGAAATCAATTTAACTCTTTACATGTTCCAAATTGCTATCTGAGAGGACTTAAATGATCTACAACATGAGGATTTACATGTGGGATTTCAATTATGGCAAGTGGGGCCATGATCCGATAATCTAGACTACTGGTCCATTCTCTCCTTGGATAGATGCTCCCAAAATCTACTTCATAGGACAAATCTGACCATTCAATTCATGGCCTAAGATTGACATTTAAGAAGAGAGATACACCATTTTTCCACAGCCAACTATAGAAGTCCCAATATTGATAGGTAGGGTCTTGTATATTGGAAAGTTTTGCAACATGGTCCATCTATGGCAGGATGGAATATTAGACCAATGGCCTGGATTACCGAACTGTCGGGACCCCACTTCACGTATTATAATTCCTTGCTACTTGAATGTTATAAGAATGGAGTTTTCTATGCGTATTGAACCATGCTAGTTGAAATTTTCTTGATTCATTTCATGTATTACTTAGATACTTATGTTGCCCTATGAAATGTGGACAGGGCTCGTTTGGTCAAGTTTATTTAGTGAAATGGCGGGGCACGGAAGTCGCGGCCAAGACCATCCGTACCCAAGTCGCGTTAAATCATAGGGTGAGGTGAGTTCTATTTTCTTGTGAGATTTTACTAGAAAAGTTTTCTAAGTACACATGCATGAGGAGTGAAAGATCCGAGCTTTTCCCGGGGTGGTTGCATTGATTAGATCTTCTGGCTTAAAATTAAGCCATTTCACACCTCAGGTTGACCACAATACAGACCAAAACTCAGTTTACAACAATTTTGTAGCTGTTATTTTGTTTTATACACTATTTTAGTCATGAGTGAGACCATATGATTTAAATAATTTAGCTATCACATGATGGAACTCTCTGTATGGCAGTCAGCATTGGATCTATGTTCCATGTAATTCTGAAAAGGCCTGAAAAATATTGTTAGGAGGAGAGAATCTGATGTAAGATATATGGGTTTTGATTAAAATGTAGCAAGAAAAAAAAAAAAAAAAAACCGTCTCTAATATCAACTAGGCCTAAAATCCACCTTAATAATATGATCTCTTATTCAAAGATAACATGGGGTTAGTCATATTAACCAAGAAACAAGGATTTTTTATTTTGTATTTTTTGAAATGTAGATGCTGTTAGACTTTGTGTGGCCCATGAATTGTTATTGACACATATAGATATTTATCTTTATGTGTATGGATGTATTGATTCGAGATAATGCATGCATAGACATTCAGATTGGTTTTCATTATGATGTTTGGCCAATTTTCATTGATTAAAGGTCTGGTCTGCTTCTCATATGGTGTATACCATTGTGTTGGTATGCACACTATAGGTGGATATTGCGATGGAAGGTCTGGTCTGCTTCTCATATGGTGTATACCATTGTGTTGGTATGCACACTATAGGTGGATATTGAGATGGAAGGTCTGGTCTGCTTCTCATATGGTGTATATCATTGTGTTGGTATGCACACTATAGGCGATGGATATTGAGATGGATATACATATGAGATGTACCTTCGCTTGATTTAAGAAATGATTAGAATAAGATTTTTTGTCCATTAGTGTATTTGACTATATACCTAGTCAGGTTGTAAAAGGCTATGTATTGTAGCTTGGATGGATCGTTTGTTGATTCCATGAATCCCACTTGATGACTTGTGATGCAGGATGTGTGGCACCGATATGTTCCCAGCATGTTGGATCAAAAAAAGGTGGACCATTAATTGATCATAACTTTTGATCGGGTATCGATATGGAACGCACAACCTATCATTCTTTATTGTAGTAGGCAATCCTACGTGAATTGACTCATAAAGTGGGTCACGTCTATCCGTTTTGCTAGAAAACATGCACCTTCGGCTCAAAAATGAAAATTTAGAAAAAATTGCTATTTTTAGTAATTCCAATTTTTTAACATTTTTTATTTTTTAGATTTTTTTTCTTTATCAGAAATTAACTTTTAATTATGATAGGACTCTTCTAGCAAGTTTTTATTTTTAGAAATTAGGCTTTAGAAAACTTTTATTAGAATTAACAGTTTTATTAGAGTTAGAATTTTACTATTTTTGGTAATTACGAATTTTAGTTTTTTTTTTTTTTTTTTCTATATTAATGGTTTAACATACATATGCACATTAGGCATTAATCAATTTTCAAATTTTCTAAAATTTATTTCTATTTTCCTTATTTTCCCTTGTGATTCCAGGAGTCTCTTTGTTAGTATTGTTTTTTCTAAAATATATAAACTTCGGCACTTGAATAAAAGATTTCCATTGTATTCTCCCTCTCTCTCCTACATTGTATTTTCTCCATGGCTAATCTTTTGAAACAACAGGATTGCATTCATAAAGGAATTTGGAATATGGCAGAGGCTACGGCATCCGAATATAGTGCAGTTTCTCGGTGTTTTGAATCACCCCGACCGCTTGATTTTCCTCACTGAGTATCTTTGCAATGTGAGCTTCTGGACCGTTCATCACGCTGTGGCTATTTCCAGTTTCTTTTATTTGATCTCTTTCATTTATTTTTTTTTGGTTCATTGAATGGTAGGGAAGTTTGTATGATATATTGAAGAGGAAAGGGAGACTCGACCCTCTTACTGCTGTCACTTACGCTCTAGACATTGCAAGGTAACATAGACTTCTTTTCTTCTTCTTCTTTTTTAGAGAGAGAGAGAGAGAGAGAGAGAGAGAGAGAGAGAGAGAGAGAGAGAGAGAGAGAGAGAGAGAGAGAGAGAGAGAGAGAGAGAGAGAGAGAGAGGTGGGTTCAATACAAACGTTTCTAGGATAAGCTTAAATATATAAATGGACAGTGTGGGACCCACTAATTTTGTCATTGGCTTAGATGATGATACAAAAAATCCGGCCAATCCAAAACCAAGATGTATACAATGCAACTAAAATAGGGTGGTGTGGCCCACCTGAGTTTTGGAATGTCCTGATATTTTTCTAGTCCATTCATCCTGGTTGGATGCATCTTCTGAATGGATTAGATGACATATAAAATCACGTTGGATCCTACGTGCAATCTGGATGGTTTTTTATGTGCGTGTTGATATCAACCATACCCTATAGTGTGGCCCACCTGAGCTTTGGATCACGCCGAATTTTTGAATTTATGTACACCATTAAGCGATGCACGCAATGGACGGATTGGATGTCGTGAAAACATTACGGTGGGCCCCAAACGTTGAGCTTATCAGAGGGACATTTGTATTGGATCCGGCCTCAAATGATCACAGTGTTACATTGACATATGTGGAGCCCACCATGACTTGTGCATCAGATCCACCCGTCCATGGGGTGGGCCCTTCAATGCTAGACCTCAAGGCCAAAAAATCAGCCTGATTGGAAACTCAGGTGGCCCACACCATAAGAAACAGTTGGGAGGGGACGCCAAACCAATAAATCCTCCCATACTGTTTTGTGTGGCCCACCGTGTTCTACATATGCTATAAAATCCTTTGGTCAGACGCACCCAAAATAATGAAGAGACGCCAGAAATCAGGCCATTCCAAGATTCAGGTGGGACCCACCTGAGTGTCTGATGGGGCTGATTTTTGGGCTCCAATGCGACGCAACTGACAGAGAGAGTGGATATCATGCATACATCATGTTGGGCCTCTGTGGGCCTGATGATGCATCTGAGGGGGCTGAGATCATGAAACATTTTAGATGGGCCCAACAACTGTAGGTTGAAACTCAGGTCCTGGGCCTATTCAGGCCCAACAATCTCCAACCTTACTTGTATGTACCTGATCATATCTTGGAGTACATGAATTAGTAGTTAGTACTGAACTTTTCATGAAAGCCCACATGGATGCATTGTCAGATGATCCTAGCTGTCCATCTGGAGGTACCCAAATGCGTATGGTCCAAAAAATCGCGCTTTTAGTCCAAAAATTGGAGCACTTGCTTATTTTCATCTGAACCGTCCATTTGAGTGCCACAAATTGGATTTTTCTGAATTGTCAATCAGCATAAATTGTGCAAGGTGGACGGTTCAGATTGAGGCCACGAGAAGAAACTTTCTGATTTTACCGTTGATTAAGAGCCACTGGGCCCATCTAGTGACCCAATTGGCCAATGGGCCAACGGCCACTATTTTATTTTATTTAAAGATACCCATTTGTGTGGAAGAATTTTGCAGAGGAATGAACTATCTTCACCAGCATAAACCGCGTGCTATCATACACAGGGACTTGACACCAAGGTACTGAAATGGCCCACCTTGTGATACGTTTTGGGCCGTTGATTAGCCGGATCAACCCATTGTGCTATTGGGCATGACTTACCTCGGACCAGATTAGCTTATGGGTTTATTTGGTTGTAACGACTATCATGAAATCTTGTGATATTTCATCACTAATCAGTCTAATTTGCTCTGAAATATCATGATATATGGTGCAATCAAACGCCCTTCATTTTTAGGCCGGTGGCCTGAACTTGGGCCTTTTGGGCTTAAAAATAAACGGGCTAGATTGAATGTGTGGCCCACACACATATCTACGCCTGTTTAATCTGCCATGGTCTGGGGTGGGGCCCAAATTCAGGCCTGAGTTTAAAAGGGTGGGCCACCAAATTTACAGCCCTTGCTATATTCGCTGTGAACTTCCATCACATTTTTCTTTTTGAGGTTTACTAATTCCACACGTGTGTACATCTCAGCCATTTATTTGCTAACACATGCTCCAATCTGGCATGTGTGTGAACAATAGGCAGATCATCAGGTGGGCCCCCTAGTGTGGATTCTGGGTCCAAAAATTAGGTTGGTCGGTCCCACGCATATGCCGGCTTGAATGTGTGGCAGCGTGTGGAGTAGAGGCGCTGGTATGCACGTGTGAAATTAGGTAGGCCTCTTGATTTGGAGGTTTGATAGGTCCACATGCACCCATCTACAAGTAGCTACATTGAGAAGCGTGTAGGATATCAGAACCCTTTCTCATGTGGGACCCACTGTATAGATGAAGTGGCAAAAAAAATCAGGATTTTCGGTGACCCACATGCACCACAATGGGCACTTGAATCCATAACCTTAGTGTTGAAACTCTTGTAAGTCTACTTGGGCAATTACTCTGCCATGAGTGAAAAGGGCCACTTAGAAAGGAGTCCATGTAGACTTTATACAAACACTTTGAATTGATAATGCTAACTCATTTACCTTGCATTATACAAGAAATTAGAAAACCAAATAAGCTCTAAATGTTGTTAAACTGTCAGAAAATTGAGATTATCAACAAAAAAAAAATATATTCAACATTTGAGATGCATCTCCAATAGCTCTTAATAATGTATGGCGCCTTAAATATGAAAGAGAGTGACAATGTGATGGAACATGTAGATAAAAAGTCAGTGATGATAAAATTTTTTTTTTTTTTTAAAATGGCAATTCTTGAGAATAAGATCCCTTAATCGTATTCAAGTATAAATAATCTTGAATAATTTTCCATCTCTTGGAAGATGGTTGCAATAGCTCTCAGCTTAAATGCAAAAATTTTGAACCTAATGAATATTCCCTTACAAGTAGTTATTAAATGAAAAGATACGAGAAGAGAACTGGCTAGTATTGAGCTCTTAGCGACCCAAGTTATGATAAAACCACAAAACACAAAACACAAAACATAAAACTATAAACACAAGAAGAATATCTGTGGTGAATTTTTCTGTCTTTCTTGAGAGCTTTTCTGTCCATAACATAGATATTCTACAGCAATCTAGATCTCCAATTTAGTAGTCAGTTACAACAATCTAGATCCCCAATTTAGGGGTCAATTACAGCAATTTACAGCAACAGTAATTTACACTAATTGGCCAGTTACAACAATTTACAGTAACAGTAATTTACAGCAATTTGGTCAGTTACAACAATTTACAGCAATAACAATTTACTACAATCTAGATCCTTTATGTTATGGGTCATATCGTTGACAAGTTACACATAAGACCATTGTCTATATTGAAATTAATCAAATAATAAATAGAAATTTAAAAAACAGAGTTGCCCTAGAATAAATTAATTGTGCCAAAAGGAAATTTCTTCAAACGGCATTGGCATACTAGCTATAAAGGCAACTTCCAACATAAACAAAAGAACATGAGTGAAAATGGAGATGGGGATGAAAGTGTGAAGTGATTTTGATGTGGACACAAGTGCATTCAAGATGTACCAACAAAGAAAACGCCAACCACAAGTGCCGTCCTTATGAATAGGCGAGAAAAAGTATACTACCATATGTGTCCCCCTTTAGAGTAAAACCGATGTCGTTTTCTAGTTAGTATGCTAGAGGGATACTAAGGTACATTTAGATTGGGGTAGGCACATTAGGAAATCCTAAAAAGGATAGAGACTGACCGTCAAAGGACAATGCTTTATTTAATGCCGTTTCTCCTGCTGTATGCATTCATATTCGTGTTACCGAGAACCTCTTATAGCAGGTGTTATAGTCTAAATGATACTGATAGGTCCAGGGTAGAGACACCTGAAACATCTTATCGCAAGGTAATTGCTGTCTTACAGAATCTGAGGTCTGTCCTACCGAACGGAAGCTCTGTCATAAAGAATCGAATGACAGGCTTAAAGAAAGGAATGACAGTCTACAAGAACGGAATGGAAGTCTTAGCCTTCCTGATTTCAATGCCAGAGCGAATAAGCAGGGAAATCCAAAGGTTAGACCTCTTAACTTAATAATGCAATTGCAATGGATATGGATCACACTTCTTGGCACCATTTTTTAAAGGAGGTAGAACACCTACAAATGTTTGCTCTATGTAAGGACTTCGACAAGCTTTCTTTGAAGGAAGGTGCTTCTTCGTCTTCATCTTATTCTACGAGTTCGTCTGAATTTTATTCAACGAGTTTGATGCAACCTTCGTCAGAATCTTATTCAACGAGTTTGATGCTACCACCGTCTGAATCTTATTATACAATTCTAGGTCTAGTGCAACCTTCGTCTTCGTCTGAATCTTCTTCTACGAGTTTGTCTGAATCTTCTTCTACGAGTTCGTCTGCAGCCTTCGTCAGAATCTTCTTTTACGAGTCTAGTGCAACCTTCGTCTTATGAGGAGCTGAAGACCTTTCATATGTGATTGGACATATAGAAGACCCCACTTAGGGAAGACACATGTGAAGGAAGATTGGAGAAAGAAGACCAGGCGCCCGAACTTTCTCGTACTTATGTTATTTGCGCGTTTTTGCTTAGTTTAGAGTATTTTAGTAATTATATGTCTTTATTTGCTTATTATAGGGCTATTTTAGTAATTTTATGTCTTTATTTGCTTATTTAAGTGGGCTAAAGCCCTAAACTTGAATTTTAACAATTGATTAATGAAAAGCAAACCCTTTGGTTGCCTCCTTCCTCTCTTCTCTCTAACGGTGGTTCCTCTCTTCCCTTGATCTTCATGTTCTAATTTCTTCTTATGCCTCTCCAACTTCTTCAAGGTAATTATTTTCTTCTTTCTATTTTTCAGTTTTGGCTAATCCTTTTTTGATCAAAATCTCGAGAACCGATCTAAACCCTAAACCCCCAAATTCTCAAATCCCTAATCCGACAAACTTCCTGGTTCTTCAGACTAGTGATCTTCATTGATCGATTGGGTGTGATCATGTAAGATCGGGAGGTCTCATCCCTCGCTGGATCCAACCTAAGTATTAATTGAATCTCATATTCCACGGTTATGATGATGGCCCGCTCCATTGCATGTTTCATTTATGATTTTCTCAGTTATGATGATTATTGCTAGAATTTTAGATCATTTATTCATTTTATTTCCGCTGTTTAATTATGTTCATGAGCATGTATCATAATTAGGGCTGTCCTGCGTCATATTTGGTATCAGAGCCTAAGCTTGCATGGTTTTTGTCTAGATTGAGTTATCAAATTAGGGTTTTGATTTTTACGTTTAATTTGGAAAAGTTCCAGATTTAGAAAGTTTTCAATTTTAAAAACTTTTCAATTTTAGAAAGTTCCTAATATGAAAAATTTTCAGATTTGAGTTGTTTCTTGTTTCAACTTAATTGCGACAGTTCATAGTAGTTTTGCATTCATCACATTCATTTTTAAAGTCATAACACCTAGTAGTCTAGTTGGGTAGAGTTTGATTCAAGTCTTCATTGTATACCCACGAGAAGTGGTAGAGGTTTCGGACTTCAACCTACCATGAATAATAAGGAATTATCTGAGCAACTTGCTCAATTGATACAAAAGATAACCGCTCTAAAAGCGGGTCAAAAGCTTGAACTTGCCCGTTTTGAGAACCAAATTACCACTACCATGACTAAGGTCGAGCAACTAGAGGCATTCCAAAAAGAAACCCTCGCTGTAGGGGATGATGCATACTCCCAAGTGGGAGGAATCATTGAAGAACGTGCTGCCACACGTGGTGGTCGTAAGAATAGAGATCGTGATAACAGTCATGGTGTGGTGCGAGAGGCACGAGCCACACGTGGTGGTCGTAAGACCGCTATGATCTAGATGAGCGTGCGATGAAGAGTGTGAGAGTTGAGGTCCCGAGTTTTGATGGGCGTTTGGATCCCAAGGCATTCCTTGACTGGGTTGCTGACATGGACCACTACTTTGAATGGTATGGCATGTTGAAAAATCGTCAAATGCGGTTTGCTAAGATGAAGCTTGTGGGTCAAGCCAAGCTCTTCTGGACCAACACCGAGCGTAGGATAGAGAGAGTTGGTAGGGCTCCTATCACATATTGGTATGAGATGAAAGAGAAGTTGAAGGAGAAGTATCTTCCTCTCTCATACAGTCAAAAGCTCCTTGACCAATGACAATCCCTACACTAAGGGTCAATGTCTGCCACTGACTACATCGCTAAATTTAAAGAATATGTGATGCGATGTGATATCCAAGAAGATCCTCTAGTAACGCTCTCGCGTTTCAAGAAGCGGCCTTCGTACGGATCTTCAGCGTGAGCTTATGACTCGGCCCTTAACGGACTTGGATGAAGCATATCAAGTCGTGTAGGAGTTAGAGCAATATCTGAAGGCTCTTGTCGTTCGTCGTTTTGAGTCCTGAGACTCCAGTGCTAGATCTAGTTTCCAGAAAACTAGACCTAATGTCGGTAGTCAACATAGGGCACATGCGACCATTCCGCCTAGGCCTAGGGAGGACAAGGGTAAATGGGTTCTTCGTGCTGGTCCTAGTAACATGAGCCAAGTGAGGTGCTATGAGTATGACAATCTTGGCCACATGTCTAATCAGTGTCCTACGAAGAACCGTGGGAGAGCCTTAGTGATACGCGAGTCCCACGAGGGTAGAGATGACCAGGGTGATTATGAAGTTGAAGAGTATCACCCTGAAAGAGGACTTATTGATGAAGAAGAAGTGGATGGAGAAGCAACGCTTGCAGTAGTCAGACGTGTGTTAGCTCAGTCTAGAAGTAGTGTTGACTGGCGTCGAAGCACTATCTTCTACACTATTGGCAAGTGTGGTGAAAAGAAATGTAAGGTGATAGTGGGCAGTGAAAGTTGTCAGAATGTGATTTCCACTAGCACCTTAGATCGCTTAAAACTAAAATCCACACCTCATCTAGACCCGTATAAAGTTTCTTAGGTTGACAAGATATCCCTATCTGTCACCCAGCAATGTCTAGTCCCCATCGAGTTTGTATCATACAAAGAGTCCCTGTGGTGTGATGTTTTACCTATGGATGTGGGACATGTTATCCTAGGTAGACCGTGGCTATTCGATAATGATGTCACGATCTTGGGCCGTTCGAATGCGTGTACTTTTATGTATAACGGTAAAAAGATCAAACTTAATCCCATGCCACCTGAGAATACACTAGGGAAGAAGAAGGATGAGAAGGCAAGTGAGCCTAGAAAAGTAGGGAAATCCAAACCAAAGTCTTTACATATAATCAGCGCAAGAGAGTTTGAAAAAGAGGCTAAGGAAGATTCTATGGTGTATGCCCTTGTAGCTAGAGAGATTACACCTGAGGTTCCATCAGAGTTGCCCCGTGAGGTGACCTCGGTCCTGAAGGAATACAGTGATGTATTTCCTGAAGAATTACCGAATGAGTTACCACCTATGAGGGACATACAACATGTCATTGATCTTATCGCAGGATATACTCTACCGAACCTTCCTCACTACAGGATGAACCCTGCGGAGCATGCAGAGTTTAAGAAGCAAGTTGATGAGCTTCTGCAAAAGAGTTTCATCCAAGAGAGTATAAGCCCGTGTGCCGTGCCTGCATTGTTGACACCAAAGAAAGATGGCACGTGGCGCATGTGTGTGGACAGTCGTGTTATAAATAAAATTACTGTCAAGTATAGGTTCCCTATACCTAAACTTGATGATATGCTTGACATGATGGCCAGGTCCACTATATTCTCTAAGATAGACCTCAAGAGTGGATATCACCAAGTCCGTATACGCCAAGGAGATGAGTGGAAGACGGCGTTTAAGACGAAAGATGGGCTGTATGAGTGGTTGGTCATACTCTTCGGCTTGACTAACGCACTCAGTACTTTCATGCGGGTGATGACACAAGCTTTGAGGCCGTCTATGAAAAAATTTCTAGTGGTGTACTTTAAAGATATTCTTATTTATAGTACCACTGAGGAATCACACCTTGAACATTTAAAAAAAGTCTGTAGTGTCCTTAGGGAGGAAAAGTTGTACGCTAATCTTAAGAAATGTGCATTCATGTCTAGCCAAGTTGTGTTCTTAGGATTTATAGTGTCATCTGACGGGATGCGTGCAGACCCTGAAAAGGTTAGGGCTATAGTTGAGTGGCCAGAACCAAAGAACATTCATGAGGTGTGAAGCTTTCACGGCCTAGCTACTTTTTATCATCGGTTCATTAGGGGTTTTAGCACGATCATGGCTCTCATTATCGAGTGCATGAAAAAGGGAGAGTTCGTGTGGTTTAAAGCCGCAGTCAAGGATTTTAAAGAAATTAAGGGCAAGATGGTAGAAGCTCCTGTCATGCGTTTACCTGACTTTTCTAAAGTCTTTGAAGTAGCGTGTGATGCGTCTAGTGTCGGGATAGGTGGAGTGTTGAGTCAAGAAAGACACCCAGTGGCCTATTTCAATTAGAAACTGAATGAAGCAAAACAAAAATACTCCACTTACGACAAAAAATTTTATGCGGTAGTGCAATCCTTGAGACATTGGCGACACTATCTCCTACCGCAAGAATTCGTTTTGTTTTCTGACTATGAGGCTTTGAGATATTTGCATTCTCAGAAGAAACTCAACCCAAGGCATGCCAAGTGGGTAGCGTTTCTTCAGGAATATTCGTTTGTTTTGAAACACAAGGCTGGGGTTGAAAACAAACCAGCGGATGCCCTTAGTAGGAGAGTGGCGTTGCTCAACTCCTTGAGTGTAGAGGTAGCTGGATTTGAGCAACAGAAAGATGAATACCTCATATGTCCTGATTTTGGGGGTACTTACGCGTCGCTCTCTAGTGACCAGCATATTATAGGTGAATATGTTCTTAAAGACGACTTCCTTTTTAAGGGAGACAAACTTTGTATTCTCCGTATGTCCCTTCGTGAATTCCTCATATGGGAGCTTCATTCAGGAGGGATAGGTGGCCATTTTAGTCGTGATAAGACCATTGTCCTCGTAGAAGATCGTTTCTATTGGCCAAGTCTCAAGCGAGACGTAGCCAAAGTTTTAGGGCAGTGTCGAACATGTCAGCTGGCAAAGCAAAGAAAGCAAAATACCGAGCTATACACGCCATTACCAGTGCCACATGCTCCGTGACAGGATATTAGTATGGACTTCGTGCCTGGACTTTCCAAGACTATAAAAAAGCACGATTCCATTTTTGTCATTGTGGACTATTTTTCTAAAATGACGCATTTCCTCCCATGTTTGAAGACGTCGGATGCGTCTCATGTTGCTCGTCTCTTTTTTGATGGTGTGGTGCGTCTCCATGGGTTACCTAAAACCATAGTGTCTGATCGTGATGTTCGATTTACTAGCTATTTTTGGAAGACACTGTGGCACATTATGGGAACTCGTTTGCAATTTTCTACTGCTTACCACCCACAAACAGATGGTCAAATCGAAGTGGTAAACCGTAGCCTTGGAAATCTTCTACGTTGTCTAGTGGGTGAACATGTTAAGACTTGGGACCTAATTTTACCAACTGTTGAACTTGCTTATAATGGGTTAGTTAATAGATCTACAGGGTTAAGTCCTTTTGAAATTGTAAGTGATTATAAGCCTAGAATGCCCATAGATCTCTTACCTATGGCTGTTACCCAAAGGTCTTCTGAGTCAGCTGATGCATTTGCACGCCATATTCATGATTTGCATACACATATTAGACATCGATTAAATAAGAGCAATGATGATTATAAAGTTTCAGCTGATTCTCATCATAGAGTGCAAGAATTTCAAGAAGGAGACTATGTAATGGTGCGAATAAGGCCAGAGCGATTCTCTCAAGGATCTGCTAAAAAATTACAAGCGCGTAGTGCTGGACTATTCAGGATATTACAAAAGGTTGGGTCCAATGCGTATCGGATTGACCTTTCACCTGCAATGAGCATTAATCCAACTTTTAATGTGGAAGATCTAGTCCGTGCCCATACCCCCATTGTTGATACATCATCCCTTTCATGACATTTTTTTGAGTTTGCTACCCAACCCCTTCCACCCCCTCCTCTACCCATTACCCATACAGAAGAAATTGAGGAAATTTTGGATGATGAGATAGTATCCAGGAGAGATGGAGGTTTTCAAATGTATCTTGTCAAGTGGAAGAACAAACCATCGTCTGAATCTACGTGGCTGTCGAGCGATGCATTGCAGGGTATTGATCTAGATCTACTAGAGCGCTACAAAAGTTTCAACTCGTCGGAGTTGAGTTTTTCTCACCCGAGGGGAATTGATGCGGACACAAGCGCATTTAAGGTGTACTAATGAAGAAAGCGCCAACCACAAGTGTCGTCCTTGTGGATAGGCGACTATTGAGGAGCTGAAGACCTTTCACATGTGATTGGACATATAAAAGACCCCACTTAGGGAAGACACATGTGAAGGAAGATTGGAGAAAGAAGACCAGGCGCCTGAACTTTCTCGTACTTATGTTATTAGCGCATTTTTGCTTAGTTTAGGATATTTTAGTAATTATATGTCTTTATTTACTTATTTTAGGGGTATTTTAATAAATTTATGTCTTTATTTGCTTATTTAAGTGGGCTAAAGTCCTAAACTTGAATTTTAACGATTGATTAATGAAAAGCAAACCCTTTGGTTGCCTCCTTCCTGTCTTCTCTCTAACGGTGCTTCCTTTCTTTCCTTGATCTTCTTCTTCTAATTTCTTCTTATGCCTCTCCAACTTCTTTAAGGTAATTATTTTATTCTTTCTATTTTTCAGTTTTGACTAATCCTTCTTCGATCAAAATCTTGAGAACCGATCTAAACCCTAAACTCCCAAATTCTCAAATTCCTAATCCAATAAACTTCCTGGTTCTTCAGACTAGTGATCTTCATTGATCGATTGGGTGTGACCATGCAAGATCGGGAGGTTTCATCCCTCGACGGATCCAACCTAATTATTAATTGAATCCCATATTCCACGATTGTGATGATGGCCTGCTCCATTGCATGTTTCCTTTATGATTTTCTCAGTTATGATGATTATTGCTAGAATTTTAGATCATTTATTCATTTTATTTCCGCTGTTTAATTATGTTCATGAGCATGCATCATAATTAGGGCTGTCCTGCGTCAGGTTTGCATTCTTCATAGTACATTTTCACTAAACATGTCAAGGGTTGGTGTGTGGACACATGATCTAATGGCACGATATGAGCTTGAAGGAATGAAACATAGACTAGAAGTTAAGAGAAGAATTATAATCATTATATATTACAATGAAACTAATCCAAAGAAAATTTATTCCAAGGAAGACTAATGAAGGTAGATATTCTTTATGGCCAAGTAGCAGGTAGCTTTGAACATGCATGTTGTGAAAAAGGTGCAGATTTTGTTAGGATAAAGACGAAACTACACCTAATGTTTTTTCTCTCTAGAAGGGATGCCATTTCTCAGTCTAATAAGAAATACGGATATTGCAATATATACTAACAAGCTGAATTTATTACTTGTAGTGCATTCTCTATTTATTTATTTTTTAATGTCTAAATAAAATGTTTTATAAAAGATATGAGGCTTAAGATAGCGAAACAAGTCATTGCACATCTTTTATAATAAACAACCTACAATTAGATTGATATACAAGCTAGGGCTAATAGCTTGATTGGAAAACACCCATTAAAGTATAATATCATTATGTACATTATATTATTGAGAATCGTGAACTAACTATGAGTTACTTTCATTGGGAGAGATGATTGTTGACCCTTGCGTAAAGGTGAATGTAAGTATTGAGTTGTTCTCTAAAACATGTATACCAAATGAGACTTAGAGATACCTAAGTTGGTAAATACAAATAGTAGTTGTAATGGCTAGGTGGAAGACATTAGATTAATGGCCATGAGGCCTCTTGAGCCTAGCTACTTATCATGGAGATTCTAATAATCTTTATACTAGCTTGCTCATCAAGACTAAATGAGACTCGAATTCAGGACTTCAGTGTTAAAACGCAAAGTATCTACCATTGAGTCATGCATCAATGCCCTACAATACGGTGGTTTGATGGTGATAAAATCAATTTCTTATGACTTCCAACCAAAGCCAAAGGCTCCCATGTACTCGGTTTATGCGGTTTAATTGATGGTTGTCCTTAACCTAGTCATTAACAAATCTCATAGAGATTGACAATCCCTTGATAAATCAATCCAAGAATATGCTGAAAACCCATGCTTTCAAAGAATCAAACCTCTCACTTCTCTGTGTTTTTGGGGATAGTTATTAGGACAAATCAACAATTATTGGCATGTTGGTGTGCATGTGGGCTCAACAAACTTCCTCTATTTCTTTTAGATATTTCTATTTTCTTTTTCCTACTAACAATCTTTTCATTTTTGCTTACATGTTGTATTTCTCAAATAGAAATGTCTTGCAGGATGAAACAGGTCGCCTTAAGGTTACAGATTTTGGTTTAAGCAAGATTGCACAAGAAAAAGATGCCTCCGGTTATAAGATGACCGGTGGAACTGGTTCATGTGAGATCTCCAATCTCTTTAAAGTCTTATTATAATGGGTAATAACCATAGTTTAAAAACACGACTTGTCAAATTTCATCAAGACTCGAAAAGTTCCATTTGGTCAAAAACTTGTAAAACCTAAATGAAGGCGAAAAAGCTTTAGAGAATCACGGAAGCACACAAAGATGAATCAAGCAAAATACTCCAATCACACAACCAAGTTTAATCACAAACAAATCAAATTTTAAATGAAAAAACTCTTACAGAAAAAAAAAAAAAAAAAAAACCCCACAATACAAAGCAACAATAATATATTATGAAAGTTGAAAATTATAAGAGAGAGATTACTCAATTTGAACAATCATCGAATCTCTCTTATGAGTCAAGCTATGCTCTTGAAACCCTATGAACAAATTAAAAGGACCTCTTTAACTCTATGGTATCTCCCAAATCCCGATTACACCCACATATATAGCTTCTATGAGAATCATAATTGAAATTGAAAACAATACCGCACTTATGTAATTTTGTACGTGCGCTCGATGACACATTGGATGGGACTTCGATGATATTGGTAAATTGTCAATAGCATCAAGAAAACACCAAAACATTCCAACAATAAAATATAAATTTTTCAGATTTTTTTGATGGCATTGAGCATCCTTTGATGGCATTGGAGTTTGCTTGATGGCATTGAAAGACCTATTGTTTTCAGATTTAAGACATCAACAACAAACTCGATTAGACTAATTGATATTTATATGTTTTTTAATATTAAGGGTATGTTTGGTAGTACCAAATATTATGAAATATCATGATATTTTGCACCAAATTGGACTGATTCGTTGTTAAATATCATAGTTTTTGTTACAACCAAACGCACCCTAAATTATACTTAAGTCCTAATGACCAAGACTTTAAAAAACTGCATCAGAATTACTAGACTCAATGTGGTTTTAAGTGGAGTTTTTAAAATGAGATCTCAAGTCCAAACTGATTGGACCACAAATCATAATCCACTCAATGAATACCTCCCGACCTGTCAAGTGCATGTAACATCTAAATCTTTCAATGGTTGGTTTTGGCAGGAGGTTCACCTAATGAAAAAATCAGCCCACACCATTTTAAAAAAAGAAAAAAGAAAAAAAGCACAAGTGTCCCTCACTCTATAAGAGGATGGGGTTGCACAAGGTGATCTTCATGATAGAGCCAATCTATTGGATGGATTGGATGACACATGCAGTTACTAGATTGAAAGTTATCTGTTAGGTGGATTGTAACCTGTGGTCTACCTGTTGGATTTAGACCTTTGAAGATTAAGTTCATGATTCGACAATCCGATCGCTTAATCTAGATGTATGAAGGACCCAACACAAGTTTTAAGTATTGCTTATGGTTTTAAAGAGTGGCTTTTATCAAGTAATCCAAAACCAACTCATCCATGACTCGGGAAAAGGATGGCTACGAAAAGAAAGGCAAATTAAGGATGGATTGGACATGATAAACGGTTCAGATCGATCGATTAGAGTAAGTAACAGATGCATTAGGAGCAATATAACTTATAGTGTTTCGAGGGCATTAAAGCATTTCTCTCCCATACTGGTATTTTTAGCATATTAGCATTTTAATTAAGCTTAATAAATTAGAGAGGTCTAGGTTCAATTGGTTGGACCACATATTGCAGTCGACCTAGTGAATTACTTCCAACCTTTTAGTGCTTGTTACATCCAATCTTTGTAATAGGTTGGCCCCACGTTGAGGATCATCTAGTACAAAAAATCAGCCTTATCCAATTATCAAGTGAGCTACACCATGGAAAAAAGTATATAGGCATTGATAAATAGAAAAATACAAGTGTGGTCCATTTGGTGAGTAGATGGAACTTTTTTTTGCATGAAGTGTTTCTCATGGTGGGGCCAATCTATTGAACGGGTTGGATTTCCCATGAACTTAGCAAGTTAGAAGTTATATGCTAAGACCCATATGAATTGAACAAGGGAAAGTACGGTGGAAGGGTGCGATGGCATACAAAGAAGTTGATGCCATTACACGGACCATGACAGGAACATTTGGGTCTGGACAGTATTGTAATTTCCATATTTGGTACATTGCACTTAAAAAGGACACGTGGCACAATGGCCCATGATCCAGTCCATTCATCAGGTGTGTTGCCCACTCATGTATGAACACATAAATCTCACGGATTGGGCTATCCTTTTAGATTGGTGAACCCTTTCCTCTTCTGCCTTAAGAAATCCCACTGTTGCTTGTCCACCATCTATTTTGTTGATCCCTGATCCAATGGTTTAGATTGTCTGATCTCTGAGATCCCTTTAATATGGGCACAACGTAGAGGAACTTGCCTAATGAACGGTCTGGGTCATGGATCATTGTGCTGGGTCTCGAATTTAAGTGCAATCCACCAGATAAGGAAATTGGCTGTGTATACAAAACTCGAATGTTCATGTGATAAACCCACGTTCAAGGGGTCAGAAAACGGTTCAAAAAGGTATGATAGTGGAACTCGGCTGATCAACGGTCTGGATCATGGCAATTTTCCACGTGTCCAATTCTTTTGGAAATCTGTTGTGATGTATACTTGCATTTGTGCAGTTCGTTACATGGCACCCGAGGTGTACCGTCGAGAATCATATGGAAAGAGCGTTGATGTCTTCTCCTTTGCTTTGATCGTGCACGAGGTATATCATGTCTTAAGAAAAGAGGTTTGGTAATTCCACACGTGCTTGGTATCCGTACACATAAAGGTGCATGTGTGTGATCCGAGCTTTTCATCAAGCGACGTACATCTCTATAGTTCTTCCGGCTGAAAACCAGACCATTTCATTTCTGAAGTGGACCACAGCATATCATGGGCTAGGAAAATTATTTTAACGGTCAATTTTACTTTGCAAGTTTTGGCCCACCTGAAGAGTGAAACTGTCTAATAATCTAGGCCGAAGATCTAAGAATTATTTTTAATCTCATGGAAAGCTCATATCTCCCACGTTTCTTTCATATTTCGGTGTGCCCGCGTGTGGATGTGTAAGTATCTACACGCGTGTGGAATTAGGTTGAGAATTAGAAATGTTCCATCCATCTCAATGTACGGCAAATTTACCGTCCATCGAGTTGCATACTTGCATATGGCCAACATCACGTGGATTTAACATTTCTCTGAAAAGGTGGGCCGCACGACCGCAAAATCCGAGCCCATCCATTTCAGTGATTCACACTACACCGTAGAAAACAGGGAAGGCCAATGTAATTGACACAGCGTACGTGTGTGGCTCACATGATTAATGGATGGGCCTGAGATTTGTCACCAATGATCTTCAAGGTGGGACACACATTTTCCACGGCCCAGATTTCATTATACTTTGACATGTTGGCCGTTTGCAACTCAAAAGGACTGTAACTCGTGCCATCCACTATGTGAACAGTGCATGTAACGGGACCCACATGCAGCCATGGATGGATAATCAGAACGATCCATCTACTGCACCTTACTAAAATGGAACTGAATAGATGTTCCTGGCTTTTAATTTTCGCTGTGCAATGTGGATCGTTGGTTTATTTTCTTTCGGCCATCTGCTTTAACGCCACCAATCTAGGCTCGGGATCATCCATTCAGCATGTTCTTTTTTGGCCCAAGGCCCATTCCCCACAAACCTACAAGATGAACGGTTGTGATCATACGGCCAAGGCCGCATGTGGACCAAATACATCTTGATGTGTGGCTTGTGATTGCAGATGTTCCAAGGTGGGCCATCAAATAGAGCCGAAGCACCAGAAGCAGTGGCCGACAGGCGAGCGTACGAAGATTCCAGACCATCTCTCACCTCATATGTATATCCAGACGAAATAAAATCGTACGTAGATCCATTCCTCTGATCATACATTTGCACGTGTGAATAACTCTATTTAAAGAGCATTGCAAAGTCCACACGTGTGTCTAAGTCAGTGGCAGACAAGTGCAATATCCAAGCCCTCCATCAGAAGGGTACGAATCTGTAGATTTACTATCTCAAGAATCAGGATGGTCCACTATTCAGGTGGGCCACAATTAACTGAAAAAATGTACGGTGGTGATTGATACAGCTATTGAGTGGACCACCTTTATGTTTTGGAAGTAATCTCTGAACAGTGTGGCCCACCAGATGGATGGCTTGAATATTGCATTTCTTTTCACTAGTCTCGTTTGGTGTGGCCGACTTGAATATTGGATCTGCTTGATTTTTAGATTATTATTCTATTTTGGTCTTGCAAAACTGATGGACGGAGTGGATTTTCCACGGACATCCCTGTGGGCCCACACAGCTTTCGAGTACTGAAACTTACTGTGCTCCGGGGCACAGGCAACGCGCGTCCGTATGGAATGACACGTGAATAATGATCTGGTGCACTAAATGCATGGGAAACTCCATGTGCACAGTTTCATATGGACTACGTGGCATCCACATTACTAATCAGGACTGTCCATTAGGTCAGGCTCACTCTTCATAGGCTGCCTTGAAAAATATATACTGATCAGATGATCCAAATCGTCCATCAAGTGGCAAACATAATGGACGTAAAAGATTGTTTGTAGAAGATGGGTCCATCACAAATGTTTAGAACCATCTGATTGCTTTGAATTTTTTCCTAGTCACGTAATAAGGACTGGTCCTAATGAACGGTTCGGATGTTTAAAATGTGGATGCCTACTTATACCAATGAAAATATGTGCATGGAAAGGTTGCAATGCATTGAAGAAATTATACGGTCCTGACGCATCAGAGTGTGAATGGTGTTCTTATGCACCATGTAATGCATGTGGGACCCATGGATAGGCGATCCAAACCGTTTATCTTATTGATCCCATCATGGATGTCGGATACACAATTTAAATAAAAAAAAATAAAAATAAAAAACTTTTTAGCTGGAATATCGTAAATCTTCATTAAGTGCTCCAGCAACAGACGGCTAAGAAAAAAAATACAGCACCAGACAAGGCCACGTATTGGATAACCGGGATCTTCGGATCTGGAATATTTTATGAAATATATACCATTCATCATAGGGACCTTCAGTTCGACCGTTCTAATCATCTAACTCGGGACCCACTTGCAATAACTTGATGCATCAGGGCACTATGTACTAGTGGGGGCCATGGATAAGTGATCTGACCGTTGGTTTGACTTTTCCTAACAATCTCTTGGAGGGGGTAATCCTAACCCTTTGATGGCTGTCCAAGGTTTGGACGTTAGGATATTCAAACATGAGATATTTCCTGGGGACGTCTATCAACCGTAGGGTCCATTAGACCAACATTCTGGTCTGGATCACGAACAGTGGGCCCCACTGGTGAAAACTAAAAAATGGTCTATGGCATGCATGCTTATCCATGCGTCGATAATATGTATTTCATGCATTTTGATTGGATTGCATTATGGTCCACTGATCCTGTGGTCAGGCTTCTTCGAGATTGCTGGCATAAGAATCCTGACGGCCGTCCATCATTCGAGGACATCATCACAAGGCTGGAGCCAATCCAGGAAAGTCTACGAGCCAAGAAAAAAAACAACTCTGGAGCTTGTTCCGGTTGCGTGGTATTATGACAAATACATCGCAGAATACATGGGGACGGGCGTGCGTGTGTGGGGGGAGGGGTGAGTGTGTGTAAAAAAAAAACATCGCAGAGTATATATTATATTCTCTCTTTATAGGAGATTTGCTACACGCCATCCAGAGTCTTGGATAAGTGATCCAAGCCGTCCATCAGTTGGGTCCCGCCGTCTGTCGATGCACTGACCGAAAACCATGCTGCTCCACTCATAGAATAGGCCACAATGTTAGAAAAAAATGGACGGATCGGGAAAATTCAGTCTGAGTTGTTTTTGAATCTGTCCATTCATTTGAAGATTCGTGACCCTTCTGATCAATGGAACGGTTGGCTTTTTGGACATGGCATCTAGACAGCGGGCCCCACCTGTTGGATGGTTTGGATATCATGTAGATGTATCCAACCTCTCTTTTATATATAGGGTGTGTTTTCCCTATTTTTTACGTATTTTAATAAAACAGTAAGATGCTTTATTTAGTCGACAAAGCATATTAATTGGACAATCCACTGTTTGATTCTTTTCTCACAACTGTCCAAATTTTAATTTAATTTTAATTATAAAATTAAAAAAATGGTAGTTTCCTTAGGCAATATTTTTCTTACATCTGATTCTGTGTGTATCAACCTTGTATACCCTTGATTGATGGACTTTGGTTTGGATCCAGACCATCCAATAAGCGGGCCACCAGTTGGATTATTAGTGGCCCAAAAATCAATCAGATTGGAAGCTTGACGCGGATTGTGTACTACCCCTAGATAGGAACGGACATGGACTTTCAGGAGAAACTGTGATGTATGTGTCTTATCCGTACCGTCCATCAATTTTGAGATATCATTTTAGGGTACAAGCCCAAAAATGAGGCAGTTTCAAGGCTCAAGTAGACCGCATAGTGGGAATTAAACACCTACCGTTGAAAAGTTTTTGGGGGCCACAAAAGCTTTGGATCAAGCTACTATTTGTGTTTTCCCTTCGTCCATGTCAATGTGACCTTATGAACAGGTTGGATGGTTTCAACGGTGGGGATCATAATTGCCACTGCCATTTTTGGGCTTTTACCCTAAAATGATAGGCAAAATGGACGGATGGTGACCATGAGCTCCGACGAGTACCATCCGTCCATTTTTGCCCTATTATTTTGGTAAATCAAATCGATTTACTAAAATGAGCGAATCGCACCTGATCCGCTCCCACAATCAAGACCATCCACCATGATTTTTAGAGTTGGACGAGTCTGATACAATTCATCCAAGTCGACTCGGATGCGGTACGACCCGTGATCCGATTCACCCAACTCCAGCAAGTCACGATTCAACTCAAGAGAAACAAGTTGATCCAAGTCTCTGAATCTAAAAACCATGCCGTCCATGGGAGATTCATATCTTAGGTGGGCCATTGCCCAAGAATCGCCATCAACGGTGAAATTTTATTATCCCCACGTAGTCTAGCATGGGTACAGATGGTTTTTCATCCATCTCCAACATCTCTTAAGCACACCAGTGCCACGTATTGTTGACTTCCCACAAGATGGATGGAACAGAGGGATGGCCCACCGTTTCAACTGTCCATCAGGTGGATTCAATCGTGTTTGATCAGCCCATCCTAATGGTCCGCTTACCTAGGAAAGGATGATGGAAAAAAGAATATTGGTAAGGCTGTGTCAGCAATGAATTGGAAACAGGTTCAGTGGTCGGATGGTTAAGATCATCCAATCCATGGACTCTGTAGCATTGGTTCATCTATGGTGGGACCCACGGGATAAATGGTCCAGGGAGCACAAGACACCATATGAGGAACCTATTGCTAGAGCTAGGGAGCACAAGACACCATATGAGGAACCTATTGCTAGAGCTGGGTAGAATCTAACCCGATTCAATGGATTTGACCAGAACCAAACCGAAAGCCTGAATCGGTGCGGATCGAGTAGGACTACTCGGATCGGATCATACATCGGATCGAGTTCAGATTGTGATTAATCTCGACCAATCTGATCCGAAATCCCAACGAACCCTAACCCCTCTTTCTCTACCCGAAGGAGTGGCCGCACCCACCCATCTCTCCTCCTTTCTCCCTCTTTCCCTCCTCTCCTCCTTTCTCTCCTGCTTTCTCTCCTGATTTCCCACATCTCCTTCTCTCTCTCCCTCTCTCTCCCTATATTCAACTCAATTTGACTCAATTCGGTTTCCCAGACCAAGTCGGACTCTGTTTGGGTTTGGGTTAAGCCAGCAAGGATTCGAATCGGATCGAGTCAGCCCTGCTAGACTCGATCCTGAATCGGATCGAGTTCGGGTCAGGTTCTTGAAAAATTGGATCGATTCGAGTTAGACCTAATCCGGTCCGACTTGGCTCGATGCCCACTACTACCTATTGCACAGACATTCAGTTTAGTAACTATTCTGTTAAAAAAAAAAAAGAAAGAATGAAAAAAGAGGGGGGGTTAAACATGGGACCCTTTCTAACTTGTGTCCTTCATCCATAAATTGCATGTGGACCACATGTGACCGCGATCAAGACCATCCATTGATAAGTGGGCCCCACCTTGTAGGGGCTTGTAGCCGAAAACGCAGACCAATAGGAAATCCAGTCTTAATGGAGTTCCAGTTGTTCAAACAAGATGTATTCATTTTTCTTCTAAAGGTCCATTCAATAGCCCACAATCAGACTTTCAATCCGACCCGTCAGAACAGTCTGATAAGCATCATGTCTGATCGATGGATCCTTCACAGCTGGGCCCACAAGGTAAAGGGTCCAGATCTGGTCCACCACTGATGCTTGCAAGCGCATCTGTAAAATTTCCAAATGAGATCTGATCACCTACAGGCGTACCACAACTTGTGGTACCGTAACATTTTTCCTGCCAACATGCCGGTCCCACTTGTATAGAAAATCAGTACTATCTCAAAAATCAGGCCGTTCCACTTGGTAGGCGGGCCGCACCTGTATGTCGAGTTATGCCGTCAATTATACATTGACCAGTGGTATGGCCCACCTAGTGCGTGGATAGACCTGATGCCTGTGCCAGGTGATCTTGATGGTGCAGCACACCCTTTTCATGGTACCGATATCCTACACAAATGGACATGTTGGTGGAAAAGAAATACAGTACCATAAGTTGTGGTACATTGCCTGCAGGTGATTAATTGTGTTTAAATTGAGGAATGTCCAGCACAGTTGAGCATTTGGGGAAGAAGGGACTCAATTTTGCTCATCCGTTTTGCCAGCTCATTCTATGACATGATCTCAACAGCGAGGAAAAACCGAGACTCATGTAGGCCACATTGCAGGAAAGAGGTCCCATGGAAACGCCCACCATTGCATACTGTGATGTCCGACAACTTCATAAGGTGATTCCCTCCGGGATGAGAGGAAAACACAGTTATCACCTAATCCAAAATTTGTGGGTCCCAAGAAGATTGCAATGGTGGGCGTTCAATCTCCACTGTTTCTCCTGGTGTGACTGTTAAGAACCAAAGGAGAAAAACCTAACCAATATGCCAAAAGCTCCAAGATTAATAGAATGTGTAAGGTTAGGCTATTAAACCCTTGGGATTGTAACATTCCACCATGCTCTGCAGCGGCCACTCTGGCCTCTTCTCCAGCTAGCCCTTTCCATGCATGGTAGTTGCAATTTGGTTGTCCAAGGGAAAAAAAAAATTGACATGGGAGTTTTGAGGGATGAAAGAATGGCAAGTGGATAAGGTAGTGATAGATTGGTCTAATTCCAGGAAGGCCGGCCTCCTTGCTCACATAGAGAATTGTGGAATATTTTAGTGTAAAGTTTCATTTATGCCTCTGGATTTGTCAAAAATATAATGAACTTGGACACCAAACTAAATACAATGAACTTGGACACTAAACCAAATAGAATGAACTTGGACACTAAACCAAATATGATGAACCTAGACCCATAAGCAAGGTCCACAACCTCTCCTCTAATCTAGACCACTCATCAACTCCTCCCCTTATAAATCATCTTAAAGAAATTAATAAAAAAGTATCCTAAGAAAATAAGAAAAAAATAAACAGACACATAATAGTGACCCACTTGAGTTCTAAATATGACTGCCTTTTGAGCTAACGTCCTAACATGAGCTGGCACAACCGATGGATGGATTGGATATAACAAAGACGTGACAGTGGGTCCCACAGGGCTTAGGGTTATGGGGGAGGAAATTAGCGTCCAGGAAGAAGCAACCAAAGTGAATGCTGATTGGTCCACCTAAGCAGGCACATCAAAGTTATCATGACCCAAATACTACTGGCCGGCCTTGCCTAGGTTGGTCCCCTAGGTGGACCAATCAATGTCGCGACTTCGCCAAGGAATTCCTCAATCATATTCAAAATTTCAAAGTCCAACAGAAGCAACAACCACATTAATCTTTTTCAATAACGGGAAAAAAGAAATCCACTAGCACAGATGCAATGCAAACAAATAAACGCCGGAGTGCTTAGACAAGTAATATATACTCAGCTCTACTGCAATAAGTGGAAGAATGGAATCTTATGGAGAAGGTTTGCAGGAATTCAGGTGATGTCTAATACAATTGGTTTTCTGGCCACTGATCATACATGATTTGGATTACAGGATGATACATACCTCCACACCCTGATAAATGCCTTACTCCACTTCATTAAGGATGGGAACGATTAGCGGATTCAGCTGTGCCAGATACACGATGGCCCACCTAAAAAGGCAAATAGAAGTAGCTCAAGATACAAACCATAAGTTTCGCTAATTTCATGTACACATCCACGGGCTGGCAGATGTGTGGGAAACCCGGGGCTGCCCACTGGTTAGATGACTGTGCCCATGATTCAGGCCACCCATCTCATATATTTGGGTTTTGGTGGCCTACAAGTGCACATTGAATGTTGATGGTTGGAGAGCTTCTCTAAGGAATCGAGTCTCTCATACGTGTGGCTCACCTGAAGTGTTGACTGGCCTAACATTTTTGGGCCAGGGCATCTTCAGAGTGGGGCCCACTTGATGCACAGCTTGGATGCCCCACACATGTGAATGGGAATCAGAATTGTTATCTACCAATAAAAAATCAAGATGGCATGCATGCATTCAAAAACATGATTACCCATACGCTTGTATGCTTGCTAGTGCATAAAGAGGTGAGGAGGTTTTCCAAATGTTCCCCAAGGATCAATTTGTGTTAACTTATTGTATTGACAAAAGAAACAAATGGAAAAATAAAATAAAATCAACATTTGGGTTTCAGGGCCCATTTGGACGTAACCCAATTTACCATCGATTGTATACAAGGTGAAATGGGGCAACAACCCGTAAGATGGAAAACTAAATCAAACTGTAGGTGACAGGATTTTTTCCTTTATGGCCTGTCGGGGAGCTTGGAAAGTATTTGGGTGGAATATTTACCTTCCAAGAAAATGACAAATTTCCCTGGTTGGGAGTTCACTTTGGTGGAAAACATTTTCCTAGATGTGTCTTAGTAGAAAAAGATCTAAATAAAAAATAAAAAATTGCCCAACCCCTGTTTCTTTTTCCCATTTCCAAATGCTTTCTTGGAAAATAACCTTTAAAGAAAACATCGCTTTCTCAGCTCGTTTTTGTTCTGCTTTGGCTTTCTGTTTTGTTGCTTTGTTTCTTTCTGTTTTCCTTTCTTTTTTTCTTTATCAGTTAATGCATTTTCAGTTCATCTTTCAAAAAAAAAAAAAAGAAAAAGAAAATGTCGCTTTGTTTCCTTTTATTATCCAAACTCCCAAACAGGCTTCAAGTTATTCTATACACTACTAAGATAAAAGATATTTCAGAGAACCAAAATATAAGCAGTAATGACTTATGTAAATAATCCAGATTCTAGACTAAAACAGGCAAAGGAAACTAGTCAAACTTAGTTGTCTAAACCCCAAACCCTAAGCTCCATTTCAATCTCCTTCAATTCACAGATGAATTGAACAATTAGAAACAACTAACATGAGCAAAAGCTTCCGCCAATTCATCTTTGAGGAAGTCATATGACTCAATTACGATCTTTTTCAAATGAGATTTAGTTGATTGTTTTCCAAATGCGAGAATTGAAAAGTTTAGTTGCAGAAAGCATAAGCAGAAACCAAACAGGAAATTGGGTGTAGAGTGAGTAAAATGTTGGGAAGTGCAAAGGCACAGGAAACACCAAATTATAATTTTTTTCCTTGACTTCTTTATGTCAACCACCCTTGCTACCATCAAATGCTGAATAACTGCCTGCTCATCATGAACTGCTACATCTTTTCACTCTCAGTCCATTTGGTCAAGCAAAGTTCCGTCCCAAAAAGGCTATCCAGGACAAATGACCCCATTCCTCTCTTCTTCTTCTTTTTTTGAAAGATAACGATTCTATATTAGATGAGAAAGGATTACAAAAGCAGGGAGAGTCAGCCCACTGAGGTAGCGGGAAGACTACTCGCCTAAAAAGGAAAAATTACACCCCTCAAGAGAAACATCATTAGAAGCCCATTCTACTATCAGATAAATCACCCTCTTAAGAAGGGACTCCGCCAAGTTAGAGGTATCCTTGAAGCACCTCCCATTCCTTTCTTCCCATACGGACCACCAGACAGCTAGAAGAGCCATTCTCTATTTGTTGTTGTTGCCTACTTTAGCACCTCGCCAGGCATTGAGCAGCCAATCAGTAGATTCTGGAAAGGACCAATACATGCCAAAAAGGGACAGAATTGCTGACCAGATATGATTGACAAGCGGGCAATGAATGAACAGGTGGTCTACAGATGCTTCGTTTGCCATACACCACAGGCAGACATTCATGATTGGCATACCCATTTTTCTCAAGTTGTCAACTGTCAGGACCTTCTTCATACAAACTAGCCATCCGAAGGCCGCAATCTTTGGAGGAACTTTAGTTTTCCGCACTCGCTCTTTTAAGTTCTCAAAGTTGGTGGAGGATTCGCTGCCAATAGAAGAGTATAAGGTCTTTACCGAAAACGTGTTGGATTTGTCTAGTTTCCATACTAGGGTATAAGGACCCCATTCCTCATTTGCCTAGGCTGCACAAAGATCCGCCTAAAAAATTGAGCATAGCCGAGCCACAAATGTGATCTTCACTGAGGATAGTAGTGTCTTCAATAAAAAGTGAGACAACCCTACTACAGTCATGGGACACATGTGCCGATGTGCCACAAGTTCCACTGTCCATCTTCAAGTGTCCCACAGGTGCCACTGTGGATCTTCAAGTAGCTCATATGTTCCACAGTACATCTTCAAGCACCTCACGTGTGCCATAGTACATCTTCAAGCACCTCATATGTGTCACCGTTAATCTGCAAGCTCCCCACGTGTCAAGCTGCCAATGTGCACATGGCCCACATATGTCGCGAGATTATTCCCTATTCCAGTGTACTTGACAAATTGCAGCAGAATAGCTAGTCCAAGACAAATTGGGTGAGATGATTCCTCATCATCCTTCCCTGCATTTTAGTTGCTATTATCAGTTTTAATAAGATCCTTTCACCGTTAAAAGAATTACAAACTGAAGGAGGCGCTGGACTAAGGTCCTGGAGATGACAAACAAAACTCTTCTTGGTAAATGGTTATGGAGGTTTGGATTGGAGAAAGATTCTGTGGAAAAACATCATAGGGAGAAAATATAGACTTCAATTTGGGTTGGGGGGGTTGACTCAGGCTTTATCACTATATAGATCCTCATACCTATGGAAATCGGTAGCTCAGCTAAAAGACATTCTCGGAGGGGGTAGGTTTCTCATTGGGAAACAGGAAAGGATATGCTTTTGGAAGGACATTTGGTTGGGTGATAGACCATTGTGGGAAGCTTTTCCAAGGTTGGAGCAAACCTCTCCTTTAGAAGATATTCCAGTTGCAAAATGCTTCTCAATAGTAGGAGATGATATAATCTGGGCCCCATCATGTCATAGGTATCTCTTGGATGATGAAACTGAAGATCCCGCCAATCTCTTATTGTTACTTCGCCACGCTAAGCTAGAGGTTGGGATCAATGGTGCTATGATGCAGTTTTGGCCTACTTAGTTGGGAAAAAATAAAGTGCTAACAATCGATAATCTCTGCCGAAGGAAGTTGCCACTTGCAAATTTGTGCCTCATGTGTATGAAAGGTGAGGAATCAGTGGACCACCTCTTTCAATGTTGTACCTTCACAACTGAGCTGTAGGCCAATTTCTTCTCCCTCTTCGGTATACTGTGGGTGATTCCTAAGTCAATGGAGAAATTCTTTCCAGCTTGGCATGGTGCGAGGATAGGCAAAAAAGGCACAACTATCTAGAAATTGGTTTCACTGGCGAGAATCTGGTCACTTCAGGAGGAAAGAAACAAGCACTGTTTCAGAAATCAAAGTGGCTGGGTTTTGGATTATTTCAGTAAGGGCAAAACCGCTCGTTCAGTGGTGGGCCATTGTTATAAATATTGTAGATCTTAGCTTTTCTTTTCCATTTCTCTGGTCTGCCTAATAAAGTTTATGTTTATAGTTGTAAAATAAATAAATTACTGCCTTTCAAGAAAAAACCAAAAAAAAATAATTTAATTACAAGATGAGGATTCCCATTAACATGTCATGAACCAGATAGCATACTATTATTCTCTTGTCATATGTTATGTTCTTTCTATCATATGTCACTGCAATCTTTGCATCTGACTTCCTAGAAGACCAACACATAAGCAAACCATGGAACTGCCTCTAAGTCTCTAACATCACTAACTAAAATGCTTTGAGCAATGCCAATATATTTGTAGTGCCATTCATCAAGGAATCACAACACACAAGTTTCTTGTGCATCATTTTTTTTCCATGTGTATTATAATAGCTCCAAAAACTTTAAATTTCAAATCTTCCAACAAATCAATAGATTCTATGTAAGTAACCGCATGGAAAGATGGAGACTTACATCATCCAACAACAAACAGTTGCTGTGATAACCAAAGTTAGATGGAGCCTGCATACAAAAGAAAAACATCAATCATTTGCAGATGAAAACAATAGAAAAGGATATATCTAGAAAGCAGATCAAAACAATAGAAAAGGACATATCTAGAAAGGTTGTCAGTACCCAAACAACATTTGGAGTGACTCAGTAACTTCACACCAAAAACATGCCTTAGTTTAAGATTCAGGGATAGACTTGACAAGTTCCATGGTTCCATGTTCAACCATATACAAAGCACCATTGGACATTAAATGTATATACTCTTTGCCAGAACCAATAATCCAGACATTGACGAATATGGAACTGACCTTGTAGAAGTGCAACAATATATCTAGCAAAAAATCACTGAAACTAATGAAATGTGCATGCAGCACACAAGGCAATCATTACTAGTGATTTAAATATTGATAGTACCAGACTACCAGCTGATATATCAGCCGATACTATCCATATTGCATGTGGCTGATACAAAACAGGGGAAGTTATTAAATTCGTCTGAATTGCACAAAATATTGCAACATATTGCTAATATATCGATACGTTGAGATATTTTGCTAAAAACCCTTCATAAAATTCCACCAAGGAAACAATTACTAGTGATTTAAATATTGATAGTACCAACTGCTATATCAGCCGATACTATCAATATTGCATATGGATGATAAGAAAGACAGGGAGTTATTAAATTCCTCTGCATTGCATAAACTATCCCAACGTATCGCTGATATATCGTGAAGAAACATTGAGATATTTTGCCAAAAACCCTTCATAAAATTCCACCACATCAACTTCTCAAAAAAAAAAAAAAAAAAAAGGTCCACCATAACATCGATACATGTCATACATGTTGATACATTGCAACATGTATCAGCAATACATTCCCACACCAGATATTAAAAATAAATAAATAAATAAATAAATTTTTTTTAAAAAAATCCATTTTCTCACAAAATTTTTGGAGTTTTTTTTTTTTTTTTTTTTTTTTTCCATATTTGTATTGTATGATTTATGAGTTATTTGAACTCATTTTGGATATAGTTGCATCGCTTTTGTCAGACAATGCATAGTTTAGGACCCTATACAAAGAAAACTTGTTGTGCATACTTGTCTTTTGAGATCTTTTGAGTTTTAAACGAGTAATCATGTCTCTTTCAAAATATCCTGAAGTTTCTATTGAAAATTTCCATAATTCACCAAAGTTTCCCTCAAACAACAATACATTCCCAAATACATGTGATATTTTCCATGTGAACCAACATAATGTAGGGGCATTTTCACACCAGGCTCGAGTGGGGTAGCCTATGGGATGCAGGGACACACTCGGGGTGGGCAACCCGTGTGAGACGGGCCCCACCCATGTGAGGTGGTACCCATGTGATGTGGGGCCCACGAAGGGGGTTTGGCCGAGGTCCTAACCCATGCGATGTGAGGCCTGGGCTATGAGATAAAGGGATTAATTCACCATGCTCTATCAGTTCGAGCTTTTAGAGCAAGTGGTTAATTGTCATGTATCAAAGTGGTATCAGATCAGCAGGTTTCGTGTTCGAGACTCCTCACCAGAGGTGATTAATGAAGGGGCATTTTCACACCGAGCTCGAGTGAGGTAGCCTGTGGGATGCGGGGACACACTTGGGGTGGGCTGCCCCCGGCAAGGAGTCTCGAACACCAGACATCCCACTCCGATACCACTTTAACATAGGAAAACTAACTACTTGCTCTAAAAGCTCGAACTAATAGAGTGTAAAAATGCCCCTGCATTAGTGTAATACATGCACCAAAATTGATATTTAACTCGCTAACCACTATCATTTTATTTCCTTTTATTTCTATTTTTTATAAAAAGGAAATTCTATTAAAGAGAAAATAAAGAGTAAAGAGGAAGGTGAATGAGAGGTGATCGGGACTTGACTCCCTTGACACAACTTTTTGCATAAGTGTCTAACCACAAAAGTGGCCTCTCTCATTACCTATGAAAAAAGCAACCACAAATGTTACCATTTTGAACATGATCAATTTCCCATTTGTGGTATACCCAGTGTTTGAAATATCAATATTATCGGCCGATATATCGGCCGATATTATCGGTATCGCACCAATGCGAGATGAAACTATGCCGATATCACACGGAAGATACCAAAAAAACAAAACTTCAGATATCGCACGATATTATCGTCGATATCGTGCAATACATCATCGACATCTTGCGATACATCGGCGATATCGCCGATACAACCCACCCCGATTTAGATATCGCGGTATTTCCTCCTCCATTATTATCGAAAATCGACAAACAGAGTCACGGACACTCACGGGTGCGTTTGCAGGGGACTCAACGAGTCCCACTGTAGCCAACAACCCACAACGATAAAAAGCCGATGCCGTGGGTTGCGAAAAATAAAAAAAAATGAATTGAGAGAGAGAGAGAAAGAGAGATCTGAGAGTACCTGTAGCTGTAGCGGTGATCGGAGGTGGCCCATTCGGATTTCTCGAAGATTCGGCGAGAAATCAGGCCAAAGAGGGAGAGTGGAAATCAGATTTCTCGGAGATTCGCTCGTTACAGAGAGGGAAAATGAAGAAGATGGGGGGCGGGAGGGGTGAAATGGGAAATCAGATTGCGTACTGAGTTACGCAGTACGTTCTTATCGTACTGAGTAAACTCTGTGGGGCCCACTGTAAATAAACAGTGGTTTATCCACACCGTCCATACGTTTTTCCAAATCATTTTAGGGGTTGAGCCCAAAACTGAAGTATATCAAAAGCTCGAGTATACCATAATAAAGGAAACAGTGGAAGTATTGATTTTCACCGTTGAAACATTTCTAAGGCCCCAGTGATGTCTATTTGTAATCCAAACTGTTCATAATATCAGACAGACATGGATGAATGGAAAACACAAATATCATCTTGATCTAAAACTTCTGTGGGCCCCCAAGAACTTGTCAACGGTAGATGTCAATTCACACTATATCAGGTGGTGTGGTCCACTTAAACCTTGGATATGATTAATTTTTGGTTTAAAGCCGTAAAATTATATGACAAACAGAATTTACAGGGTTAATACAATGCAAGAATGACAGTGGGCCCCACAAAGTTTACTCAGCACACGTAGTGTAATGAGTTACTCAGTACGCAATTAGCTTCCATGACGTGCGCGATCGTGGTTCACTCGTACTCAGTAAACTCAGTTAGGGCCCACCTTTAATGTATGTGGTCTATCCACACTGTCCATCTGTTTTCCCATCTAAATTAAGGGGTTGATCCCAAAACTTAGAATGGGAAGTGGATCATACCAAAGGAAACAATGGTGACACTGATTTCCACCGTTGAAACCTTTCTGGCCCCTGCAGTGATGTTTATCAGTCATCCAAACCGTTAACAAGATTATATGGACATGGATGAAAGGAAAATATGAATTTAATAAGATCATATGAGCCCTTCAGTGATGTTTATTAGTCATTTAAATTTAATACTTCTGTGGCCAAAAATGGTATTTCAACGGTGGATGTTCATTTCAACTGTTTTGTAAGGTGTGGCCCATTTAAACATTGTATATGGTTTATTTTTGGGCTAAAGCCCTGAAATTATTTCTTAAAATGTATGGACAGAGCGGATAAAATACATAAATCGTGGTGGACCTCACATGAGTTTACACAGTACGCTAAGCGTACTTAGTTACTCAACGTACATTAATTTAATATAAAGTGATGTCTGTGTTTTGTGGGGCCCACGGTAATGTGTGTCATATCCACACCGTTCATTAAATTGTAAATAATTTTTTAGTGCATGACACAAACAATGATGTAGATATAAATCTTTAGTGGACCCCGCCATAGAAAAAAGCGGAGAGAGTGACGCCCACCGTTGAAACTCGTAGCATTCTTGAGTGCCCATCATAATGTTTATTTGTGATCTAATCTGTTCATAAATCCAGAAAGATATAGAATAATGGAAAACACAAATATTATCTTGACCATCCATCTCTTGTGGCCCTCAAAAATTTTTTAATGGTGAACGCCACTCTCTCCATTGTTTTCTGTGGTGGGGCCCACTCGAGCTCTGGATTTGACTCATTTTTTGGCTCAACCCCTAAAATGATCTATTCAAACGGATGGACGGTGTGAATAGAAAAAATACATCATGGTGGGACCCACGTAACTTGGTGATGTGAATCGGTAATCTGCGCTGGAAGCGAATTGCATACCGAGGAAAGCGGATTGCGGACTGAGTAACTCAGTACCCTAAGGGTACTGAGTAAACTGTGTGGGGTCCACTGTTATTTATTTATTTTGTCCACTCCGTTAATCCATGTTAGAAGATAATTTTAGGGCTTGATCCCAAAAACGAAGCAAATTAAAATCTCAAGTGGACCACACCACAGGAAACAGTTTAATTGAACCTCTACCATTAAAAAAAATTTTGAGGCCAAAAAAGTTTTGGATTAAGCTTAAGTTTGTGGTTTCTCTTCATCCATGTCTTTGTGATCTCACGAATAGGTTGGATGACAAATAAAAATTATTTTACACACTAGGAAGGTTTCAACGGTGGAAGTCATTATTCCACACTGTTTCCCATGTAATGGTCCACTTGAGCATTGTATTTACTTCAATTTTGGGATAAACCCCTAAAATTATCTGTAAAAATGGATGGACAGTGTGGATAAACCACATAAATTCACAGTGGGCCCAAATGAGTTTACTCAGTACGATAAAAGCGTACTGAGTAACTCAGTACGCAATCCAATTTCCAATAGTGTGCTGAGTAAACTCTGCATGGTCCACCATGATTTATGTATTTTATTTGCTCTGTACATCTATTTTAATAAATAATTATAGGGCTTCAACCCAAAAATGAAACATATACAATGTTCAAATGGACCACACCATAGGAAACAGTTGAATTGAACATCTACCGTTGAAATTTTCTTGGGGGCCATGTAAATTTTGGATCAAGTTTATATTTATTTTTTCCCTTCATCCATGTCTGTACGATATTATGAATAGGTTGGATGACAAATAAACATCATTGTTGGGATTAGCAAGGTTTCAATGGTGGATGTCATTATCCCTGTTGTTTCCTATGGTATGGTCCACTTGATCTTTGGATATGATTCAATTTTTGGCTTAACCCCTTAAATTAGATGGAAAAACGAATGGACGGTGTAGATAGTTGCATTAGTTCAGTTAAACATCGCATAACTTAGGACCCTATACAAAGGAAATTTATTATGTGCATCTTTTTTTTGAGATGTTATGATTTAAAAGTGTGTATTAAGGGCCTTTTTAACAATCCTCAAAGTTTCATTAAAAAATTCAACCATTTTCCCAATGTTTCTCTATGTTTTCCAAAAAGTGCGATAAACTATGCGATACAAACAATATATCCCGTGCGATAACCGATACGTATCTGTATCCCAAGGGTGCGATACATTATGCGATACCGATATTTCGAACACTGGGTATACCCCTTTCACAAGGAGGGCAACTAACTCAAAACTTCCTCATTGCCAACAATTAGTTTTTTTTAAAGCCCTAATGAGTACAATCATAATAGAAAAATAATAGAATAATGAATATGAATCATGCCCAGGATGAGGTCCTTGGTGTGTGTTATTTGGTGAATGATGTGGGGTTGATCCGTGAGACTAGGGAAGGTGCAAACACTTAGGGGAGTTTGTTTTTCAATTCCCTTGTGTAGATACAAGTAAATGATTAATTATTGTTATTTACATGCTTTTGAAAGCTAGGGTATATTTCCACCTTGAAACTGGGTCCCAGAAAGAGTAATTTATATCTGTGGGGTCCACTGTGATGTGTGTGACATATCCACGTTGTCCATCTATTTTGCCTGAACATTTTAGGACATGAGCCCAAAAATGAGACAGATCCAAAGCTCAAGTGGCCCACACCATGAGAAACAATGGTCGTAAAACTTTAACCGTTGAAAAGTTTTTTCTTCCTAGGGCTTACAAGATTGTTTACTTTTCATCTAACCTGTTCATTAGGTCACAAAGATATGGATAAGGGGAAAGAAACAAATATCAGCTTGATCAAAAATGTCTGGGACCCCCAAGAAGCTTTTAACGTTACGCGTTCAATTCCCATTGTTTCTTGTGGTGTGGTCCACTTGAACTTTGGATTTATCTCATTTTTCGACTCATGCCCTAAAATCAGTTGGTAGAACAGATGAACGGTGTAGATAAGCCTTATGCATCGCAGTGGACCCCACATGAAATTTGCACCTCTCCTCGATTTTAGCATTAAAAAGGTAAGGTATTAATTTCTGCATCGAAAATGGTGCTGCAATTACCTTGAATTACCTTGGTAATTAATCATTCCTCATTTACTTGTATTTACAGGAGGAAATTGGAAAACAAACACCCCCTTAACTGAATGTTCGAAAGAAGGCTCTAGTCTTGAAGATAAAGAATCAGCAGAACCAAGTTAGAGTATATGGAATGCAACTTTACTGGCATGGTTATGAGGTGAGGCTTGAGTTCAATTGATAGTTATAGATTCCTCGAAGTGATTTGTTTCATTTACTTGGCTGTATTTTTCACAAAGACGTGGACATGGTAATGGTGCTATTAGAGGTGGGCGATAAGGTGGAGATGTGCCTTCGGAGTGTTCTTTGACTGCCGCATGCTTATGAAACTTAAGGAGAAATTTTCTTAAGACGGATATTCTTCCAATTATGCTATGTGGGGCAGAGCGTTGGGTACTTAGACAACAACATGAATAGAGATTGAGTGTTGTGGAGGTGAGGATGTTGAGATGGATGTGTGGGAAGATTAGATAGGATTGAATTAAGAATGAGATCAATCTGAAGAAGCCCAGGAGTAGGCCCAACAAGAGATAAAATGACGAAGAATAGAGTTAGAGTTAGATGGTTCGATCATTTGCAACAAAGACTAGAGACTCCAATAAGTAGGGAACATTGGCTACGGTTGAAGGGACTGGAAAGAGGAAGAGGAAGAAGATGACCTAAAAGGACTTGGATCAGGGTGATGTGAAGGGATATGAGGCTTGTTCACTAACCAAGGGTAGGGCCCTAGATAAGAGTTACTGGCAAAACAGGTTTATAAACCCAGCCCCAGATAGTCAGGACAAGGCTATGATGATGATGATGAGTTATCTGATTCACGTAACAAATCGGCATGTTTCTTGATAGAAAAGAATGAAAATTGTAAAAATAAAAAAAATAATAAAAAAAAAATCAATACATCTGGTGAAAGGAGGAAGCTTTGTGCTCCATGTATCTAGAGCTTTATAACACCATAGGTAAGAGGAAGGTAATTATAGGTGAGTGTTATGTGGGATTGTTTAGAATCCTTTCTTTATAAAGAATTTAAAAGATGGTAGAGTAGCTTGTCTTCTCAAGCTTATGGGCAGAGTAGAGTAGGTTTCAATAGAAAGAGAGAGTTGATGCAAGAGAATCAGTATATTCATACAGGAATCTCAAGGTACATAGACTCCGCTTGTCACAAGCTACATTGTCTACCTCACTCCGCTTGTTGCAACCTGACACCATTCATTCAGGTATACGGTAGCCCCTCTTTCCAAAAGTGAAAGCTTTTTGTTGGATGGCCTTGATGGATACAATGATCACACATGGTCACTTGACAATCAGATGACTCAAGTCAAACTTGGAAAGCATGCATCAGTGCAAAAAGGTGAAGAGGCGGTGAGACGCCTCTTTTCTCAGTCGTGTTTGGTGGTGACTATCCAGCTCTTGGTGGTTAGTTGAGTTTCCTCATCAAAGATTCAACATCCGTAAGTTGCAAATGGTCTGTTTGGGATGAGGTTCATATTTATTGGAGAATTGTCCTGCTTGGCATTTTATGGAAAGATGGAAGGCTCATGAACATGTATTCTGAGCATATTGGTTCAGATTGAGATGAGAATGCAAATTTCAACTTAGGTTCATGAACATGTAGTCCAAGCATATTAGTTAAGGGCCTGTTTGGTCAGGCGAATCCCATGGGATTAGGAGGGATGGGATGGATTTTAAGGTAATGATGGTGGTGTCAGTGGATTGGTTTAAGATCCATGGGATTGCTATATCCTGGGACAAGTTCACTGGGTCTGTTTGGCACGCCCAGCATATCCCGGGATTTTACCTTCCAATCTGTCCAACCAAGGGATGGGATCAATTTTAAGGTAATGATGGTGATGTCAATGGATTGTTTTAAGATCCATGGGATTGCTTATATCCCAGGACAAGTTCACCGGGTCTGTTTGGCTCGTCATGCATATCCCAGGATATTGCGATCCCATCCCTCCTAATACTAGGACCTATCTGGCCTGCCTGACAAATCCCATGGGAGTAGGAGGGATGGGATGGATTTTAAGGTAATGATGGTGGTGTCAGTGGATTGGTTTAAGATCCATGGGATTGCTATATCCCGGGACAAGTTCATCGAGTCTGTTTGGCACGCTCAGCATATCCTGGGACAAGTTCACCAAGTCTGTTTGGCACGCTCAGCATATCCTGGGACAAGTTCACCGAGTCTGTTTGGCACGCTCAGCATATCCTAGGACAAGTTCACCGAGTCTGTTTGGCATGCTCAGGGATTTTACCTTCCAATCCCTTCCAATCCGTCCAACTAAGCACGCCCCAGGCACGATTGAACGGGATTAGGAGGGATGTGATCAATTTTAAGGTAATGATGGTGATGTTAGTGGATCAGTTTAAGACCCATGGGTTTGCTATATCCCAGGACAAGTTCATCGGGTTTGTTTGGCTCATTTGACATATCTTGGGATTTTACCATCCCATCCCTCCTAATCCCTCTTAATCCGCTTGGCCAAACAGGCCCTAAGAACTTAAGATTTAGATGAGAATGCGAATTTCGACTCATTATTGTTCATTCAAACTTCACAAAAAGTTCCAAGAATTCTCCCAAATAACTTCAATACACGCATTGAACGTACATTGATCAAAGACCCTAGAATAATAACCAACTCATCAATTTCTGTAACTGTTATTATTATCACTGTCATTTACATCTGCATTTGATAAATTTTGATCAAATAAAGTTCAATTAATAAGCTCCAATCCACTCTATAAATTTTGAAGGAATTAGATATTTTCCTAAACAAATTACTAGACTTTTCATTCATGCCAACATTCCACACTTGATGGGACATATCTTCCAAGGGTTTAGATTGTTCAGTGACGGACAAAGATCTTTTCCTCCATTGATCAACCTATCCTTCCAATCGCGTAGACCTTTCACCTCTGTATAATGACCATTTGCACTATTTGCTACATTTAGCCTTTGTCATCGACCATTTACTATTTTTTCTAACCATCCATTTCTAGAGCAAAAAACCTGATGGCTAAGATTATTTGGATGGAAGTTTCGCATTATCACCATCCACAAGTGGGCTAGTAGAAAGGCTTAGAAGCGTAACTAAAATTGAGCCCTAGCTAAAACACCAGCAATTTAGGTTGATCTACACTTTTCCAAAGTATGGCATATCATTAGCATCACCACCACCATCATCTATGCCTTATACCAATTAATTGGGGTCAGCTACATGAATCCTTTTCCGCCATTCCGCTCTATCAAAGGTCATAACTTCAGTTAGGCCATAGATCATCAAGTATTTTTTTTACTATCTCCACCCACGTCCTTTTGGGCCTTTCCCTTCCCCTTTTAGAGCCTTCAACTACTACCGACCACTTATAAGTATTAACCAAAGCAGTTCTTGGTCTGCGTTGCACATGACCAAACCATCTAAGTCTACTTTCCCTCATCTTATTATCTATTGGTGGTACTCCTAAATTCTCTTGAATGCATTCATTGAATCATTTCTAGTTCCGTCCTTCCTTTTCTTGCCACTCAACCATCTCAGCATCCTCATTTCAGCTACACTCATCCTATGAACATGTTGTTTCTTAACTGTACAACAAGACAATTGTCCACATTGCACCTATAAACCTCAATCAAAACCATCCCAAAATGGCAATCTGATTAGGTGGTCCTACCCATATGATTAATGGACATCTTCCTGAATCTCAACTGTTGACTACTACTCTTTTTAACCGTCCATTTGACAGGCGCTCAATGTACGGTTAGGATCATCCGTTCAGAGTGGTTTTCAAGTTGGGAACCATCCACAGTGAGTCAGATGGTTTGAATTATAATATGTTTTTCCAAAAGAATGACACATCATAGGAATGTAAATGCATACATTAAACGGTATATACATGCACCTCAATCCAAACCAGCTCAAATGCATACTTTGCTCTCTGTATTTCAACTGTCAGGAACTTCCCTTTTCAACCGTCCATTTGATGAGCATTGAACAGACTTAGGATTGCCCTAGATTTTGAGGAAAGGGCAATCCACAGTCGACCTGACAATTTGGACCGTTCAGATCGTACAATGAATCTTAAACTACAATAAATAAAACAATCAAATGCCCGATCTGATCACAGTTCCATCTGTGAACGGATCTGGCTGGCTAAATTCCCTTTCAAGATTCGAAAATTCGACAAAAAACAAAAATAAGAAAAAAAAAAAATCAAATCGAAATTAAGAAAAAAGGATAAATGAAAATCGTACAGATTGACAGAGGGGCCTTTGTTGCAGCAGAGTCTGACGAGGAGAGCGGCGACGACGCCGGCCAAGATGAAGATCAGGGTCGTTATCAAGAAGCCCATGGCGAGAAGATCCGATGGGCCGCAAAATATCGGGGTTCACTCGGAGATATCTCGCGAGAAATTGGAGAACGGTTTTTGGGAGAAATCGGAAGCCTGGTTTTTGAAGAAATGAGAAGAAACGATTGGTTTCGGATCTGCTATAGCTCTGTCTTCTCTCTGGTTTTCGGATTCAAGGGCGTAGTAATTCACGGCACCACATGAAATCGTAGTCTTTGGGTTCATACAGCTCCTGATGCGGGGTCGCGGCTTCGGTGGATCGAGGATCAACCGAGGTCGGTGGATACCTGATTGTGGGGCCCACTGTGATATATTTGCATCACATCCACGCCGTCCATCCGTTTGGCAGATCATTTTAGGGCATGACATGAAAAATGAAAACGATCCAAATTCGACTGGACCACACCACACGAAACAATGGTAATTAAATATCCACCATTAAAATTTTCTCGTGGCAAGTGAATGTTTATTTGCCATCCAACCCGCTGAGAAGGTAACAAAAACCACACAAATATCAACTTGATCCAAAACTTTTGTAAACCGCAGGAAGTTTTTAAAGGCCCATCACTATTATTTCTTTTAATATGGTTCACCTTGGGAATCGTTTGGTTGTCCATAAAGTCTTTTTAAGTTATAAATGGATTACGGGTAATTACAAGGGCTGATTAGATGCATGTATTTTTCTATAAAAGGATCACATGTAATTTGATTACAATGGCTCTTTGGATGTATTTATTTGTTTGCGTAGGTTTTACCAGCTGAAAACATATTACAATTTTTAGTTGTAATCTCAAACTTAGAATTTATATATATATATCAAATTATCCATAAAAATTTTATAGCTAAAAAGTCATTATACATGTTAACGTTAACGTAATATTTATTATACACTCATGATACATGGAGCCCATGGCATGATACATTCACTCTATCCATCATGTACTTTCCTTTTGCTGTCTTGTGACCCAAAAAATAGCTTGTCCAATGTCAAATGAACAGATGAGGAAAGGATGGGACGTTCACCGTTGAAAACTTCTATTTTGTATTTTAGGATTCCCAGTGTCAAATGAACAGATGAGGAAAGGATGGGATGCTCACCGTTGAAAACTTCTATATTACATTTTAGGATTTCCACTGTGATGTAAAACTTCTAATATTTACATGTTTGGGATGCCCAGCCGAGGCTGAAGTCTATAATTCATGTGAAAAAAAGTTGGTTCCTATAATCATAAGTTGTTTATTTATACGATGCCTAAAAAGGTTAACAGGTTATCGATTTTACTGTCATTCCCACTCCATCAGAATTATTGAAACTGGAAATGCCAGACTCATCGAGGATACTAAAAATAACAGGAGCATGAATATTAGAAATTTTATATTTGAGAAAAAAAGGATTGTGACTCCCGTTAGTCATTCCTGACCACGTGGATACAAATCCTGCAGTTGAGCGTATAATGACTATACATCATCACGATAAACCTCTTATACAAGCTACCGAGGAAGGAAATCAAAATCACACTCAATAGAGTGAGATATTAAAAAGATATGGAAGAGAAATGAGGCTTACTATTCTAGACGATTACATCGTATACTTGTAAGAGCATGAGTTTGACATAGAGGTGGAAAATGATCTTGAATCCTTTATACAAGCTAAATAAAGTGTTAACCCTTCTTGATGGATTGATGTTATAAAAGATGAGTCGAAATTCATTAAGGATAATAAAGTATGAGATCTTGTTAAATTACCTCAAGGAATAAAGTCAATTGGTTATAATATGGGTATTCAAAACCAAATGAAACTTTAAGAATGATGTCAAAACATACGAAGTTGGACTTATTGACAAGGGTTTTGATCAACGTGAATGCATTAATTCTAAGTAAAATTTCTTACAAATATCTAAGGAATACTCATTCAGGATTATAATGACTCTTATGACTCATATGGATTTAAAGCTACATCAGATGAATATAAAGACTATATTTTTCAATATAAATCTGAATGAATATATATATATATATATATATATATATATATATATATATATATATATATATATATATATATATATATATTGTAAACCGAAAGTTTTATTGTCAATGGTTTAGAACATATGCTTTGTAAACTGAAGAAATTAATCTATGAGTTGAAATTATAGACATCATGACAATGATATCTGAAGTTTCAGAAAGTGATTTTCTCATATAGTTTTGTATAAAACACTGTAGATGAGTGTATATACGTTAAAATCAATGGGAACAAGTTTATCATATTGGTTTTATATGTTGATGACATTTTGTTGGCTGGCAATAACATTATGATGTTGAGCAATACAAAGAAATTCTTATATCAAATATTTGAGATAAAGAATTTTGATGATCCCTCTTATGTCATTAGCATTGAGATACCCCCTGACAGATCACGCTGCCTGCTTAATCTATCATAGATGACCCATATTAATTGGGTACTCAAAATACATGGTATGTAAAATTATGCTCCTAGACAATCACCCATTATAAAATAATGATAAATTCGGCCAGTTCCAGTGTCTTAAGAACGATTTAAAAAAGAATCAAATAAATTTTTTTTCGTACATATCAATAGTATGGAGCATCATGCATTGTCGAGTCTGCACGTGATCGGATATCGCCTTTCTAATTAGAATGTCGGGCAAGTATCTATTTTATCCAGAAATGCAGCATTAGATAGCTACAAGAAAGGTGTTGTGCTACCTGTAAAGGACAAATGACTTTACACTCACATACAGAGGTTTAATCATTTAAAATTTTTGAGATAATTAGACGGATATTATGTTGTCTCCATTTATATAAGGAAGTCTACCTCAGGCTACATCTTCATGATGGTTGGTGGGGCCATGTCTTGAAAAAACGTAAAACAGTCAATAACAGTCTCATCGACCATGGAATCTGAGTTCATTGCTTGTCATGAAGCATCTAATTAGGCATTGTGATTACATCGTTTCTTCTCAAGTTTACAGCTATTGGAGCATATCTCGAAACCATTGAGAATTTTTTGTAATAACTCAATTACAATTTACTTCTCTAGCAGCAGCAACAAGCATTTATCAAGGTCGAATCATATTGACACCAAATATCTTGTCGTGAATAAAGGAGTTCAGAATCATCTAGTGTCTGTAGAGTTCATCGGTACTAAGAAGATGATTATAGATCCGCTCACTAAAGAACTCTTTATTACGTTATTTCAATAACATATGACATCCATATGAATTATTGATCTCGCGGGTATATTCAGTTAGTGGGAATTGAGTATGATCAATTCTTGTACAAATATATACATAGATCTCATTGTCACGCCTCAGACTCGATAATCGAACTCATAAGGAACCCGATGGCCGGTTCTGGCTGCAACAGCCTCCGTAATACCCCATTCTCGGCTCCTAAGGCAGGTTCCGATCTTAGGATCCTATAAGGAGGAATTTTATAACAATATAATCATTTTCAATACGAGCATACCCTATAAGACTCCTATCAGGTGGGCCACACATGATCATCAGATCTGACCATTGGATTATTCAGATTGAGCGATTCAGTGGGCCCCACTTCACTTGTGATCATTATATATAAGTTTGGGGCGGGACGCTTGAACCGATGTCCCTATACTCGGTTATTAAGACAGATATGGAAATCTACCGTGTGGAGACTGTAGAGGAAGAAGTGTGATGGGTAAGCTTCTAGCCTTCTTTCCTATATAAAGACGTCTTGGTTCCCTCACCAACACATGCGAGAAAATCCTAGTCCCATTGAAGGTTCTCCTAAAGGTGTAAGGTGCGGAAGATCAAGATCCCTGTTGGCAAAATGTCTTCCCAACCAGGTATGCTTTCAGTTACAGTTTTGAATCTCCATTTGATTTATGCATAGTCGATCCGTCAATTCCGCATACAGATCCAACATTTGGTACCAGAGCCACCTATGTATTAATTTTTTGGTGGATTTTTTTGACAAAATCAGGATCACCTAGAATTCGATTTTCCCTGGGAGTCATCTTAGATCGACAGCTTGGATGAATCTAAAAATCAGTTTTTTCGACTCCAGATTCAGGGCAACTCTCGCCATGATCAGATCCAGGATTTGGTAATGCCTAAATCTGTGACTGGCAGTGGCATTGCTGCCCTGTTTAGGGATATGGTAGCAAGTCATCTTCCAACATTCAGATTGGCATCCCTATGCTGCCATTGCCGGATTTTGGCAACCCATCTGTGCATCGCCTAATCCATCGTTAAGCATCAGATCTGTCGTTAGCATCCCAGATCTGAGGTCGGCAGTGACGCTGCTGCCCTGTTTGAGAGCTATCAGCCCTCGATGGCCGAACCCATCTCCGCCTCTCCTCCTCTTAAATCAGTGGCTGCTATTAACGGCAGCATTAAGCTTTCATGGGGTGGCAGCGGCAGATGGTGATGGCGGCATCATCTTCTTCGGCTCGAGCTGGAGTTGCGTTTTCTGTTGTAATCAGCATCAATGGCAGTGGTAGTAGCCACAATTAGGGCCGATTGTCATGGAAGCCGTTTGCAACCAGACGTTGAACCCATCTCTAACAGCCATTAATGGCTGCCGCACCTCCAGACCCACCGTCCTCCTCTTCCATGGTAGTGACGTAAACAGGGGTGGGCGGATTTCAGTTGTGGAGATGGTGGACAAGGTAGTCGGATTTCGGATCACTGCCGCTGATCATGGTGTTGACGCCCGGCTCATGGCGTCATAGGTGATTTTGGAAGGAGGGGCTGCGGCTAAGGTTTTTCCTGATTTTCAGAGACTACCAAAGATGACAGTTTTCTTTTGAAAGGAATTGTTTCTTTTTAGGGATTGTTCCTGTGAAATGGGCTGTTGGGCCTGCGTAGTGGCTCCTGCACCTGCATTTTCTATTGGGTCTGTTTGACATGTTCAAATTGGGCCAGCCTTTGGGTATTTTCCAGCTTTTTGGGCCCATTTGCAGCATGACTTGGGCTTGTTTAATACTCATTCTAGGCCCATTCTTGGACTAATGATTGTATTCTCTCCAATATGATTATATAGCCCTCTTTGGAATCTTGGGCCCATTGTCTAAGATTATCCTAACCATTGATGTAATTACTTGTGCCATTTTAGATCAAATAAAAATAAACAGATGGTTGGTAGGTTATATTTGTTAAACGGCCCTGGTAATTCCTGAATATGGCTGGATACATCATTTAGTTCTGATCTAACCCAAATAGGGTCATTACCCAATGTTTAAGGCTGATATTAAGTTGTTGACCATCAAGATTTTTAATCCAACCATTACTTCAAAATATGCTTACCCTATAGGCGGTCAACATCAGTCATATTTTTGGGCCAACTTAGAATCATTTCAGAATGGTCCGTTTTGGGCAGGACCATGTAGCAATCTTTGGGTCTGGGAGTGGGGATTGGAGCTGATTATGTTAGCCACCAAAGTGACCTCAATTGGCGAAATTTTTTTACTTTCAGACTTCAGTTTATGGAATACAGTGACCATCCATATTAGGATTGCATTTAGTTGCGTTCATTTCCATAACGGGTGGTGGTCAGAACAAAGAGGTATCATCACTTGGCAGGATATGAGCGAGGTGAAGTGATTAGTGATGGTTTTATAAGTTTGAGAAATTTATTTTGTCCAAAGGTGATGGATGTCTTAAATTTATTTCACTACCACTGGTCAGCTTCATGTTCAGTAGAGCCTCCTGTGTGTCGTAATTTTGCCCAAAGGAGGAATCGCGATGACACGCCAGGCTCTTGCCAGAATTTGATGATTATGGCCCATCATCATTCTGAGTCATTTGATTGAAGGCCCAAATCAATCGAATGTTTTATACATGCATAATGTTTGTGGTTTACATTCATGTATTATTTTGTGGGACTTGTTCGTTCTATTAACGTGAGTGTTATGCTTTATTTGTTCAGCCATGATTGTTTTCAATGTTACAAACCAGTTTAATTTCATACCTTTGCTTACTGGGTCCAACTTTCAGAAAAGAAAGCACTATTTAGGAAATCGTTCTTTGGTTCCTGCAAAGGATTGTACATAATTTAAAGAATGAGTTGTTTTCGAAGGAAAGAATCATGTTTTAGTCTGTTTTGAATCTAATTTAGCTGATATGTCTACAGACTCCTAGTGAATAGACTCTGGTGCAACTATTCACATATGTAATTCCAAGCAGGATATGCTCCAAAGCCGGATACCAACCGATACAGAAAGGTCGGTTTATATGGGGAATGACATTAGAGCAGATGTGGAAGCTATTGGGGTCTGTAGGCTCAGGTTATCGTCAGGACACTTTCTTGATCTAGTAGATACTGTATGTGTGGCTTTTATAAGGTGCAATTTGGTTTCCATTTCTCGTTTAGACAAATTTGGTTATGAATTTAAATTTGAAAATGAAAAATTAAGTATTTCCTATGATTCGGTTATGATTGGTTCTGGCACTTTAGTTAATCACCTTTATCAGTTAGATTTGGATGTTTCACATGTCTATAGTATTAATTCATCACATGGAAACACTAAAGGCATTGAGCGAAGGTTAGATTGTGAAAATTCCTCCATGTTGTGGCACAGGCGATTAGGCCATATATCTCGTGAGAGATTGGAAAGACTTGTGCGTGAAGGAATTCTTCACTCTCTAGACTTCTCAGACTTTGGGGTCTGCATAGATTGCATTAAAGGAAAATAGACTAGAACCAGAAAAAAGAGTGCCTTTAGGAGTGTAGGACTCTTGGAAGTGATTCATACAGACATCTGTACCGTTCCCTTCAGCATCTTGGAATGGACAAAAATATTTTATCACTTTCATAGATGACTACTCTCGTTATGGGTACTTATACCTTATTAATGACAAATCAGATGCCCTGGATACATTTAAGATATATAAGGCTGAAGTCGAGAATCAACTCGATAGAAAGATCAAAATCGTCAGATCCGACCGTGGTGGGGAGTACTACGGAAGGTATGACGAATCTGGGCATAATCCAGGGCCATTCGCTAGATACCTAAAAGATTGTGGCATCGTTGCCTAGTATACCATGCATAGTACTCCAGAGAAAAATGGTGTAGCGAAAAGGCGTAATCGCACACTAAAGGACATGGTGCGGTCTATGATTAGTAATTCAACGTTGCCAGAATCTTCGTGGGGTGATGTGTTGAAAACACCTGTGCATATCCTTAATAGAATCCCTAGTAAGGCTGTAATGAAAACTCCATATGAATTGTGGATAGGGCGAAAGCCTAGTTTACGATACTTTCATGTATGGGGTTGTCCTGCAGAAGCCAAACTATATAACCCGCATGAAAGAAAACTTGATCCTAGAACGATTAGTTGCTTCTTTAATGGATACCCAGAAAGATCTAAAGGATTTAGATTCTATTATCCATCATATTCCATGAGACTGCGAATGCTAGGTTTATTGAGAATACTGAAGATAGTGGAAGCACGAACTTAAGAAACATTGTGTTTGAGGAAGAACGGATTGTGATTCCCACCACAATCATTCAGAGTAGCGTGGTTGTCCATTCTGCAGCGGACCCTAAGATCCCTATGAATGACCGTGTAGAACCTCAAATACAACCCACTGATGAGGAAACAGAAAACCCAATTCAGAATAATAAGTTTTTAAGACGATCACATAGAGAGAGAAGATCTACGATTCCAGACGATTACATCGTTTATTTGCAGGAGCATGACTTTGACATTGGGACTGAAAAGGATCCGTATTTTTTTCGCAAGTCGAACAAAGTGCTAATTTTTCTCAATGGTTTGATACCATGAAGGATGAATTGAAATCCATGAAGGACAACAAAGTCTGGGACCTTGTTGAATTGCCTAAAGGGATTAGGCCGATTGGTTGTAAGTGGGTATTTAAAACCAAACGGGACTCTAAGGGTAATATCAAAAGGTATAAAGCCAGATTAGTTGCAAAGGGTTTCAGTCAGCGTGAAGGCATTGACTTTAAGAAAACTTTCTCACCTGTATCTAAGAAAGACTCTTTTAAGATCATTATGGATCTTATGGATTTAGAGCTACATCAAATGGACGTGAAAACAACATTTCTCAATGGAGACCTAAGTAGGAACGTATATATGTTGCAACCAGAAGGTTTCAAAGCCAAAGGCTCAGAACATCTAGTCTGCAAGCTTAAGAAGTCCATTTACGGGTTGAAACAGGCATCACGACAGTGGTACCTAAAGTTTCATGAAGTTGTTTCTTCATATGGTTTCATTGAAAACACTGCGGATGAGTGTATATACGTGAAAATCAGTGGGACTAAGTTTATTACTTTAGTCTTGTATGTTGATGACATTTTGTTAGCCAGTAGTGATATGAGATTATTGCGTGAGACTAAGAAATTTCTGTCTCAAAACTTTGAGATGAAAGATCTTGGTGAAGCATCATTTGTCATCGGCATTCAGATTAGCCGGGATAGATCTTGTAGATTGTTTGGCTTGTCACAGAGGGCCTATATTAATAGGGTTTTCGAAAGATTTAACATGTAAGGTTGTACTCCTAGCCAAGCACCTATTGTAAAAGGTGACAGGTTTGGCCAATTTCAGTGTCCTAAGAATGACCTATAAATGAATAAGATGAAAGATATTCCGTATGCGTCAGCAGTAGGGAGCATCATGTATGCTTAGGTTTGTACGCGTCCGAATATTGCTTTTGTGGTTGGAATATTGGGCAGGTACCTTAGCAATCCAGGGATGAACCATTGGATAGCTGTTAAGAAAGTATTACGCTACCTGCAAAGGACAAAGGACTTCGCACTCACATACAGGAGATCCGACTGTTTGGAGTTGGTTGGATATACAGATGCAGATTTTGCAGGCTGCCTCGACAGTAAAAAGTCCACCTCGAGCTATGTATTTATGATAGGTGGTGGAGTCGTATCATGGAAGAGCATAAAACAGTCAATCACGACATCTTCTACTATGGAAGCAGAGTATGTAGCTTGTCATGAAGCCACGAATCAGGCGATCTGGCTTCAGAGTTTTTTCTCTGGTTTACGAGTTATGCAGATTATCCCGAAACCATTGAAAATCTATTGTGATAGTTCAGCTGCAGTTAACTTCTCCAACAATAACAAGCATTCATCAAGGTCAAAACATATTGATATTAAGTATCTTATTATGAAGGAGAGAGTTCAGAATCATCAAGTGTCTGTAGAACTCATCGGCACGAGGCAGATGATAGTGGATCCTCTCACTAAAGGTCTTCCTATTACGCTCTTTAAGGAACATGTGATGTCTATGGGAATTGTAGATCCCAATGATGTATTTCAGTAGTGGGAGTTTTCAGTTTGGTTCGATTATGTACAGACATTTTAGAGATCTCTTTATGGATTGATGATTCTGTTATTTAGTTTATATTTTGTTTCTCCTTTAGTGTGCACTTTCAGTTTTTGGAGTAAGTAAGAATTTGGTTTGTGTCTTGGTGACACGTTCAGATGGACCACTTAAAGATAGGCATGTGTGATCACATTAGATATGCAATCTTTACACCATACCCCATATCATTGATTCATGTCATTGAGGCTATTGGTATTTGTGACTGTGATTCGTAGCACTTCGAAATATATAAGTGTAACGCCCTGGAAAAATCAGTACTTGGACTCGAGTACCAACTCAACCAGAAATCGCGTAGGATTAATTCCTTTAAAAAATAAGTGTACGTTAGCTAGCGCAACGCTAGAGTAGTTGGGAAATAGTCCCTGATCACTTTAAATACGTTCTACAAGACCCAAAGCGAGTAGAACCAATGACGCTATAATACTCTAAAACCTCGGATCAAACTCTAAACCGGTTTGTTCTCTAGACCTCCTTGAAACTTTGTATTGGATCTAAACCGCGCGTCGAAAGTCCGATACCTACAATCTTAGACTGTTAAAACCGCCTAGCTGGACTTAACAATCATTTCGAAAATCAAGTCCAACCGACATTCACAGGCTATTTCATTGAGCCTGGACTGAAGAGAGTGAGAATAAGGTTAGATTTGAAATTTGAAATTCAAATCTGACACACGACTTGACGCGTTATTATTAAGCGTTTTGACCGTCAGAATTCAGTCAAATTACACCCTTGGATCAGGAAAAATTTCTATTTTATATCATGAGACTTGTAGACCTGATCTACGTGCGGTGACCGCTGAACTGAAACTGGACCGTCACGTGCGATCTACGAACACTACTGGTCTGAAAATGGGATGTGAGCGACATCGTACATGTATGAACTTAAGTCTGATCGCGTTCGGCCAGAGGACCACCAGAAATGTCTTTTTGGACCGAAACAGTCCCGATTTGGTTAGGTATCAAGTAAACATTGTTCCCAAGCCTATTTCAGGAAAGTTTTAGGTTATAAAAGGGGCTAAAACCCTCACTCCTCTCACTCATCCGAATTTGTTAGAAACCCTAGCAAGAGTGAGAGAGAAAGTGAGAGTTTGTGAGAGAGAGTGGAAGGAAATTTCCTGCTGCTTGTGCCACGTGTTGCACGTGCCTAAGCAACGCGCTCCAATCACTTTGCTGGTGATTTCGCCGCGATTCTAGGTAAGCAAATACCCTAAATACTTGCTAATTTGAGGTTCCGTCATTTCCATAGTGAAGTAGCTTATGAATCTTGTGTATTAGGTTCCTGGTTCGTCGTAGACGAAGTGTATACGCTCCATTCGAATCAATACGCTTCTAGGAGAAAAGGTGCGGATTTTAGACGCTTTGATTGACTGTTTCCAACGCTTTCAATGTCGTTTAATAGTAGATTATCGACGGCAACGCCGTTTGACATGTACAACATGCTATCCGTTTCCTGTTTCGTAAGCAGACGAAGAATATGAGATTTAGGGCATTTTAGTCATATGTAGGGAATACTGTTTTCATCCATAATTTTCTGATGTGATTGACATGGCTTCTTGTCGCATTAGGATACTAGGAATGCATGCATAATTAGTTTGGCGAAGAGATTCGCCTAAATGCGCACTTTGAGTCGACATACTATATGTAGACTTAAGTGTGTAGTTTAAGTATTTGTATAAATGCTTGTATTAGTATGTATTGAATTAAATAGTGTTATGAATTAGTTTGAGATTGATTTCTCAATTAATATGCTGATGTAAATGATTTCCTACATGTTGGCTATATGCATGATTTCATTATATGTATGAAATGCATGCATTGGATGATTTACTTAAGTTGTATGTTATAACATGTGTTAATATGCTCACATTGTTGTATTTCATTTCCAATACTCTTACATGATTGCTGATGTAGATTCATAATTGTTTGGGACTATACCTAGTCCAGGCAGTCGGCAACCGAGCAAGTTCGTGGTTGGCCTATCTTTGCCACGAACGACGCGTCGATGAACGCGAGCTGTGTTTTGGAGTTGGCGGCGGTGGTTAGGCCATACGAGGTATTTTATGCACTTCATGTCGTTCGACTTGAGATGCGCTCATGCTAGTTGAGCCCGTCAAGTAGCCCGACTGGCCATTGTATGTTCACCCTGTATGAGTCATAACTGCTTAAACCTAGGGTACTGAACTTACCATTGAAAACCCTGTCAACCATGGTACCTTGCTGCATAAAGACTCATGAGCCGGACATGATGGTATGGGACACCGTGGTCGAGCTGTCGGCCTACGCTGGGGCCACAAACCTCCCCGTAGTGACCAGTGAGCATTTATGACTCGTGATCAGATTATGGTGGTATGTGACACTATATTCTTGGTGTCGGCCTACACTGATCAGGCGACGAGTCCTTTGTAGTGACCGCGAGAGTATTCTGAGTCTACGGGAGACGACGACCCTTCCGTAGCAGTGAGAGTACAGTAGGCCTGTATTGATAAGGTGATGGGGGAGCGGTGCAACGAGTGCGAGCAACAGCCCTGACAGCCCTTGCAGCGACCTACAAAATATACATCGTATGAGATTACTAGGAGTGACGACCCTAGACAGGATCTGTGTTAGGATTGATACAAGGGAAGTACCTTAGTTTCCCAATCCTACTGTATGAAAAGGACTAATAATAACTCGGTAATCATATCACCATCACATTACATGTGCCTGGAAGATGTGGAGCACTGTGGGATGAAAGCATGCCGCGGGCGTAAGATGATGCCGTATGAGGGAGATCGTCGGTGAGGGCATCCATCATGTCATGTCATATTGCATTAACAACAGTATTAGGATTGTTTGATTTACTACTTTACTATTATCGCATGATTGATTTGAGAACATGCTAATCTTTGCTCTATTATTCCACTGAGTTAGCTACTCACTCCCACGTTTCAGGATGGTGTTTGCAACACCCACCAGACCCTGTCTTAGATGCAGGTGAGGCAACGATTCAGGTGCTAGAGCCGGACTATGATGAGGACCAGGACGAGTTCTCATATATGCAGTACCACGATGGCTTTGCTTAGGTGGCCTGGATTGGTGGGACTTCTCAGTGGGACTATTTTGACATTTTGATTTCTGTTTATTTACATGTATATGAGACTCAGAGATGTATTCATACTTTGGAGACAGTCGAGATCTACTTTGTTTTCCTTACAGTGATATATATATTCTTTAGTCTTTCGCTTACTTTTATCACTGGATCTGGAGTATGAATTGCAGTTTTGGTATACTTTTACTCATGTGAATGCTTTAACTCAGACAACATTGAATCATAATCATTTTTGTTGCATAAGTGACGGTTTGGAACTCGGGAGTTGGGTTTATACACGACTCCCGATTTTCAGGGTGTTACAAGTTGGTATCAGAGCATGAATGAGATTATACCGGGCCTGGGTTATGGTCACGCGATGTACGCTGTCGCTTCTTTTGACTTAGGTGGGTGCGAGAAAGGTCTAGAAACACTTATAGGATCGCAGATTCACCAATAGGCGAAGTTTATTCGTATCGATCGAGCGATCGAGTTCGTAACGCATCTAGGGTCGCTTGAAGCGACCTAAATGGCTCCTAGGTTGTAAGTAGGTGGATTGAGACATTCTTTGAATGGTTATAAACCCGTAAATGTAAATCCTTGGGCTGTGGGACAACCACAACCCTTACATTCAATCGCTATGGCTTAAAAACCCCGTTTCACCTAAATTCTTCAAAACTCTTCCTCTCACCACTCTTTTCTTCAATTCTTTATTATTCTACGCTCGTATCAAGAGTCCTACATTGGAGCCATTGCAGTTCAAGATTCCCTTTGGTAGAGACCGGATGACTACGATCGATGTTCGGTTGATAGCGCGACTTCTGAATGTGCCCCTTGGTGATGTTCATCCCAGTGCGAAGAATTTGAGGAGTAGGCGTGAGCGAGATCACCGTACCAGGTTTCTATGTGGTAGGCTGGTTCCATGGTAGCCTAACAATAGTCTCAAGGCATCTCATATGTCTGATGATTTGCTCCTGCTGCACCACATTTGCACGTTCACCGTGTATCCCAGGTCGACAAATCGCATTGAGTGTACGCGCCTTATGGTTGATTTCTTGTATCAGGTGGCCCAGGGAGAAAATGTGTGTATGGCTACTTTCGTGTTGCGACAGATTATCCTCATAGCGAAATCAAGAAGAACGTCTGAGTCGCTTCCTTTTGGTCGACTTATATGCAAGATCGCGCTTGAGTTTGCTTACAGACTTGGGCCGGAGTTGCCAGTTCTGATTCACTGCGTTGATGAGTCTACCATGGTCAAGATGAAGATCGGGTCTCAGTACCGTGAGACTCAGCTTGAGGAGGATAGCGAGGACGATTTTGATGATGAAGAGGATCCAAGTGAGGGAGAACCTGGAGCAGAAGTTGAGGAAGAAGTTCAGGAAGAGGTAGAAGAGGAGGCTCAGGATACAGATGAGAGCCCTCCTTCTTCTGCTCAGGCTATTGGTGATGATCGCATTGCCCGAATTGAGGAGAGCCAGGTCGCCTTACGAAGGAAAGTTCAGGAACTTGGGGCTGAGGTCGAGGATATCAAGGCCGTTATGAAGAGAAAATTCGGCAAGGTGACTTGCACCTTGAATGCGATCCTGTGCTGCTTGCAGGATAAGGGTGCTCCTCCTCCGTCACCCGACTCGGACTAGCGATGAGATCTTAGATGCTGTTTGGTAGCAGTTGTCGTTTCCTGCTTTAAGTTGTGTAAGCCTGTTAAGGCTAGTGCTTTACTTATGTTGCTGTTGTAACTTTAACTGTCTTAGTTCCCATGTACTTCTTGTCATGATGCTTGTAAGGAGATATCCCTTGTATTGTGACAATTTTGATTAAATGGAATGCATGGAATGCCTTTGACTCTTTATGTGAATGATTGCGGTGTGTTTGTGCTATTGAGACTGACAAAGTTACGCCCTATTTTGAATATAGGGAATGCCGCCGAAGGCTACACGGAGCACAGCTCGGCTTACATTGGGTGAGCCTATGGATCAGGCTCCTTCTCAGTCTGATGCTCATGCGGATCCTGCTGTGGACCCGATTCCTGAGACAGCACGTGCGTCTCAGCCTACTACTGGTCCTGCAGTTGGACCACCGCCTTTCACACCGCCCGTCAGAGAGCAGTACCGCACATTTTCTTCGACGCAGTACATGCCACAGCCTGCTCCACCTCCAGATAGATTTGAGCAGATGATGGCTATGATGCAGCAGCAGCAGCAGCTCCTGACTACTATAGTGGGGGCTCTAGCCCAGGGTGGGAGTGTGCCTCCACCTGCACCACCTGCACATCCAGTTGAGGATGCCGATACCTATGTTCAGGATGAGGGCATGGTTCATCCTGTACCACCTGCTTACCCTGTTGGGAATGCCGCAGACACACGGGGCTTGCTAGAGCAATTCCAGCTCTTACAACCTCCCACTTTTATGGGTTCTTATAGACCCGAGGAGGCCGAGTATTGGCTCGACCGTGTGGCTCGACCGTGTGTCGAAGATACTACGGATGCTGCATTGTTCAGAGGCTGAGCAGGTCGAGTTGGCTACGTTCTTGTTCGAGCGGGATGCCAGCTTATGGTGGGACAGTGTGTTGCGGACCGTTACCGCTGATTACATATGGACCTGGGCAGCGTTCGAGTTCCGCTTTCACGAGAAATACTATCCCCAGATGTATAGGCATGATCAAGAGAACGAGTTTCTGCGCCTCAGACAAGGAGGCATGACGGTCACTGAGTATGAGCATAAGTTCACTGAGTTAGGCAGATACATCCCGACTATACTGGCAGATGAGCAGATGCGCATACGACACTTTTCTGAGGGTTTGCGACCGGATATTCGGTCGAAGATGTGCGGCGTGAGCATTCCCTCCTATGCAGAGCTAATTCAAACGTCCATGCGGATAGAGCAGGATGTGGATTGACTTACACGATCTCGTGGCCCTATTGCTCCTAGGCCACGATCAGAGTTGCAGGACAGGCCCTTTGCGGGTAAGAGGCCTCGCGCCGACCCTCCTTCTAGGGCTACAGCGCCAGTACCACCGTTGCGGCACTCCGATTATCATGTACATATTGTGCGAGGTCGGGCCATTTCGCACAGAGTTGTTTTGCTCGGATGCGGGACAGTGGGTTCTCGTCGCCGTAGAAGATCGACCGTACACGCCCACAGACTATATCAGCACCGCCTTTACGGTTGGCTCCTGCGCACCCTTCCTTTAGACCTCCGGTATCTCAGTTCAGGCCGCCTCTACGGCCCATGACACAGCGCCTGAACCATCCACAGCAGGCACGGGTGCATGCCTTGACAGCTGAGGCAGCTGCGACAAAGACTTCTCAGCATTCGGCCTTTGAGGTCACTGCCCACATCAGAGGTATTTCTATTCTTGTGATGGTGGACACAGGATCCATGATTTCATTGATATCACATGCCATAGTTAGGCACATTGGTCTACCGACTATTAGGATGGATGGGGTGCGAGTTTATACAGCTCACGGGTCCTTTACAGATGCCACCCTGATGTGTGAGGGCTGTTTGGTGGATCTGGGGGCAAGACGATGGCTCTTGATCTTGTCGTCGACCCCTCTCTTGTTTATCTCGACGTCATTCTTGGCATGGACTGGTTGACTACAGCGAGGGCTGAGATTGACTGCGAGACTCGTATAGTGACTGCCTACGAGCCAGAGGGCGCATTCTTTATATTTCCAGTGCGGGTAAATCTCCCCTTCCGCTTACTTAGCTACGTTACTTTACTACGGGACGCTGGTGCCCAGATGCTTGAGCATATGCCAGTCGTTTGTGATTTTGGGGATATGTTCAGGAAGATCCCTGGTTTGCCGCCTCGACGAAAGATTGATTTCACTATCGATCTGGTGCCTGGTTCCACGCCCGTCTCACTGCCGACGTATCGCATGGCACCGTGTGAGATGGAGGAGTTGAGGACACAGATTGATGGTCTGTTGGAGCCTGGCCTTATTCGACCTAGTGTGTCTCCTTGGAGAGCACCAGTCCTGTTTGTAAGGAAGAAGGATGGTTTGATGCGATTGTGAATTGATTATCGCAGGCTGAACCAGATCACGGTGAAGAACAAGTACCCTTTACCCAGGATCGATGACTTGTTTGATCAGTTGAGAGGAGCGCAGCACTTCTCGAAGATTGATCTTCAGTCAGGATATCATCAGTTGCGCGTCAGGGATGAGGACATGCAGAAAACAGCATTCAGGACCAGCTTTGGCCACTACGAGTTCCTTGTGATGTCGTTCGGTCTCACGAACGTACCAGCCGTGTTCATGGATCTGATGAACCGGGTATTTCAGTCTTTCCTCTATCGATTCGTCGTTGTGTTCATTGACGACATTTTGGTATACTCCAGGAGTCGAGAGGAGCATGAGGAGCACTTGCGCTTGGTCCTGGATACGCTCAGTCAGCATCAGTTGTTCACATAGTACAAGAAGTGCGACTTTTGGAAGCAAGAAGTGAAGTTCGTGAGACACGTGGTGTCCAAGGATGGCATGACAGTTGACCTGTCTAAGGTAGCTGCAGTTCAAGACTGGGAGTAGCCTGGTTCTGTCACTGAGGTGAGGAGTTTCTTGGGTCTCGCTGGCTATTATCGACGCTTCATTCGGGATTTCTCGAAGATCGCGAGACCTTTATCTCAATTGACACGGAAGGATGTGAAGTTCGCCTGGAATGACAAGGTGGAGTCAGCTTTTCAGGAGTTGAAGGACAGACTTACGTCCACCCCTGTGCTAGTATTGCCAGAGCAAGGGGTTAGGTACACTATATACACTGACGCGTTTAGCGTTGGTCTGGGTTGTGTCCTTATGCAGAAGGACAGGGTAATTTCATATGCCTCGAGAAAATTAAGGAAGCACGTGGAGAATTACCCTACACACGACCTGGAGTTGGCAGCCGTCATATTCGTACTGAGACTCTGGAGACATTACCTCTATGGAGAGGAGTTCGAGCTCTTTTGCGACCATAAGAGTCTCAAGTACATATTCACGCAGCGAGACTTGAATATGAGGCAGCGGTAATGGATGGAGACTTTGAAGGACTTTAAGTTCGAAGTCTCTTACCATCCTGGGAAGGCGAACCTTGTGGCTGACGCGTTGAGCCGCAAGAAGGCGATAGAGTTTGCGGCTCCGCTGATGGTTCCTGAGTGAGATATGGTTGAGTTTTTACGAGACTTTGAGCAGAAACTCACTGTAGATGAGCCGTATGAGTTCATCGCACATGTGCAGGTGCGATCTCAGATCGATGACCGGGTCATCGAGGCGCAGAGGGATGATGCGCATCTGACTGAGCTTCGAGAGCAGGCCAATGATGATGCAGACGTCGAGTGGTGAGTTGGCATGGATGGGGGCTTACGTTATCGTGGCCGCCTATGCGTCCCAGATATCCCTGACTTGAGACGAGAGATTCTAGGGGCTGCGCATTGTACCAGACTCGCGATGCATCCAGGCAATACGAAGATGTATCGCGACGTGAAGAGGACCTATTGGTGGGAAGGTATGAAGACCCACATAGCAGAGTTCGTGTCCCATTGTCTTACTTGCCAGCAGGTGAAGGCAGAGCATCGCCGACCACCTGGACACTTGCAGCCTATGCCGATCGCAGAGTGGAAGTGGAATTTCATTTCCATGGATTTCGTTTCAGGGCTGCCGAAGATGAGGAGGGGATATGATTCCATATGGGTGATCGTCGACCGTCTGACCAAGTAGGCGCACTTCTTACCGATCAGAGTCACGAACTCTGCAAACAAGCTGGCTAGACTATACATCAGAGAGATCGTGCGTCTGCATGGAGTTCCGTTGGAGATCGTATCAGACAGAGACACGCGGTTCACTTCTATTTTCTGGACTCGCATTCAGGAGGCTATGGGTGTGAAGTTGAAGTTCAGTACTGCCTTTCACCCACAGACAGAAGGACAGACAGAGCGGGTGAACCAGATCTTAGAGGATATGTTGCGAGCTTGCGCATTGGACTTCAAGGACAGTTGGGATGACTGCCTTGCATATGCGGAGTTCGCGTATAACAACAGTTTTTAGGTGAGTATCGGTATGACACCTTACGAGGCGTTGTATGGGCGACCTTGTCGCACACCGCATTACTGGGCAGAGGTTAATAAGAGTAGCTTGATTGGCCCAGAGTTAGTGCAGGCGATGTCGGAGAAGATTGATATTATTAGACGTCGGCTTCTCACAGCGCAGAGCAGACAGAAGAGTTATGCCGATACGAGACGGCGGCCGCTAGAGTTCACAGTTGGGGATCATGTATTTTTACGAGTTTTCCCTATGAAGGGAGTCCTTCGGTTCGGAAAGAAGGGAAAGCTGGCACTGCGATTCATTGGTCCATTCCAGATCCTCAATCGTGTGGGAGCAGTGGCATACCGTTTGCCTTTACCCACGCCTCTCGCGAGCGTTCACAATGTATTTCATGTTTCTATGCTGAAGAAGTACGTTTCTGATCCTTTCCATATCATCACATGGCAGCAGGTGCAGTTAGGAGAGGATGTTACATATATCCTGCGACCGACGCGTATCCTAGACAGAAAGGAGCAGGTACTGCGTAGCAAGGTGATCCCTCTTGTGAAGGTATTGTGGACGCATCACTCTGAGGAAGAGGCTACCTGAGAAATAGAAGTCGAGATCAGAAAGAACTACCCACAGCTTCTCGAGGAGTACGAAAAGGTACTAATTTTGAGGACAAATTTTTTTGTTAAGGGGGGTAGATTGTAACGCCCTGAAAAAATCAGTACTTGGACTCGAGTACCAACTCGACCAGAAATTGCGTAGGATTAATTCCTTTAGAAAATAAGTGTACGTTAGCTAGCGCAACGCTAGAGTAGCTATGAAATAGTCCCTGATCACTTTAAATACGTTCTACAAGACCCAAAGCGAGTAGAACCAATGACGCTATAATACTCTAAAACCTCGGATCAAACTCTAAACCGGTTTGTTCTCTGGACCTCCTTGAAACTTTGTATTGGATCTAGATCGCGCGTCGAAAGTCCTATACCTACAATCTTAGACCGTTAAAACCGCATAGCTGGACTTGACAATCATTTTGAAAATCAAGTCCAACCGACATTCACAGACTATTTCATTGAGCCTGGACTGAAGAGAGTGAGAATAGGGTTAGATTTGGAATTTGAAATTCAAATCTGGCACATGACTTGATGCGTTATTATTAAACATTCTGACCGTCACAATTCAGTCAAATTACACCCTTGGATTAGGAAAAATTTCTATTTCATATCATGAGACTTGTAGACCTGATTTACATGCGGTGACCGCTGAACTGAAACTGGACCGCCACGTGCGATCTACGAACACTACTGGTCTGAAAATGGGATGTGAGCGACATCCGACATGCATGAACTTAAGTCTGATCGCGTTCGGCCAGGGAACCACCAGAAATATCTTTTTGGACCGAAACAGTCCCGATTTAGTTAGGTATCAAGTAAACATTGTTCCCAAGCCTATTTCGGGCAAGTTTTAGGTTATAAAAGGGGCCAAAACCCTCACTCCTCTCACCCATCCGAATTTGCTAGAAACCCTAGCAAGAGTGAGAGAGAAAGTGAGAGTTTGTGAGAGAGAGTGGAAGGGAATTTCCTTCTGCTTGTGCCACGTGTTGCATGTGCTTAAGCAACGCGCTCCAATCACTTTGCCGGTGATTTTGCTGCGATTCTAGGTAAGCAAATACCCTAAATACTTGCTGATTTGAGGTTCCGTCATTTCCATAGCAAAGTAGCTTATGGATCTTGTGTATTAGGTTCCCGATTCGCCGTAGATGAAGCGTATACGCTCCGTTCGAATCAATACGCTTCTACGAGAAAATGTGTGGATTTTAGGCGCTTTGATTGACTTTTTCCAACGCTTTCAATGTCGTTTAATAGTAGATTATTGACGGCAACGCCGTTTGACATGTACAACATGCTATCCATTTCCTGTTTCGTAAGCAGACGAAGAATACGAGATTTAGGGCATTTTAGTCATTTATAGGAAATACTGTTTTCATCCATAATTTGCTGATGTGATTGACATGGCTTCTTGTCGCATTAGGATACTAGGAATGCGTGCATAATTCGTTTGGCGAAGAGATTCGCCTAAATGCGTACTTTGAGTCGACATACTATATGTAGACTTAAGTGTGTAGTTTAAGTGTTTGTATAAATGCTTGTATTAGTATGTATTGAATTAAATGGTGTTATGAATTAGTTTGAGATTGATTTCTCAATTAATATGCTGATGTAAATGATTTCCTACATGTTGGCTATATGCATGATTTCATTATATGTATGAAATGCATGCATTGGATGATTTACTTAAGTTGTATGTTATAACATGTGTTAACATGCTCACATTGTTGTATTTCATTTCTAATACTCTTACATGATTGCTGATGTGGATTCATAATTGTTTGGGACTATACCTAGTTCAGGCAGTCGGCAACCGAGCAAGTTCGTGGTTGGCCTATCTTTGCCACGAACGATGCGTCGATGAACGCAAGCCGTGTTTTGCAGTTGGCGGCAGTGGTTAGGCCACACGAGGTGTTTTACGCACTTCATGTCGTTCGACTTGAGATGCGCTCGTGCTAGTCGAGCCCGTCAAGTAACCCGACTGGCCATTATATGTTCACCCTGTATGAGTCATAACTGTTTGAACCTAGGGTACTGAACTTACCATTGAAAATCCTGTCAACCATGGTACCTTGATGCATAAAGACTCATGAGCCGGGTATGGTGGTATGGGACACCGTGGTCGAGCTGTCGGCCTACGCTGGGGCCACAAACTTCCCCGTAGTGACCAGTGAGCAGTTATGACTCGTGAGCAGATTATGATGGTATGAGACACTATATTCTTGCTGTCGGCCTACACTGATCAGGCGGCGAGTATTTTGTAGTGACCGCGAGCGTATTCTGAATCTACGGGAGGCGACGACCCTTCCGTAGCAGTGAGAGTACAGTAGGCCTGTATTGATAAGGTGATGGGGGAGCGGTGCAACGAGTGCGAGCAATAGCCCTGACAGCCCTTGCAGCGGCTTACAAAATATACATCGTATGAGATTACTAGGAGTGACGACCCTAGAAAGGATCTGTGTTGGGATTGATACAAGGGAAGTACCTTAGTTTCCCAATCATGTTGTATGAAAAGGACTAATAATAACTCGGTAATCATATCACCATCACATTGCATGTGCCTGGAAGATGTGGAGCACTGTGGGATGAAAGCATGTCGCAGGCGTAAGATGGTGTCGTATGAGGGAGATCGTCGGTGAGGGCATCCATCATGTCATGTTATATTGCATTAACAACAGTATTAAGATTGTTTGATTTACTGCTTTACTATTATCGCATGATTGATTTGAGAACATGCTAATCTTTGCTCTATTATTCCACTGAGTTAGCTACTCATTCCCACGTTTCGAGATGGTGTTTGCAACACCCATCAGACCCTGTCTTAGATGCAGGTGAGACAGTGATTAAGGAGGCAGAGCCGGACTATGATGAGGACCAGGACGAGTTCTCATTTATGCAGTACAACGACGACTTTGCTTAGGTGGCCTGGATTGGCGGGACTTCTCAGTGGGACTATTTTGACATTTTGATTTCTGTTTATTTACATGTATATGAGACTCAGAGATGTATTCATACTTTGGAGACAGTTGAGATCTACTTTATTTTCCTTACAGTGATATATATATTCTTTAGTCTTCCGCTTGCTTTTATCACTGGATCTGGAGTATGAATTGCAGTTTTGGTATACCTTTACTCATGTGAATGCTTTAACTCAGACAACATTGAATCATAATCATTTTTGTTGTATAAGTGACGGTCTGGAACTCGGGAGTTGGGTTTATACACGACCCCCGATTTTCAGGATGTTACAATAAATGTTGTGTTGACTGCCACGATTCAATATTTATAGTCTTGATAGACCGGATCTAACAAGCGTTGCTCATAAATATCCAACGGTATTGTTTTGAAATTCAGTAGGGCGCCCATTAGGAACTTTTTAAAAGTAAATGCATTTTCAAAATGTTTTCACAAATAAAATAAAATATTTTGTTTTATTTCAAAGATCAGTGTAGCCCAAGTGAGAGAATGTAAGACTCCTATCAGGTGGGCCACACATGATCATTAGATTTGACCATTGGATTATTCAGATTGAGCGATTCAGTGGGCCTCACTTCACTTGTGATCATTGTATATAGGTTTGGGGCGGGACGCTTGAACCGATGTCCGTATACTCGGTTATTAAGACAGATATGGAAACCTACCGTGTGAAGACCGTAGAGGGAGAAGTGTGATGGGTAAGCTTCTAGCCTTCTTTCCTATATAAAGACGTCTTGGTCCCCTCACCAACACATGCGAGAAAACCCTAGTCCCATTAAAGGTTCTCCTAAAGGTGTAAGGTGCGGAAGATCAAGATTCCTATCGGTGGAATGTCTTCCCAACCAGGTACGCTTTCAGTTACAGTTTTGAATCTCCATTTGATTGATGCATAGTCGATCCGTCAATTCTGCAATACAGATCCATCATACCCAAGATCACAACAAGTAAATCTGAGAATAACAAAGGCACACATCATAAAATTCACTATGAATTTGAACTTTTACAAGTTTCCATAAGGTCCAAAAGGACATACATAAGATAACAGAAGAAAGAAGGAAGAGGATCTGCAACACTGGGTCTTCGGCTCGCACACCTATCCAAGGTCCACTGTTAAGACGCCAACTTAGGATCTCCTGCAAGCATCAATCGTGTATAAGCTTATAGAAAGCTTAGAGGGTGGTGAAAGTGTGTGACAATGGTGCTCAGAAGAAGATGGAGAATGCATAAGGGAGTTATAATCAATACCAATACCAATACCACTAGCCTTATCAAGGCTATCATGAACACAAGAAGCTATACCAAGGCAGTATGATAATGTAGGAAGCCATACCAAGGCTATATAGTGTCATGAGTAATGTAATGCAATGAGTACTCGGCGCTAATGTTTTAATTTAAACCAATCTGATTTAAATGATTTTAAACTCGCAAGTATACGAATCAGATGTAGATATGGTACGTATTACGAGATCGTTCCTACGAGGACTAGTTGTCACAATTTAAAATTTAATACTCTTCTTAACTAATCCAACAATTGGTTTAGCAAACTATTAAGTAAATTAACAAAAATCTGTGGAAAATAACTACGAACAATAATGAGAAAAATTCAATCGAGGAGAAGACTAGGACTGTCGAATTCACCCATAATTATCTTAACCCTTATTTTACCTGTTGATTCACCCTAATTCAAATTGATATAAATTTAATAAACAAATCACACCCTATGTCCTTGGTCGGGCACACAAAATGTATAATCCTTTAAAGCATATGGATCACATCTTTCCATCCATGGTCAGGCATGGAGAGATGTAAATCCTGTTTCTTCCTCTATAGAAAACTTGTTTATGGTCAGACACAAGCACCTAGTTAAGATTCCAAATCACATCCATATCTACACTTTGGTCGAGCTTATAGAATGGACAAGCATGAAAATTACAGTTAAGCACACTAGAGAAAGAAACAATTCAATCAAATTAAAATAAATTCAACAGTAAACAAGAGTTATTCAAATTAGGGGCTTCATCTCAGTCCTAACTAAGAAGTTTAGAAATCCATAAAATTAATTAGGAAAAAAGAAATATAAAATAAAAATATTAAAAATATCTCCCTTATCTCTCTTCTTCCTTCTTCTCTCTCTCTCTTCTCTTTCTTCTCCTTGGCTCTGGATCTTCTTCCCAAGGTCTGAATGCCTGCTCCCCACTTCCAAAACCTCCTTATATAGCTGCTGGAGTGGTGAAAATCAGATTTGAATCGGATTTGGAAAGCCATGCATGCCTAACGAAAGCTTTTTCGCAGTCAAGTTTGGTGCCTCAAAAATCACCACTTTCCTCGCTTAATTTCTAAAGAAACACCGTCTCTTAGGACGTTTTTGGTCCTCTACATGATAGACGGTTAGATGGTTCAGATCTGCCATATGATCAAAGATGGTGGGCCACAACCACCTGGAAAAGTTAATTTTTACAGATGTGCGAAACCTTTCGCACTCTTTCGTTGTCGTGATCCGCGGGCCCCACAGAAGCATTTTCGAAGAAATCCATCTCGTCCATTAGATCCAGGATGAAATTTCGGTCAAAGATGGATGGTTTTGAATGTCCATTAAAGCAACCCAGAGAAGAAATCACGCAAAAATCATTTTTAAACGTCTCAGGGCAGTCCGTTTATGGCCCCTGTATCACACACGTGTACTTGCATGGGTGAAAACTATTAGCATGGTTTTAAAGCTCTTAAGCCCGTCTACACGGTGGACGGCTTGGATCGGACGTATGGCCAATGGGTGGGGCCCATTACCTTCAGCAAAAACGGCCGCCCGTCGGTTACACAGCCAGCGAAAAAAAAAAGAAAATTCTTCTTTTAAAAGTCGGTCGCGCAGGTGCTGGTCAGCGCTGCTGACAAATTTGGTGCTCGTCGCCACTTTATACACTATGTACGCACACGTAGACGTGTGGAACCAACTGTAATATTTTTGTGAAATCTGCACCATCTATTCTTTTTCTCATGTTATTTCAACCATCAAGAACAATTTTGAGGCAGTTCTAGATATCATGTGGTCCTCAAAATCAACGGTTTATGGGCTGATCTGTTAGTTGGGGCACTTTCATAGTGATCCAATGGCTGAAATTTTACATGTATGGTTAATTTATAGCCCTCATCCCATGTATGAAGTTTCAGGTCAATCGAATGGCGGGAACCCTGTGATCTTGCTTTTTAGACCAATTTCAGGCCTCTTTAACGTGAACGGCTTGATTTCCTTGGATCCCTGACGTGTAATTTCTTCAATATTGGTCCTATGAAGTCCGTTCCTTGCTCTGGTATCCTCGGAGCATCAAATTCATGATTTTAATACTCTTTTTTTTAATCAACGCTCCTTATTACATCCTGCAACAAAAACACAACTAAATGTGACATTAAGCATTATCATGTAAGTAAGATCAGGTAATAATAGGGTCTGATATGCAATATTCGACCCTCATCAGGCATCATGCCAAGGCAATGCATTATGAGGCTTATATAGCTGATGCAAATGCAATGCAAAGTAATGCCGATGCTCATATTCAATCCACATATCAAGTACATTTTCATCATAAGGAAATCATCAGGGTCCATTACACTGCTAGATGACTGCCGCTCTACAAACCCCACACAGTCAAACGAACGTAAGAGACCTCACTACTCTGCCTGCGGACAACCAATCACCAGTAAGGCCTGAAGGTAGCGGACCCATTCACGAGCTGGTCAGACTCAGCCTAACAATACCTCCTTACATCAGGCGAGTAAGGCCACATCCCTATCCAACCGACTGCACGATAGTGGGAGTCACGGCCTAACGGTATAAGGCCCTCGTACGCTCATATATTCCACCCGGTCACGGCGTTGGAGCAGATCCTTGGTACCATGGAAGTTTTAGAAATTTTACCCATGGGGATCCTATATACCCAGTATGCTCAAGTAACATTTTCGGTATCCAAACATGGCCATCCACGATGTATCTGTGGAGGCTACAGCCCTGATGAAGTAAGGGCGATGATGCTCATATGTTATGTAATGCCAGATGCATGAATCACACAATCAACCATGCATCAATCCCAAGTATCCAACATGCTCAAGAGGGGATACTACGTCCCTTAGGGAAAGTATTATGCAATGGCCAATGACACAATATGACCACACACATATAGTGTTAACTAAGCATACAATGATGTACATGGTCATGAGGATGAATTTAATCACGCTATAGGGTGATATACAATGTATATTACATTCCTCCTATCCAAGATGGCCAAGACCAGGTACTTACACAATATCTTTAAGGAATCCAACTTCTAGTAGAGGCCCATTTGCCTGGGGTAGCCCACGAAACTAAGTATACGAGCTGTGGGTCTAAGTAATATAGAAATGAGCCTAGCAAAAGTCTAAGATGATTATCCAATCACTCTTAAATCTAACCGGGCCTAGAGGGGTCCATAATGGCGACATTTAACCACCATTCTCCCAAAAAGGCATATCAACCATGAACTATATGGACAGAAGACCCAAGGACTATATTTAAGATAAAAATAAAGGTAGCCACATATATATATTCTTCATAATAGGACATAAAAAGATATTATAACACATTTAACAACATGGGCTTCAAGAAGGGAATTAAGGCCCAAGGCTCAATTTCCAATGGCCATAGAATCTATGCATTGAGTTGGACTTAGTGGGTAGCCCACGTACACAATATATGACTAAATATGTTTAAGTTTGGATGAAATGAGCCCAAATACATCAGCCCAATAACTTAACAATTTAAGTGGGCAACCAAGGGCCCAATACTATCATTATCTTAGCACACAAGTTCATCAAAATGGTGGAAGTCGGCCCAATATATGGTTGAGTCAAACTGGGACGTCCCAACCCACTTTGGGCCCATGGGATGCCCCAAAAAATCTGATCTAAGATGGGGTCCTCATCCGATCACTAAAGGTAACCCAAAAAAATGCACTGATTAAGCCTAAAGATTATAAGAAAATATAAGCATGTAACATGTACACAAGTTCTCAATATGGTGGGCCCCACAGCTTAATAAAGTTTTAACCATAAAATTTTACATTTAAGGTCCTTTGATAAACTTTTGGCCAGTTTGACTTCCTACACCTACTAAGGTCCAAAAATTAGTTAACTATGTGAAAATAATCTCATGAAGGCCAACTATACTCACCGGGGGATCCCACCAGATGGAGAGTATGTATATATCATGAAAAGATCAAGTGGGCCTGTTACTGGATTGTTAGTTCAGCAGTAACCCAAGGTAGAGAGTGCATCCATAATCGGGCGATCCAAGGCTTGGATGGCCTGGACCAAACATGCGTTAGAGTAGATTCCACATACATACATATTAAGCCTTAAACAAATGGCGTAGGGTCTATGCTGGGCCTTTAACCATCCATAGAGAAACTCATAGGCCTACCTTAGGATCACCCAGGAAGACATTCAACCTCAATTGGCTTCCAAGAGGTAGCCCGCCACTACTCATATAATATAAGGTCTAAAGCCCGCACAATGCATGGCCTAATGGGTCATACACCAAGCCTAACTTATAGGCCAGATAGTGGACCCTCAAGTAAGGTTTGGGCCCAACCACAAAGGTCATAATTCCACATATTGTGGTGGGCTTCATGGGCAGCCCAATAATTCATTTACATGGGTAAGTTTTACATTTAAAATAAGTGAGTCGGGCCTCACTTTGGGCCCAAGTACAAGGTCAATTTAGTGGGTAGACAAGAGCTCAACTTCTTACATATTATTGCCCTTAAGCCTATCACAATAGATGAGAGAGTATAGCCCCAAGATCATTGAGCCTATCCAAAAGAACTGAGTCCAAAAGGCCTAATCCTTACCAGAAAAGGGGCAGCTATGCATATACTATATTACATAATGAGCTTTAAGGAAATGGCCTAAAACAAAAGTTATCCAATTCATACATTATAGTGGACTTGAGGTCAGCCCATAAGCCCAAGAATACACATGGTTAAGGCTTATACTGACAGTGTGGGCCTTGCCACATCAGCCCAAAGACTTAACAAGGCCCTCCACAATATACATTTATGTGGCCCTTTCAAGTCAGCCCACAATTAATCATTTTATAAGGGCATTAAGGCTAATAAATACACATGATCAACTTGTAGACAGCCCATTGGGCTCGTAAAATAATAAGATTAGCCCTTGCATAGTCTTGGGCTCAAGGAATAAGTTTTAAGCTCAAATGTTCCATAAAACTACCAAAAAACTGGTTAAAGCTAGCCCATATTATCACCTCAAAGATGGGCCTTAAGAGGCACTAATTACACCCAAAAAATGTCTAAGGAAGAAAAACAAGGAGTGTGTGTAATACTCTCTCAAATCTAGTGTGCCACAATAGTTCCTAAACAATCAATCACGTAACAAATTTTGGGCCCCTTGCTGGAATTCTAACCCACCCATTTCCTGGGCCTACTGGAGTTCGAAAATTTATTTAATTTAGATGGGTTACTGACCCATGGTGATCCACATATATCATAGTGAGCCCCATCAGATAAAAAGGGAGATATACAACACTTACTTCAAGTCGGCCATGCCATTAGAATGCAGGCCTAGCAACCCAAGGTAGGGGCGTCTCATGGTAATTAGTCCTATGGGCCTGGGTATTTGGCCCAAAACCGATCCAAATTGTAGGCCACACCATGGTCAGTACAGAGGTATGATGGCCCTAAAAATTTGAAGGGTGGTCCTTCCATGGGTGAGCCACACCCTTACAAAATTTTAAAATTTTTAAACATTTATAAATATTTTAATTAATTTGAATAAAACAATCTGTCCAGAAAATCGGACTGGCCTGGACATCCCAACGTGGTGCGCCAGTCCGGCCTTTACCATGGTGTGCATAGGGGTCCATTAGCTCCAAAAATTTTCAGGTGTGTCCTACCATGGGTGGAACACACCCCCACAAAATTTTAGAATTTTTGGATATAGAAAAATATTTTAATTCATTTAAAGAAATTAATCTGTCCTGAAAATCGGACTGATCTAGACACCACATTATAATGGGCCGGTCCAGCCACCACCATAATGCGTACAGGTCTCCATTGGCTCCAAAATTTGGTAGATAAGTCCTATCATGGGTGGTCCACCTCCCTGTAAATATTTAAAACTTTTAGACACCAAAAAGTATTTTAATAAATTTCGAAATTCCAACCTGTTCAAGGCGGAATGTTGCTGGAACAGTGCAGAAAATTCAGATTGTCCACCTTACTTGGACCACACTTTTGAGACCCCAATGAATATCAGATGGGGCTGAAATTTGGTATAGTTGAAGGTGGGTCATGAGGCTACACGGGTCATATATTAGTTTGTTTCAGTATTCCCACCAAAGATCCAGAAATCGGGCCCTAATGTGGCCCAAAAATCTGTTCAGGCAGATTTGGACAACAGCATGTTGTTGTCGAAACCACCCCAAAAGATAATTAAAAGAGAAATAAATCATCATTTCCTCAGGATGGGGTCTACCTAGATGGGTCACAAAACTCTCAGACCCAAGTCCCTTCTAAGATCATCCATAAAATCAAGCCCAAAGTCTATCCAAAACACGCTAATAATATGGGGCAACAAAGTGGGCATGAATGTCTAACCACTTGGGCCTAGTTCTATGGCACATCAAGTGGGCCACACATACATCATATTTGCTATAAAGACATGAAAAAAAAGATGGAGAAGAAACAAAATCTGGCCATGGGGTAGGGCCCTACCACTAATGGGCCCTCTCAAGAATGAATTATACCTATGCAACTACATTGATTATACATGCAACCTAAAATCACTACATGCATGATCTATGATTGTTATAGATGGTTGAGATGTCATCCCAACATGATCCTTAAAGTCTAGATGACTTTGCTATGGTGTGAATTATTAAATACATTATGATGGGGTCCATGGAGAATGACTCCATCATGGATCATGACATGCATGTAGGATGGGCCAAAGGGCCACATCCGTGGGATCAAATGGGATCCCCACCATGGATTGGTGGGTCCCATGTGATCCATCCATGAAGAAATAATGAGATTAAAGAAGAAAGAAATTCAGCAAAATAATAGTCACACACCTCAAAGATGACCACCCAACTTTCACACTAAGGTCCTTTAGCACCAAGGGAGATTATATATGCAACCTAAAATCACTACATGCATGATCTATAATTGTTATGGATGGTTGAGATGCCATCCCAACATGATCCTTAAAGTTTAGATGACTTTGATATGGTGTGGATTATTAAATACATTATGATGAGGTCCATGGAGAATGACCCCATCATGGATCATGATATGCATGTAGGATGGGCCAAAGGGCCACATCCGTGGGATCAAATGGGATCTCCACCATGGATTGGTGGGTCCATGTGATCCATTCATGAAGAAATAATGAGATTAAAGAAAGAAAGGAATTCAGCAAAATAATAGTCACACACCTCAAAGATGACCACCCAACTTTCACACTAAGGTCTTTTAGCACCAAGGGAGATGGAGTTTCAAGGGTTAGATGGTGGGGGATTAAGGAGGAATGTGGCTGGAAAATTGGAGAAAAATGGGCTAAAGAAATGGAAGAAAATTGCTAGAGAAGAAGAGAAGAAAGAGAGAAATGAGAGGGAAAGAGAGAGAAAAGCTTTTGAAGGGAAGTAATCATAACTTATGATGATACAAACGATGTTTGCTAGGGTAGGTTAGGTGTGGGTGGTGTGTGAGGTCTTGGTAGTATGAGTTATGGAGATTTAGATAGTGTGTGTAGTGTGTGTTGGAACTTGTACAAAAGAGGAAGTGTGGGCCACATGTACCACTCCAAGGTGAGCCACATGATGAAAATCAAGGGCCATAGAATGAAACATATACAACTTATGATCCACACATCAGATGGACATACAAAATGCGGCATTGGAACCGCAGCGCCAATGCGGTCGCAATGGCATAGGTTTCGGATCGATCCAAGTCGGGTCTACATGACTGGACTTAAAGATGATTGCTAATACTATCTGAGGATTGCGGATCACCTAAAATTCGACCGGTAGGACCGCGGGACCACAAGAAATGAAATACACACTCAACACACACATGCACACATGCGAACTTGGGTCGGGTCTCACACTCATTTATAAAGTTTTAATGATTCTGATATAAAACTAATTTCTACTTCTCTATATACAAAATTTATTTTTTATGAGTAGTCTTATTTCGTTAAAGACATTAGAAAGCTCCTAAACTTCTTAAGGATATATATATATATATGATCATAATACGTGTGTAATCCTTATACCACACTTGCTACTTCTTGATTTATGTCATTAAGACTAGTAGTATTTGTGATCGTATTTAATCTTACTTCACTAAAATTAAATGTTGTGAAGGCTATCATGATTCGATATTAGTAGCTTTAATGGACCAGATTGTAAAAGCGTTACCCATATTATCTAACAATTACATTGGTTAACTATTCAGATGTTTTCTTTAATATTAAAATATGTTTTCAAAATTAATCATTGACATTAATCAACGTGGCCCAAGTGGGAGAACGTAAAAATTCTATAAGGTGGGCCTTATTGATCAATGGTTTGGATTTCATTAAGGGTTGGTTAATGTGATTGGGCATACTAGTAGATCCCACAAAGTTATGATTCATGTAAAATTGTATAAGGGGTGATGTACTACAACTATGTCATATGCATAATATTATAATTGAACTAGGACTGATAACTTCGTATGGAGCCTTAAGGAGAAGAGTTTTGATGGGTTTCATGCTCCTCAACCTTCTAAAGTATATAAGCAGGGTTGAGTTCCCAAGCTTATACACGTTGAAGCCTTTTCATCCCATCATAATACTTCTCTAAAGTGTGTATAAGTTGTGAAAGATCACAACATCAACCTTACAGCGATGGTGTCACAATCAAGTACTAATTTAGATTTCTTTATCATTTTCGATGCATTGAATAGTCATTTCAATTATACAAATTTCAGTTTACAGTCTCCATCCAAACTCAAGTTGTAAGGATAATATAAAAAATCATTTTTTAAGCCAATGGATAAATAAACATGCCCATGCAGGATCTATTGGCATCATTATCAATGGTTAAGATCAATCATTTATTTTTTAGCCACGTTGCATTAATAACCATTTTATAATAATTTATATTTATATGAAACAAAAATCCATTCCATGGTTACAAATATATTTAGACATATCATTTTGATTATGACTTAAAACTCAAGTCATTTAGTCATTAATCATGTTATGTTATTATTGGAGTTACATCCTAAATTATAAAGCTTCATTTAAATTTTTAATTATCCTTTTCATATTTTTTAAAGCAAATCATAACATATTATTTTCTTATAAATTTTGAGAAGTCATGTAAATAAAAGTCAATAATTGTATGAAAAGTTGAACTATTACATTTGATTTAGAAAAATACTACGCAGCAACTTTATTTGTAAAATGTGAGTAATTATTTTATAATATATTTTCACAACTTGTAAAAATAGCGATGCTGGAATGAGCATAAATTAGTATCGTTTATATATAAATACTAAATCCTTGCAATTGAAATATTGATAATTAAATAAATCTTTTTGGATAGATCTTGTGTGTTATAAAATAAAGATTGGATAATCATATTTGATATAGTTGTATTTTTTTGTTTTATAATATTATTCACCTGATTGCTCGATGATAACCGTTGATTTCAACAACAATGTTATACTTGTTATGTTGATGGGTGAGGATGTGACCACATTAGCCAAAGTCGATAAAGATAATCTTGTCCTCACTTTTAAAGTTGGAGATCACTATCATTTTGATTGAGCTTAAATAAACTAGTGTAATTTTGACAAGAGTAAGATACATTATGTATAAGATAATGATCAATCAAGTAAATTTTGTTAATGTGAATTTTAAAATTTATTTTTATAATGAGATATAAGTCTGAAAAGATAATTTATGAAAAGAATTATCAATTTTTATGCATTTTAAGTTATTGAGAGACTATTAGAAATATTTTATTTATGCATTAGAATAAGTATAAGAGGGAGATAATGAAATTAAAAAAATGTATGTTAACATAAATTAATTAACAATATAAGAAAACACTAAAATATTTTCTAATATATATATTATAATTGAAACCCTCAATGCTCTTGATTTTATAATATTATAAAAGATAAATAAAAGACATATATACTCAAATATTTTATTTTATCAATTATCCTCCAATGTCTCAATTTATTGATCACAATTTTTTTTCCAATAAATATTTAAAAAATATATGACAAACACTAAAATCTTTTTAAAATTAAAAGAAAAGTATATAAAGAACTTAAAGATAAATGTGTATATGTGTGTGTGTATATATATAGTGTGTAATCATTTCTTTTTATAATATAGATTAATGAAAATTTCATTTACATATATTCTTTTTGTAGTTGTTAATGAATGCAAAAGAGATGAAACATTTTAACTTCGAAGTCATATTATTTGCGAGACTTTAGATCATGCTTTTCGTAACACTTTGTATACACGTAAAACTCTATGTAGAATATGAATGTTCATGTATAATGGATATCTAGTTTAATAATGGTTTCAAAGAGTGCTCTAATATTCAGATGCAAAATTTACATAGGGTCTACTTGATTATTTTGAAATGTAAACTAAATGAGTCATTAATATAGTGACATTTTCATACTGGGTTCAAGTGGAGTGGTCTATGGGATATAGAGGCATTTTCACTAAATTATAAATACTTTATAAGTCATATATGTAAAAGATCCAAAATAAAAATGGAAGCCCCACTTTTGTTGGAGCATATGATCATAACTATTTAACTTTTTTCATTAAATTTATATCACTGATAATTTACTTTGAAATGTTCATTTAATAGTCATTAATTTAAGTAAGATCACATAATTAGTGAAATTTTTATTGTACTCCATCTATAGTGGAATATATTACTTATATGGTTTGAATTTATCATAAATTAGTAATTTTTAACAAATATCAAGATGTGATATTCAACTACAACTTAAAAGGGAGAGTTATGTATAGTACTCTATCAGTGCACTATATAACTATATGCACTGCATTTTCATAGGCCTCACTTGATATATATTTGATTGATTCAAACCATTCACATCTCTCGCCTCTATATGTGTGTAATATATGACCTATCATAGGGTTATATTCTAACAGGTCAGTCATCTAGAATAATAAACATAAAAATATCATCTTCAAATATAAATATTGTATTTAGATAAGTCAAAATGTATTGTTATTAGGAATCCTTGCCAAGCCTTAATTAGATAATATTATTAAACATATTTTAATTAAGTTAAATTTATAAAATATTATCTAAAAATTTTTATTTTAAAATTATACTGTTAGAAAGATTAGGAAATAGGTAGCCCTTATATATATAAATGTATAAGCAAGTATACTATGTATATAAGATGAAAAAGTCATATTTTCTTCATATGTTTGCTTGTTTAATTTTTTATATGGTAAATAGTTTCATTAATGAATAAATTGATCGTATTTTGACTTTTTCTACATTCACTTTGTATTAATTTTTCTCCTTCATAAGTTTTTTTTTTTTTCCTGACGTTAGTATATATATTTGATTATGTTAACGTTGAGTGCTATTTTTCTAAAGTTCTCATGACAAATAATTATATATACGAATTTTAAAGCGGCTATAAAGCTGTTTAATCGGCCAAGAATTTTGGGATATCGTTGATTGTAATAGTTTAAATCTGACTATGTGCCAAGTAACGCTTACAAATTAGAGAAAATAATGACAATAATTTATATGTGCTGCACAAGAGGCTTTATATGAATCCAAATCTCTTGTGGATTATATATGTTTTCTTATCTAGAGAATTAGATATAATAAAAGAAGTGTAGGATCACTTAACCATAATGTAAAAGACCGAGTGATGTTAAAAATGCATTTTAAAGTAGAATTGATGTCAATCTAGCAAGACAACAATCTTATGGTGAAATTTTCTCGAAAAGTGAAAGATTTATGTAATCATATGTATGCAATTTGCATCAAAATGGAAATGATAATATATTAATGAACAGCCTAGAAAATCTATGAATCGAGTTTAGTTCAATAAAATAAGTCTCTTATGAGGATGCATTAAACATGTTATTACATGAAGATATACTTAAAGAAAGAAAAATTGAAGGTTTCAATGATGATGTTTTGTTTTCATGAACACAAGATCAACTTCGTGAAAGTGAATGAGATCATGGTTCAGGAAGACATTATCAAAACTTTTACTAAAATCGTTAACATTTTTAAAATTGTCAACAATCTCGATTACTACCAATATTAACAATTAAAGAAATTCAAAAAAATATAATAGTTAAAATTGATTTAGGTGTTATGATTGTAAAAAATACTGGCATTATATAAAAAGTGTCTATTTGATCATTAAAAAAAATTATACTATTAAAGATAAATAAAAAAAATTATGAAGAGAATATTGAAAAAGTTATTTGTAATATGTAAGTTTTAAAATTAGATGTAAATGAGTAGTGTATAGTTTAGTATGATCAAATATATGACACTAAGAGAAGATCTCTTTACTAATAAAAAAACTAGTGTCAAGTACATTGGGATGGGTTAGTACTGGGGATAATACATATCTTAAACTTAAAGTTAAATGTAATATCAACTTATAAAATTCTAATGAAAATATAAAACGTCTTTCTAATATATTTAATATACCAAAGTTATAAAATAATATTATGTTCGTAAGAAAACTTTTAGTTTAAAATATAAATGTCGAATATTGAATTGTAATGCTAATTATATTAAAAAATATGTAATTGACACTAATAAGAGACTTTAGAAAGAAAGAAAAAGAACCGATTACCACATTCTGATAATGAGTAAAAGTGTTAGTTAGACCATAGTACATCAAATTCAACGTTTCATGTCTGTATAAAGCATATGGAGATCCATTACCACTTTATTCACGAGAAGCATCACTTCTTAATAAAAGACTTCCTTGAATTTCTCCTAACCCTTAGATATCCTTTCATATATTTTTAAATTTTCGATAGAAAGAATTTATTCATGCATTCTTTCTTATTCTGTAAATCGGGCTAAACGAGTGAATCGAAGCATAAATATTTTTTTTTCTTGCATATCATATCATCCAAACTCGCTGTGATGAATGTAGATTGAAAAAATTTATCTCGGCGTAATGAGACAACTCGGGTATGTCTGGAATAGAAAATGGGTGGAGGAACTGGACATAAAGACAAGTTACTAGAAAAACTATCGATTTTTCTTTGGTAAACTCAATTTCTCAATATATTATTTTCAGAGGCCACTTTCTTTATCGCTGACAGGGTAAAATTTGGCTGATTTTAGAACCATCCTTGTGTGACTTAGATGACTATCGTGATCAACATACTCGACGACTATCGTGATCAACATACTCGACTTTTTATATTAAAATTTCTTTATCTTTTCCCAATCGAGTCAGTCACGGAGAAATATTTCTTTTAAGAAAGATAACCAATATATCCCTATTTATTTTCCTCCAAAGGAAAAATGATAAAAGGATAAAGGGTTTCAAGACACGTTGGGTTTTGATCCATTTCTAGTACATCACCAACTAATTCTCACGAGTCTTTTGTAACCAAGACAATTTAGTTTTCTCAAAATCCTTTGGCAATACCACGAGTCTCAACAACAACAATACGTAAGTTTCCTCCAATATAAAAGCTCTCATATCATTTAGTTATAAACAAAAAGGTAGAATTGATGAACATCATAACAAGTGACTAAGTAGCGGATATTTTGCCAATGATCTAGAACTTGCATCTCCAATTTTATTTTATTTTATTTTTTACTTCGTTGTACATGCTTTAGTTATCAATTTTCAATTAACAAATTAGTATTAGAGCTGAAGGTTATAATCACATAAAAGATGATTTCTTAAAATAGAAATTGTCATTTCTGTAACACAAGTGGTTAGCCAATTGGTTAGTGATTTGCATGTGATTTAAAATTTACATGTGGTTAATACACACCCCACTTGGGAACTAATGATAAAACCTCAGTGTTGAAACGAGGTTATTTTCACTTAGTCTACCACTTGAGCTATGGATCGGTACGTGGGAAGATCCATCTCTATATCTTAGAAAGTTATATTATCTCAGTCATAACTTGAAATTATAAGCTAGTTCAGTGTTCCACTTGATCTTCTACACAATACAAGGACTTCTATGAAGAGTAAGACATACTAAAAGAGATGTGAAATGAGACTTTTTACTCCAATGATTATACTTTTCTGCTTACCATGGACACTAAATGAGTGGTTAACACTTCTTGACTTGTTATAATGTAATGACTTTTTGGAGGTTAGCACTTCTTGACTTATTACAATGCAATGACTTTTTGGAGGAACGTGATAGGTAATAAAAGAAATGTGAAATAAGATTTTTTTTTTTATTCTATGATGACTGTATTCCCGTGGACACTAAATAAAGGGTTAACATTTCTTAAATTATTATAATACAATAACTTTTCTAAAGAATAAGACGGAATAAAAGGGATGTAAAATGATATTTTTCTTATTTGGAGAATATATATACTAAATGAGTAATTTAAATTTCTTGAGCTATTACAATATAAGGATTTCTATTGAGAATAAGATAGACAATTAAAGAGATGTGAAATAAGATTTTGTTTGTCAAGTGACTATACTTTTCTGCTTTACTTCCAATGGACCTAAAATGAGTGGTTAACATTTCTTACGCTATGCTTTTATTAATAGCATGTATATGTTTGAGAATACACCACCAGTTTTTAAATGATGTGGAACAAATAATAGTGTTAATGTAAGACCCGACCTGAGTTCCCGCAAGTGCATGTATGCGTGTGAGTATGCATTTCATAAACTACAATTTACTGTAACACCCCGGATTTTCAGGGGCTGTGTAGGAACTCGGCCTCTAAATTCTCGGGTGTCGCTTATATCTTAATTGTGATGATTTGTACATAAATCAATTTAAATGACCAATAAAGGGATCATCTGAAACATAAACCACAACCACAACTAATGTACTGAAATAAATGCGACTAAGAAATACAAGTCTATAGGAATATCAGATGGGTCGCACAAGGCGTCACCCGATAAAATTTATATAAGAAATGGTGCGTTAGATCCCTACTCAACAACCCACACTGTCTACGATGATCCGCCCATAAGCTGGAAGTAAGAAGCTCCCATTCCTCATCCATGCTCACACCGCTCGGCTCGTTGAGCTCCGCCTCACCTACATCTAGTAAAGAGTCTATTAGGTGTTTTAAAACACCGTCCCAGAGTGGGAGTGAGTAGCTAACTTAGTGCTTATTATTAGCCTTAAGTTACAACTAGTAGCAATTATATGATGAATTTAATGAAAGACATACATTCACAGATCCCTAAATAGTCTTGTTAATGCATATGCATGTATTATGATATGATGCATGACCTCCCAATAACACTCCCTTAAGCGACTTCATCTCACAATCACGCATGACTAACACTCCCTCATTGTGACCTCAACTGCCGAGTCACCAAATCATAGCTAATGCGATGCATGAATAATGTTAGCCGAGTATTTAATTAATTTCGTTCATCCAGCATATTGGAAAAACTGGTACACCCTACGTATTATTGCCCTCAACTGTTTGCGAGGCCAAGACTCCTCAACGTGCGAGGCCAGGACCTTACGATTCTTGATCCCAATCGGGTTCCCCATCCTCGATTTCAAGCACATAGGGAGTGCTGAGAAGATGGGTCGCTCGCAGTCACTACGGAGAGGCTTGTCACCCTAGCGTATGCAGACAACTTGGACATAGTGTCCCATTCCACCATGACCGACTCTCAAATCAGTGGATCGGTTTCAAATAGTTATTAATAGGATTCAGTGGTTGAAGGGTGTTCCAGGTTCTATACAGGCGTGAGTAGACATGACTAACAAACATGGTTGGTCAGTAGGCGAACTAGACCGTGCGAGTTCAGGCGAGCACGTGATGAACGACATCAAGTACAAGCGACCTATGTAGCCTAACTATTGTCGTCCATTTACATCCGCCCAAATCTGCTAGTTTAGCCGCAGGATGGTCTTACCAACGGGACCACCCTCTCCCACCTTAGTTCCTTGACCAACCCAAGGATTTGACGTCGTTCAATAATATTCCAACAATTCAGGATTTGTCTTCTAACCCAAGTGAAGTCATGCATTCACACATCAAAAATAAAAACTTAGATTTTTTTACAATTGCAACTACTAACAAAAATATGAAATAAATGTATATGTGTGTTGTGTGGGGTTGTGACGCCCTGAAAATCGGGGGTCGCGCATACGCTCAACTCCCGAGTTTTCGAGAGTCACTTACAACCGTTTTCATTATTAAGCATTTAATCCAGTTTAATAGCACAACGTGAAATTTTCTGAAATCATGAAACACAACCACAAGTCCACTGAAATGAAGAGATCAACATACGTATATATACATGTCCAAAACAATAAGGGGATCGCACATGACATCACCCAAATAAAATTATAAAAAATACATAGGTCCAAAAGAATATGAGGCTGAGTCCACTCTCAGCAGTCCAAACCCGCCACTCAAGCTGGCGAAGAATCATCCATCAGCTGGAAGTATGACAGTTCCTCTTCCTCGTCGAGAGTAACATCGCCATGCTCCCCCTGCTCTGCATCCCCTACATCTACGAGAGAGTCTGGTTGGTATTTTAAAACACCGTCCCAGAGTGAGAGTGAGTGATCAACTCAGTAGGTGCTATTAGTCTTAAGTTACAACAGGCAACAATTATAATATGAATTTAATAAAATACAGGCATTCATCAATTCCTATAAACTTTTAATTAAATGCATGGATGTGAGATGATATGATGCATGCCCTCGCCACAACGCTCCCTCGAGCGACTCCGTCTAACGATCGTATATATCAACACTCCCTCATTGCGACCTCGATTTTTGAGTCGCCACCCTAGCTAATGGATGTAGTGCGATCGTGTTAGCCGAGTTGTTAATTAGGTCCATTCATCCAGCAGATTTGAGAATCTGGCACATCCCACAAATCAATTGCCCTAAATTAGTTGCGAGGCCATGACCCCCTAACGTGTGAGGCCAAGTCCCCGCGATCCTTGATCCCGTCGGGTTCCCCATCCCCGACTTCAAGCACATGGGGAGTGCTGAGAACTGAGATCGCTCGCAGTCAGTACGGGGAGGCGCGTCACCCCAGCGTAAGCCGACAGTTCGGGCACAGTGTCTCATTCCACCATGCCCGGCTCACGAGACAGTGGATCGAAATTCAAGTGGTTATCAGTGGCTACATTGGTAGCAGGGTGTTCCAGGTTCCATACATGTGTGAGCAAACATGGTTAACAATCAGGATTTGCCACTGTGTAGGCTAAACCGCGCAAGTCAGACGAATACGGGATGAATAACATTGGGTACTATAGACCCATGTAGTCAAACTACTGCCGCCCATACGCATCCGCCCAATTCGCGGGTTTAGGCCCAGGGTAGTTCAACCAACGAAACTACCGTTTAACCTCATGTTCCTGACTAATCCATGGTTCAATGATGATTCATAGCATACTAACATCAAGGTTATTATCCAACATACAGTATCATGATGCATTCATCCTATCATACACATCAATGTTCCTAACAAGCATGTTATAATACCGTAATTAGAGTGCACGTGAGGAGTGTGAGTGGGCGAGGAGACGAAACGTCTCCTACGCACCTAGGAATTTAAAATATGCAAGACAAAACATCATACATGTCATAGGCATCATCATAGGAAGGAATCACACCACATATGAGCATGTGAGCATCGATTATATCATCAAACATATGAGAAGCATAAATACAATCATGAAAAAGGAAGAACTAACAAACATGCAATTCCATACTTTTCTACCAAACACTCAAATCCTAAGGTCTCTCTAGATTTCACACATGCTTCACCCAAACAAGAAAAATTATTAAACTCATGTTATGATTGGTGCTAGGCCACCTAGGATTAATAGTCCGCACCTTGAATTCGATGGAAGCTCGGATGTGACCTAGAAATGGGGTTTGAGGGTTGACCGGCCGGGATTCCTAAAACTAAAACCTTGCATATAAGAAATCTCATGTCAAACCCTTCTTAATGCTTGAATCCAAAAAAAAAATGGGGAGAGGTGGTTACCTAGATGCTCAACGGACGGTTTGGAGGATTGAGGCGGAGATTTCCTCCTTGGAGGAGAAATTGAGAGTTGGGTGGGTTAATGCCCTTGGTCCCACCTTGATTAGGGTCCACACATGCACCTCTCTACCCTCACCTCCACCTTTAGCTATCCTTAGTAGTTGGAGAAAGGTGGAAGCTACGAAGAGAAGGTTGTCGTAGGATGGTGGTGGAAGTTACGAGGAAAGAGAGATTGATTTTTGAAGGTTGAAGGAAGTTATGAAGGAGAGAGGGGGTTTGTTGACAATTAAAGAAGGTTATGAGGGAGAGAGAGTTGTGGTTGGAAGGATGGAGGAGTTATGAGAGAGAGCTAGGTTTATTTCCCTAGAGTTGGGCCCCTTGGCCTTATGTTTCTATAGTTTTCCAAAATAGACTCTTAGAGCTACTATTGATGTTGTGGTGGCCTCAAGACTCCTATGACCACCAAATTTGGTGTGCACGTGCCTCATGGCCCAATGAGGGGCCATATAAAAATTGGAAGCATTCGGATGAACGGATATGAGATCTGAGTAGGTGATCCCGATTTGAAAATGGCCCTGCAGGGTCCGTTTCGATCGTTGGGGGTAGTTCTGGTGGTCCCCTGGCCATGAAATTTATAGGGTAGGTGGTCCATGGTTAGATGAAGGATCATACAAATTTTGGAGTCGATCGGATATTTGGTTTGATCGTACGGGTCCGACGTGCGATCGACGATTATCGTGCCACGATCGGGGCCCATGTTTTGTTGATGGGCTAGGCCCGCACATTAGACCTTCACCGAAAATTTAGAAGAAATTCGACAGCTGGAAAGTCCGGAGTCTCAATTTCATTTGCAAGTACCAGATTTAAATTTTGGCATTGGTGGGGTGCATACGGCCTGTGCCAGATCCCAGTTCTGGGTGTCTATAGGGTCTGAGGTCCGCGATGGACCTAAAGCCCAGTGAGATCTCGTGTTCCCTAAAGTTTTGTAATTTTTTGACATTCTTGCGTCGTGGTATGGGCCGCACGGGCTGTTGCTAAGTACAAACGGTCATCTGCCTTGGTTTTCCACATTAGGTCCTATCATGACCTGCCTAGACTACTCTGTAGGATTAATCCTAGATCATTTTAGGTGTGGTAACCCACCACAAGTGGCTTGATCGAACGGTCCTGCGGCCAGTCCTACGTGGACGCCCCAGGACGCGGTGCTCGTTAGACGGGATGTTACAGGGGTTAACTAAGAGAACAAGAGCTACACATCATTCATACAATAAGGATTATGCAATCATACATGCCACAAGAAAGGTTATACTAGGATCACATATGAAATGAACACATCATACCAAATCAAGCTTAATCATGTTAAAAAATAAATAAACAACACTCAATCATGTCATGGAATTTAGTAAAATCATACATGAAATGAACATGCCATACCAAAATCAAACCCAATTATGTTGAAGAACAAATAAACAACACTCCTTCATTTCATAAAATTTAGGGAGACCTATTATGTACGGTCTTGGCTAGGTTCTCTCTAGATTACTCAAGCTTCTCATCCTAATATTTATAATCATTAAACTCATAGTAAAATTGGTGCTAAGCCACCTAAGGATAATAGTCTACACCTTGTGACGAACCGCTCGATCCACGGCACCCGTAGGGTTATGGTGTTAGAAAATCATTGTTAAAATGCCTAAATAAGCATACAAACTTGTAAGAATTGGAAGGGATTAAACACAATACCTAAACCTACAAACATAACTCAATACCTACCTTTAATCGTCACCGAATCGACACCAATGAAGGACAACATTGATATGGAGGAGATGAGAGGGTGAAGGTGCACAAACCCTCATGCTTCTAAACTCTCTCTCTCTCTCTCTCTCTCTCTCTCTCTCTCTCTCCTCCTTTCTCATCTTTCTCTTCTCTCTTTCTCCCTTTCTTTCTCCTATGGCAAATTCATAAGGGGAGAGGGGTGCTCAAATGAAACCCGTATTTAGGGCCAAATGAAACCCGTATTTAGGCCCAAATGAAACCTGTATTTAGGGCCAAATTTGGTGTAAATGACCCCAAGGGCTAGGTTTTTACTATACTAGCCCTACAAGAGGGTCTTTCTAACCTCTAGGGCCCACTATGGGCATACATATTGATATACACCATAGGATAGTTAGCCCTAACGATAATCTACGTATGGACATGATCGACCCGCAATTTGGATGTGTCGATCAACAGATATGATTAGAAGTCTGTTTAACGGTCACTGATAGTCGATCAGGGCCACGACTATACAGATATGAGCAGAGAAATATTCTTATTTCACGTGTGAAGTTTGGTCGTAAACCGATGGTCCAAATTTCTCAACTTTATATAAGAGTGAATGACCCAATTCACTTAAGTTTTAACTTCTTCCTTTAAGGTATTTACACTTCTCATGCACTCATCCTTTGGCTTAAGTTGAGCGGTTCTAGACAATACTCAGGTCTGACTCCCACGATGGACGTCAAGCCTAGTAAGACAGACATTATTATATAGTTTTGGAACTAGTGGCCCACCAACGAGTGGTCTAGAGCTTGTTCAGAAAATCAAGGCATTTCTATAATGAACTAGGTATTGAGATTTCTCGTGGGCAATGATTAGGGTTTGAATTAACTATATTCATAGTGTGACCTATTTATATCTAGTGAAAGTAGAGATTTGGTCATGATTACTCCAAACCATTAGTTTTAGGCTAAAAGAGTAACGGGGTTGATTTGGTCTATTAATAAAGATCCGGGCCTTATCCAACTTAGCTTTAGCTAGATTTTTAATTTAATTATGATTATCTTGATTAGTTAACAATGAGTCGATTAGATTTGGGTCCTATGTGAGTAAATCATGGAGCTAAACTTGATGTTCAAGTGATCGAACGGATTCGTTGGCTTCCTATGGTTGATTAATCGGACTTGTGCGGTTCTTTACTGGTTCCACCCGTGCATAAACTAACATTGAGTGTTAATGGCTAGTAAGTGATAATATAAGTTAATTACATTAAAAAAATTCAAGAATTTTTGGAGATCCAAAACAGTGAAAATTCGGAACGTTACATTTACGGTCCAGTGCCATTTCTCTGGCTGACAGGCGCCACTTGTGCATGACATCAACACCATGGAGACAGTGGGCTGCCCTTCCATAAAAATCACATAAAATAAAATTTAGGCTCTTCTACACGTTAATGGTATATACATGCAATTGAAATCAATTTAACCAGGAAGGATTGTTTAGGGCCTGTTTGATTTTTATCGTTTCACCAGGAAACGGGTAAATACCTTGGAAATGGGTGATTATTATCGTCTCACCTTTTTGGATATTCACGGGAAATTCATTTCTTGGAAATCGGTTCAAAAGTAATAGTAGCTATTTTAGGACCTCATCTTAATGTATATGATATATCTATTCCGTACATCCATTTTATCACAATATTTTGAGATATGACAAGAAAAATGAGTTAGATCCAACACTCAACTGGCCCATGCCAAAAGAAACAATGGCCCCTGGAAGTTTTTAATGGTAAGTATTTAATTCACATTTTTCTATGGCGGGGTCCATTTGAGTTTTGGATGTGGCTCATTTTTTGGCTTATATCGTAAATTCATTTGACATAATAGGTGAATGGTGTAGATATATGATATGCATCATGGTGGGACCCACAAACATTTCACAATATTTACTATTTTTACACCGAAAAAAGTAAGCCGTCAAATCAATTATGGGGAAGAGTGCAACAATTAAGGAGGGAAATATTTATTACCATTAGCGGGGTATTTCCCTGGGAATTGGAATATCCAACATGCCCTTAACATTCACATAAGATTTGTGGCTAGGATCTTCTAATGTGGGATGTTTGGAGACATGGTTCATCCATGAGAGCTAATGTGGGTTGAATGGCTTGGAAATGCCCACTTCCAATTCTTGAAGAGAGAAGTCTTATACTTCAACGGTGTACGTAATGTAATATGCATGTTTGGTGGATAGTTGCTCAAGTGCCCTTTAATGTGCAGCCGCGTCGCTGGTGGAAAATAAGGCACATGAATGTGGGATCAGAGTCTCTCGACTAGCAATCCAGTGACAAATCTTAAAGTTAAAGTTAGATATAATATCAACCTATAAGATTCTAATGAAAATATAAAGCATATTTCTAATGTATTTTATGTACCAAAGTTATAAAATAATCTCAAGTTCATAGAATAACTTTTACTTTAAGATACAAATATCGAATATTGAATTTCAATGCTAATTATATTTCTAAAAAAGTATGTGATTGACACTAATAAAAGACAAAAGGTCGATTACCACATTCTGATCACGAGTAAAAGTTTTAGTTAGATCATAGTACATTAAATCTAATGTTTCATGTCTGTATAAAACATATGGAGATCCATTACCACTTTATTCACGAGAAGCACCATTTCTTAATAATGGACTTCCTTGAATTATTCCTTACCGTTAGATGTCCTTTCATAGATTTTCGAACTTTTGACAAAAAGAATCTATGAATGCGTTCTTCCTCATGTCGTGAATATCAAGCTAGATGAGTGAATCTAAGAATAAAGACCTTTTTTTTTTGCTTGCGTATCGTACCATCCAAACACGCTGTGATGAATGTAGATAGAACAAATCTATCTCGACCTAGTGAGGCAACCCAGGTATGTCTGGAATAGAAAAGGGATGGAGGAACCGGACATAAAGACAAGTTACTAGAAAAGCCATCGATCTTCCTTTGGTAAACTCAATTTCTCAATATATTATTTTTAGAGGTTGCTTTCTTTACCGCTAGCAGGGGAAAATCTGGTTGATTTTGGAACCATGCTTATAGCTTGGATAGCTATCCTGATCAATATACTCGACTTTCTATATTAAGATTTATTTATCTTCTCCTCATCGAGTCAGTCATGGGGAAATGTTCCTTTTAAGAAAGATAACTGGTATATCCCTGTTTATCTCCCCCCAAAAGAGAAGTGATAAAAGGATAAAGGGTATCAAGACATGCTGAGTTTTGATCCATTTCTAATTCATCACCGACTAATTCTCAAGAGTATTTCATAAGCAAGACGGTTTGTTTTTCGCAAAACCCTTCGACAATACCACAAGCCTCAATAACTAGAAGACATAAGTTTCCTTCCGCATAGAAGCTTTCATATCATCCCGTTATAAACAAAAAGGTAGAATTGGTGAACATCATAACAAGTGACTAAGTAGCCGATATTTTTACCAAAGCAATCAAAGTAAATAAATTTCATCTTTTCATCTTTTCAAAAGAAGTTTAGGAATCATAGATATAGGTGACACTCGACAATAGATGATAGTGTTGAGAATTATTGCTAATTCATATTTTAAGTACATTACTTAGTGAGCATGCTTTGGTTAAATTAAATTAAAAAGGTGTTAGAAAACTTTCTTCTTAAAGTTGTGGAATTAGTGGACTTAGAAAATAGGGAGTCTTCTTCTTTACAAAGGTATAATGTAGTATGTATACAAGAAGTAAAAATGTCATCCCCTTTATATCATTGCTTTGTTTATGTGATTTTTTAAAGCAATTATATGGCTATCACATACCACTATGCCATTCCAGTCTTCCATACATCATACTTCAAGTACCCAAAAACTCAACTTGACTCGACGTTCACTGAGTTGAGTTGACCTGATGACTCAACTTATATTGAACTCGATATTTAACAATTAGACTAAAAGACGATTGGATTAATAACATATCTTTAGACCAAATGAGTATAAAACATCAACCTTACATGTTGCAAAAATGGTTCATGGTCAATTAGCAACTCACCAAAGATTTGGGGTTGGGGATTCAAATTTTGCTCCCACATGAAATTCTATTTAGTTGAGTTGATTGAGCTGAGATTTGAGTGGAGTTACATAGTTTTAGAACTACAACATATAATTACGGGCAAAAACAAATCAGGATTCATGACTTTTAAAAGACCTCATTCCTAATCAAGGATACATTGGTGCTTGTTTATTTCACCAATTACCATAATAATGTAAAGAAAACGTTCGATAATTACAAATTACTTTCCCTAACATCAATTGTAGTTGACTTACATATAATTGTCAATTCCTGTGTTTGATTTATCCATAGTAAAATCATAATAATGATATTTTTACATTATTTCAATGTTAAATTATCACCAAAATAAATTAATATTACTTTTTAGATTGGAGGTTTTAATGATAATTTTATAAAAAAGGTTCAATGGTTACAAATTATTTTACCTCTCTTAAATATATCTGCATTTAACCAATAATTGTTATGTTGGGTTTGGCATGGTAAAATCATAATAATGATATATTTCCTAAATATTATCAAGGTAATTGATGAAACAAAATAGCTTTTGGTTGCACCAAATTTATAATATCTCATGATTAATCAATCAATCTGCATAAGATTTCATGATATTTGGTGCAACCAAATGTACCTTTAATCACATATCTTATCATATTAGGATTTGATGTTACTTCTAGTTTCCTCATATTTGTTTTCTTGCTTTTTATTTGCCACGGGTCAACCACATTAGGATTTTCAGCTTGTAAGTGGGCCCATGATTTGATGATCCAGAAAATCATCTTTTATCACCAACCATAAACGGACCATGCCATGAAAATTTGCCACATTGGAAGATCCTAGCCAACAATCAAAATCTTTATTTTTCATTTGAACATGAACTGCTGCTATTCTCAGCACACTTAAGGAGCCAGCATGTTGCTCGATCAGGCCCTAGTTAAGGCCCATCTTAGACCATTAACATCATAAATGGGCCTAATCTTTGGCCAGGGTGGGCCTGAATAGAAAACCTTGCAAAATGTATCCTTGGGCCCAATATATCCACTCATTATATGGACTCTAAAATAAGTTCTTTAACCAGCCCATTATTAGGGTGATGGCAATGCGTTGAGTTCAAGTCGGGTGGAGGTACTCGTCTAGTAAGTGGGTCAAGAATTCTGGTCTGAACCCAACCTATGGCCCAAAATCCTGTGACCCAACCCAACCCACTCAGAATTCATCGGACCCAAGCACGACTAAACCCAACCTATTCAAGCCGGGCTCGACAGACCCAACCCAACCTACCATGACAACAATTAGGTTTAAGAATGGATGACCCTGAGCCCTACTGGATTACTAAACCAAAGAAGAACTCTGGCTTGGACTAGACACATGGCCCAATACTTTGTGTTCTGACCCAACCCACTTAAAACTCATTGAGCCACCGGTCTAACCCACACCAATTTAATTCTAATCAGGTCAAGCCCCATTTAGTAAAGGAGCCATGAGTTTTGGCCCGAACCTGACCCGTGAACCATTACCATGTGCCCAACCCAACCCACTTAAAACTCATCGAGCCCAAGTCTGCCCCAACACCCCTTCAATGTCCAGCCCCCCAGCAATCCATTATCTTGTGGCCCGACTCGACCCACTTAAAATTGATTGAGCGTGAGTGTGACCCCACCCATTTAATTATAAGAAGGCCAAGCCAATTTATTAAATGAGCCAAAAAGTCTAGCCCAACCTAACCCCTGACACATTAGCTTATGGCCTGACCTGACCCAATTAAAACTCATGAGCGCCAGTCTAACCTGACCCATTTAATCACAATAACCACTTAAACTTCATGGACCCTTAGTCTGACCAGACCCATTTAATTTCAATGATGTCGGGTGTGACCCACCCAAACCGACCCAACATTAGAGTAGTCAGGTTTAAGAATGGAATGTGGGCCAACTGGGTTGGGTTTGAGCTAGGTCAGGTTGGTTCATATGGCCCGACCTGCTGATAAGCTACACGGGTGGATTAGATCAGGTAGGGTTGAAACATGAGCCCAACCCATTTTCTTAAAGAAGCTGCGTATTTTGAACCCAATCCCAACTCAAAACCCATTTAGCAGGTCGTTGAAGGCCAGAAGCCATAGCTTTAAAACCTGCTTATTCAATTCGAAACTCGGTCAACTGTATATTGAAAACTCAGTAACAGGACTGATTAGACGGAGATAGAGCTGGGCACGGGACTACATGACTCGGAAAACTCAACTCATCCGGCTCATTCACGCTCGACTTGATCTGAACTAAGTTGACTTCATCAATCCGAACTCAAACCGATTCAAGTTCAGGTCACCTAGTAACTCGACTCAACTCGACTCGAAATCTAACTTAGTGCTTACTCAACTTGATCCCAAATTGGATCTCTCTCTCTCTCTCTCTCTCTCTCTCTCTCTCTCTCTCTATATATATATATATATATATATATATATATATATATGACATTTCAAATCTGAAAAGCTGTGTGGTCGATGAAATTGATGAAGAGGCTACAATTCTGACAAGTGCACTTAAGTTTTGAGTTGTGATTTTAGCCTGTGAATACCCGTTGCACTTGACATAACTTGGTACTTGTGATTGGGTCAAGCTCAATCTAAATTAATTTAAGCTAGACCCAGACTCAGATCGAGTCAGGTATGATGGACTCGGTATCATGTCAGGTCAAGTTCAGATTAGGCGTATTTCAAAACTAAATCAAGTTAGGTTAGCCCTGAGTCCGACTTGACCCGATGCTCGGCTCTAGACGAGGACTCTGACGAGTCCAAACTTCAATGCCTGGTCCGGCCGGTTGCTAACGTTTATTTTTTTTTTTACACGCGCGCACACACCCCCACACACTCATGGCCAGTTGCTAACCTTAGAAAAAATTAAAAAACAAGCACACACCTCACTCGCTCATGCTAGTGGAATTTCACCACCTATAGGTACTCGAACCCCTGACCGGGTGTCGAAACTCCTGAGAGTGTACCACCGAAGCAAGATTATCCATCATCTAACCTGGGTTCATGCACATAATAAAGATGTGACGTAACTAATGAGTGATATGAGTGTGTAAAAGCAAGCTCTGTTGGGTAATCCAGATCCCCACACACTCACGGCCAGTTGCTAACCTTTTCTTTTATTTTTTTTCACACACGCGCACACACCCCCACAAACTCACGGCCAGTTGCTAACCTAAATTCAACATAAAATGCATTTAGGTGGACCGCTTGATTCTCAACCCACAATAAAAACAAGGTAATCCAGACCATTGATCTACTGATGGACTGTGCACCCGAAATTTCCACATTGGACTATACTAGTTACCAATCTCTGGCCATTCATTTGAATTTGAACCGTTGATCTTTTTCTCCATTCATAGGTGAAAATTTGAATTATGATTGTCCTTCTGATATGATTTTTCGGTGCTGGGCCATCTACGTTGGGGCCCAACTGACCAATGGTCTGGATCAGTAAACCAAACCCACTGTTGCAAACTAAGAAAAGCTAGTATATTGTGCGTATCTTCGACAGAGTACCATATAATACGTGTTTAGATGAACGTGTGTTGTCTACAATGAGGCTGGTTTTACCACGCGGTGTATGAGGCCCACCTTGATGTTCTTATGAAATCTAATCCGTTCATCATGTGACCCCCCTCGTTTTCTCCTTAAAACTGGCTGATTCAAAACTCAGGTGGGCCACACCATGTAAAATAATTCCATAAACCTCTAAAATCACATGGTTGGCCCAAATGAGTTTTGGAATGGCATGATTCTTGGATTGTCCACTCATCATGGTGGGCCACATCTTATGAATGGATTCGATGTCAACTTAAGACCACGGGAGGCCCTACACACAATCTGAAAGGTTTCAACGGTCGGTATCTCAATCCCAACTGTTCATTTGGTGTGAACTAAAGATATTTTGGATTGGGCTGATTTTTGGGTGTGTGGTGAATCTTATGGGCCACGCCTTATGGACGGATTGGATGTCGTCCGTACATCACAGCGGCCAGCTTATTCAAGAAACTCTGTATCCGGCCTAAAAACAAATCTCAGATTTTCAGCTCAAGTAGCCAAAATAGAACATGGGAAGCACGACAGCCACACGACCTTTTGAGAATCTCAGTACCTCCTATGATAGTTAACCACCATTTTCAAAATAGTGGTGACTCATCTTCCTCACATATGGCACTGATGAACAGCTATCCAGACCATTCAAATTACTAATAAGTTTGTGGATGGAGCATAAGTTTAAATTCTCATTGATCAATTAATCCGAACCATTTAATAGGTGGCCATCAAATGCATGGTTGAAACTAAAACAGTGAGTTTTCCAAATTCATATGGGAAAATCAGATGATTACTTTCATATTTTCAGTGTAATATTGGATGGATTAGATCACTGTAACCATTCTTAAAATGGTGGTGAACTAGCACAGGCACCTATCAACTCCGTGACATTGTCACACCCCTCATTTTTTATATACCAATACAATGAATAAGGTCATTTTCATTGGCCTTTTATCCCGCAGGATGACCTGTCGCTTTTCTCAACAACCACATTTATCTATGCTACCCCATGCAATTTTGCTATGACTATGATATCATGGTTTTTTGTGGTGCATTTCAAAGTTCAAATAAATAAATAAATAGTGTAGTTGAATTTTTTTAATTATTTAAATATAATTAAATTAAAAAATGAAAGGGAGTGCATTTGACTTTACAAGGCAGGCCATGATATTGAAAAAGAGATTTGTCATGTGGCTTCCTCCATAGGAGCCAAGGTATTTAATGGCCGTATTAGCGGTTGATGACAGCCACCATAATTGCTGCTATGATATGGGCCGTAACAGTTGCAATGGTCTTATGATATTCATTAAAAATTTGTAGTGGCATTATAATGCGTCATTTGGTCATTTCTCATACAATGGGCATTACAATTCTGTAAATAAATTGCAGCTCTTACGTAACTAGTTTTTAATACCTTGCTTGTATTACTTATAAGAGAAAATGAGAGAGAGAGAGAGAGAGAGAGAGAGAGAGAGAGAGAGAGAGAGAGAGAGAGAGAGAGAGAGAGAGAGAGAGAGAGAGAGAGAGAGAGAGAGATTGATTGATTGATGTAAACATTGTAACAATAAACTCGATTCAATTGGAGTAATTGTAATATGTATCATCCAAGTGGGCCCCACTTATTGGGAGATAGAGAAATAAGTTGTGATGGTTACGGAGTAATCGACTTCCCATCACTCCAATAGTTTCTAAATTGTATGAGCAATTTTCTTCTGCAATTTTGATAACCATATGGAGGTTGTATTTTTGTAAAATACATGAATGAGTCATGACTAAGTGAAATCTGATAGGCTTTGATCACCACTTCGATGAAGTGCATATATATCAACTATGGAAGATATGAACCCGGTTACATCATTATCACACGCTTTACAATGTAAGAATGAAGAAGAGCGTTCCTTAAGGCCTTTTTCTATATCAAAGAAAGTTGTGTAACATTAATATGAAGAAGTGAGACATTCAAATAATCTAACGCTGGAACATCCATCTTATCTTCCTGCCTTTGAAATCAAGTAATTCAAATAATCAAACATTGGAACATACATCTTATCTTCCTAACTTTGAAATCAAGTAATCACCTTTAAGTTGACAATTTCTACTGTTATATATATATATGTGTGTGTGTGTGTGTGTGTGTGTGTGTGTGTGTGTGTCGGGAGGGTGGGAAGCCCGGGGCTTAAAAATCAAGTCAATCCATGACTTGTGTGGGCCACACCACATATAAAAGTTGAGAGGGGTTACCCTCCGTTAAAACATTCAGAATCATTTGTTGGGCACACCGAGATGTGGTTCACAAATTCAGCCCATCTAGTATGTGTGTCCCACTTGGATGGCGGGGATGCACCATTCCATGATGAGCCCAGGGCTTAAAAATCAAGTCAATCCATAACTTGTGTGGGCCACACGACATACAAAAGTTGAGAGGGGTTACCCTTCATTAAAACATTCATAATCATTTGTTAGGCCCATCAAGATGTGGTTCACAAATCCAGCCCATCCATTATGTGTGTCCCACTTGGATGAGGGGTTAGGCCAAGTTTCAAGCACATTCAAATTTAAGCAGGCCCCACCAAGTACTTTTATATGTTTTAGGTATGCATTCACATGATTTTAGAAGGTATTGCTCACTTGAGTTCCACATATGACTGATTTTTAGAATATCCCATATTTCAAAAGGGGAACCATCAAAGATACCATGTTGATGTTCGACACACATTATGGTGGGACCTATGGAGCTCGACCTCATGGGAAGTTGACAAATCCAGCCCATCTAGTATGTGTGTCCCACTTCGATGAGGGGTCAGACTAAGTTTCAAGTGCATCCAGATTAAAGATGGGCCCCACTAAGTACTTTTATATGTTTTAGGCATGTATTCAAATGATTTTAAAAGGTATTGCTCAATTGAGTTCCACATATGACTGATTTTTGGAATATCCCATATTTTAAAAGGAGAATCATCAAATATACCATGTTGATGTTCGACGCACATTATGGTGGGACCCACGGAGCTCGACCTCATGGGAAGTTCCCATGAGCTCTACGGCATGGAACCCTTTCTATATATATATATATATATATATATAAAACTCGATTCAGTTAAGACTCGGCTCAAAAAATGGGCCAAACGGACTGATTTGTCACATTTTAAGGTTCGCTCCTCCTTTAGCATGAATTGTCAGCGACTTGCTTTACATTCAAATGGCAACTAAATACTTAGATCCGAACCGATTATCAGGTAGTCCCTACCTTAGATGGGCCATAACCCAAATTTCAGACCATTAGCTTAATCCCAACCCTTGGATTGGTGGTTCGTTTTAGGAAAAAAAAAGAATGGTCAAAAGAAGTTTCATTGACTTCTATAGCCATTTATTTCTTTCCCCAAAATCTCCTTCCATAGAATAGTTAACACCGTTGGGAGGGTTTCGAGGGGTGGTCCACTGATTAAACGGTCCACATTGACCAGCAAAGAGCACCAACCAATGGCCTGTAGGGTTGATGCCACTTATTAAATGGTTCTAGTTGTATACTGGTTCCTACTGGAAATGATCAACCAGTTGCATTGTTCATTGGGAACAATTCAATTAGCAATCTGGACCGTCCATCCATCACACCATCCTAACCGTCTATTCATTGACCCATAGATCAGATGGTTAGTATCATTTACCAAAGTGATCGTCCGGAATCATAAGAAACCAAGGTGAGGCCCTCCAAATGGATGATTCAGGTTGTTTATTGGACCTACCTTTTCTTGTATGGATCTGCCTGCGCATGAAGCATAAGTTAAAAAAAATCCAGACCATCCAAGTGGTATGGTATACTGTGGATGGAGCATAGCCTGAAAATCACAGTAGTTGGATAATCCCAACCGTTGGATTTTGCAATCGAACTAGGGTCACGGGCCACTTTCTTTCCTAACCATCCATTCGATGCTATCAATTGGAAGCATGGTATGATCTATCATTGTAATTTTTTGGCACAATTCATTCACAATGAGGCCCACGATCTGGACGGTTTGGATGGACATACATGTACAGCAAATGAACACTAGATGAGCAATGGCCAATTCGCAACACACGTGTGTCCATCCCATTATGGAATATATGTGCTTGATCAGGTCTTTCCATCAGCTTGGCTATGCTGCTTAGATCATCTGGATAACAATTCAGGTCATCATACATCTCTCGTGGGCCACAGCATAGGAAAAAAATGGACGGCTAGAAATTAAAAAAAAACTTACTAACTTTTACATTGTAGCCCATTTGAGGAGCAAAACTGCCTGATGTTTTAGGTAAAAGATGTAATCATTTCAACTAAATAGAAAGGTTAGATCTTAGGCACGTGTTCCAAGTTGGAACATGAGCCAGAGCGTGGATGGGCAGGCATCTTCACGCGTGTGGAATTAGCACAACCCATCAGGTTTTTGAATGTGCAAAGACATAGTGCCAGCGAATCATCATCATTTAAAACTCTAGCAGAGTATGATGATCATGGGCAGTCACTTAGAAATCACTAAAATATTACATACGTGGCACATAAATAATTGAAATTAAACCATCTAAATTATTAGCCAGACGTGTAATGCACTAAAATAATTTGGGTTTATTTAATTATCTTGACTATCATATTGGTGGACATTTATTGGATGATTAAAATGTAAAATATTAGATGATTTTATTCAACATACGAGTACCGCTTCAATAAGAGGTTATAACATTTTCAAACACTTTATATCAAAGGGTTTTAAGTTGCAGCTAAAGTTTTTGTGTGAAATGACATTTTTGCCCTTACTACTAAAAGCATATCACATTTTTTTTCATTGAATGTAAATTGCATGCAATAAAAATTATTAAAATTTTCATTAAACCTTGAGACAAAAAAAAAAGAAGAAGAGGTTCTATGTACTATTACATCATTAATGTGATACATCACAGGTGTTGCTTTTTCATTAGACCATGTCATAGCAATAATGAATTTGTAGCTTTAATTAAAGATAATATCCGTCTCTTTAAAGATGTACTCGAGTTGAACTGAATCAAGTTTGACACAACTCGACTCGGCTTGGCTACTAGCTTACCTAGGTTGAACTTGGCTTGGCTTGGTTTGATATGGTTAGCCGCTCGAGCCAATTCAGTCTGAGTTCAAGCTAAGTTCGAGTATATGCAGCATTTTCACAAACACATAGAGTTCACTTTCAATTTTTTACTAAATGTAAAATGACGGCGGTTGTTTGCCAGTATTTTATCAAATACTTTGTTGGTAACATCAAAATCAATAATAATATAAAAAAAGTGTATTTATTTCATACACATACCTTTCTTGCCATTAGTCGACACTTCATTGAGTCATTTCATCAAACACTTGGTGAACAACATTAATATCAGAGTAACCGAGTCATTGAACTGGTTCGATTCGAGTTGAGTCGAGCTCGGGCAAGTTCGAACTCGGTTTAAATTTTTTTGAGCTAAAAAAATCAGCTCAACTCGACTTGAACTCGGTTTCAAAGCGACTCAAATCAAATTTTTTTGAGTTGAGTCAAACGAGCTAAGTCAATTCATGTACAACCCTACGTTTATTATAAAATCAATACATGTCATGTGTATAATATTATTGTTTAAGTGCCTACTAAGATTGCAACTCAAGTTTGGATGACCAATTCAAGCACAGGTTGAATTGATACCCAGAACTATAGCTCAAGTGGTAGATTGAGTGAAAGATATCTCGTTTTAACATTGAAGTCTTGGTATCAATTCCCTAGGAGGGGAGGGGGGGTGGGTAACAGTGAAGTGTGATCTGACAATGGGTTAACTAACAAGCTAACAAAAAAAAAAAGCACAGGTTGAATTGAATTGTCACAATTTGTGAGTTGCGTTAAGGATGGAAAACTCTAGCACGATTTGAAAATCAAATTAGATTTAGGTTAAGCTACTTCAAGTCATATTTGGAATGATCACATGTTTGTAGGTCAAGATGCATTGGCTTAAGGTTGATTCCATGTGACTTTGAATCGCCAATCTAATTACTTGTATTTAAAATGTATCGGTGGAAGAGATATGGAGGGGATCCTGACTTACAGATTGGTGGTGATATGTCGTATTCATAATTTATGAGAAATAAAATTACATGGTTTTATTGTGATTTTTAAAAAAATAAAATTGATTTGAATTTGATATCAAGTCACATGAAATCCATTCACCTAAACACAACAATAATTACCACTTCACATTAATTTCTATCAATTAAGTGTTCCCTAATAAGGACGTGGATTCGGAATGCTCTGTAGGCCCAACATGATGTATGTGTTTCATCCATTCTGTTCATCCATTTTTATAGTTCATTTTAGGGCTTCGTCCCAAAAATGAGAGGGATATAAATCTCAGGTGGACCACACCACAGAGAAACAATAGTGTTTGGATATCCACCATTAAAATCCTATTAAGGCCCACTGTAATGTTTATTTGACATCCAATCTATTGATTAGGTAATACAGGCCCAGATGAAGGGAAAAAAGAAAGACCAACTTGATCCAAAACTTTTATGATCCCCAAAAGGTTTTAAATGGTCGATGCTCATTCAACACTGTTTCATGTAATGTGGTCCAATTGAGATTGGGATATACTTAATTTTTAGTCTTATATCATAAACTGATATGAAAAAATAGATGGACGGCATGGATGAAACACATAGATCATGGTGGGGCCCACAGGGCACCGACCATCAGCCATTTGATGGTGGCAGGGGATTTGCCAATCCGTTTGGGATGGCTAATCAGCTACTTTTCAACTACCCATTGATTGCCACTGACTGCAAGACCTGGACGGCCGAGGCAGGCAGTTTTAGGGACAGGGCCCACCGTTTGTGTAGTCATTTACCGAGAAGCATGAATGTGTACGGTGGATGAGACAAATTCATTTAAGTAAGAAGGACGCAAATCTCCATCAGGGGACACGTGTAACCAAAACCTCTCTGAGCCCCACCGCGATGCCGGTTTTGAAATCCATTCCGTTCACCACTTGTACTCAAGCTGCTATTACAACAGCCACAATAATGAGGCATGTTCAAAACTCGAGTGGGCCACACCCCAAGAAACAATGCGGATGGAAACACAACCGTTGAAACCTTTCCAGGTCTGCCATGATATTTACATGCAAGCCACCCTGTTGAAATGATGGAAACACAGCTATTAGCCGGATACAAAACTTCTGCTGGCCCTGCACCATTTTTGAGATCAAGCTGTGAAACGAATGGACGGATCGGATATGACACGGACATCGACAAAGATTTTGGTTGCACGGTGGTGGTAGGAAATTCTTCCTCGATTAAGCCCCCTCCAACACGAACGCACCATACGTGCCAAAGCGGCACATGTGTACGAGATCCTGAACGTTCATCAAAAATCACGCGTGCATTCCACACGTTAAATATAGGCCGTCGGTTATCATTTTTGCTAATCATCCATCTCTTAAAATACATACACAGCGCCCGATAAATGGACACCGCCGGCACTAACGAACGCTCGGGATTCCCTGCACGTGTGGCACGTTTCACGGGAGGTGGTTTAGGTCCCTACGTGGATAAAACATATACATCACCGTCCGTGATGTATATGTTTTATCCACGCCGTCTATCCATTTTTAGAGATAATCTTACGACAGACCCAAAAAAGGGAAGTAGATCAAAGATTCAAGCGGACCACACCACAGGAAGTAGTGGTGACGATGACGCCTACCGTTGAAACCTTCTTAGGTCCCACCATGACGTTTATTTTCCATCCATCCCGTTCATTAGTTCACATAGACCTGGATGAATGGAAAACATAAATATTAGCTTGATCCAAAACTTCTGTGGTCCCCAAGAAGTTTTTAGTGGTAACCGTTCAATCCCCACTGCTTCCTATGGTGTAGTCCAATTGAGGGTTATATATCCGTCCATTTTGGGTTCATATCCTAAAATGACCTGCAAGAATAGATGGACGGAGTGGATAAAATATATACATCGCGGTGGGCCCCACATAGCCCCTGCCAGGACCGTCCGTCTCTAGCTAGGTATAGTGGGGGTAGTTTACAATCTGCATCCTTTTTACGTTTTGATGATGGACCTCTCTATCCACCGTAAGTAACTCTTTCATCACACGTTCGAGAGGCTCTGAGAATTTAAAAAGGGGCGTTGATACAGTAGAGCCAGGAGTACCGAAATAAGGTAGAGCCATATATCAAGAGTACACGTGGCATAGTTATGTGTCAATCCGTACCGCTTATCTAGTGGGCCCATGGATGGTTCATTCTCTAAATACACCTATTAGAAAATACACCTATCAGAAAATCATAACCGTTCTTTTTTCCTTAACTGTTTAGCAATCAACGTTGACCGTCGAAAATTTCATCCTACTTAAATGTATCTTTAAATATTAGCCGTCCATAATAAAGCCACTAGATGGAAGGTCTTAATTTATGTATTGACCTGCCATTTGTATTTTGGAGAGATGGAGCTACCCTACTTCGGTGCTCCCTGATCTACCATATCATCTCTGATTTTAAAGTCGTTGTGGGCCCACCACAGCCTCCGGGACAACGAAAACCAACCGCTAACTTCAAGCTGAAAACCATTCAAAAATCTTCTGAAATTTCTCTGTCTCTCTGTCTCTTTCTCTTTCAATTCTCCAAATGGGTGTCTCTAGATCATCACAATTGAAGGGCTAGGATTACATCTGCTCTACTCAAAGCCCCTCTTCCAACGGTCAGGATTCCTCTTCTCCCATACCCATGAGATGGATTTGTTTCAAGAAAGCTCCTTTGGAGAAAAGGTCGCAGCAGAGAAAGAAAGTCAGATTCTTGGGAGGGAAGAACTTCAAAACAGCCAGCTTCATTTAGCCGTTTGAATTCAAATCCAGAGGAGAAAGAGGGGACCATTTCTTTTCTTTAACGGTTGGAATTTTCAAATCTATTTTTCTTTATCTCTCTTTCTTTTCAGCTTTTGGACTTAGAAATCATTTGAAATTTTCTTTTAGACTCATTTCTTCAGCAATTGAGGAATTGAGCTTTTGAGAGTAGAAGAAAGACAGAGACACAACATAGATTTCCCTCCAAAAATAGCTTCTTCTATTTGAATTTTGTTAAATCCAAGCTTTTTCTGGTTTTGAAGTTATTCTTGCCTTCAGCTTTTCTAGATTTTCTTTTTTCCTGTTCTTAATCAGATTATACAGTATGAGAATTTGAGTTCTTATGGCTTGTCTTTCTCTGGTATGTCGTTCTTCTAGTTCTGTTCTTCTTACTGCCTAAATCCAAAATGCAGTCAGTTGTCAAGCGTTTTCAGCGAGGATAGAGATTCTTCGGATTGTGTGACTTTCCTGGTATTAGTAGCTTCACGAGCATTTCTAGAATCAGCCTAATTCACCGTTTCCCGGTGAAAACAACAGCAACCATCACCATAACCAGTCCTTTGTTTTTGTGTTTTTACTGTGATTTTGATGGGTAATGGAGGCTACTGGCATTTCCTAAATCCTTCTAATTATGCATCTATCCATTGAAGTAGGAATAAATCCAGCGATTATTTCGTACTAGGAATTCAGAATCTTAGGATTATGTGCTTTCATGGGTAATGGCAGATTTATGTTCTTGTCTAAAACCCATCTAACCATTTCCCCTTCTAAATAGAAAGCAAACTGTCAATTTTCATAATCAGTCGCTGTTATTTTCTGTAAGATTATGCATTTCAATGGGTAATGTCGGTTTTCATATTCATATCTCAAATCCTTGTAGTCCTGCCCGTTTCACTACCGAAATAGCAATTCATCCTATTCAATCAACTCTTCCTATTGTTATTTTGTCTATGGATAGAGGAATTGTGCAATTTGCGAAAGGATAATGGCCATTTCATGGACATGTTTCAAAATTTCCTAGTTTCACCATTTCACTGTCAAAATAGAAAGAAAACCAGCAATTCAGCGTAATTAGTTGGCCATTAATGTCAGTCATTACAGGTATTTCTCAAATCCAACAATTTTTATTTTTTTTTTTCATTTTCTTATCAAAATAACACGAAAACATGCATTCTGACATCATGAGTTGGTTGGCTGTATTGTTATTTTGTGTATGAATATCTTAGAATGATGTGATTTGGGAAAGGATAATTTTCATTTCATGGGCATGTTTTGAAACCACCTAGTTTTGCCAATTCGCCATCAAAATAGCTAGAAAACTAGCAATTCAGGTTTTCTAAAAGAGCAGAGCATCTCAGGATTATGGGATTTTGATGAGGAAAGGCAGTTTTTCATGCATTTCTCAAATGCAAGTAATTTCTCAATGTTTTTCTTTTCTTACCATAATAGCAAGAAAACTAGCAATTCGACATAGCCAGTTGTTCCTATTGTTATTTTGTGTCTGAGTAGAGAATCTTGGAATTATGTGATTTACGAGAGGATAATTCTCATTTCCATGTGTCAAAATCGCCTAGTTTCGTCATTGCACTATCAAAATGGCAAGCAAACCAGAAATTTGATGTAACCAGTCGAGATTTTCTCGAATACGTCCCGACGCATTACAATAACAATACATTGGGACTATATCCACTGGATCTATGGTTTTGTTCAGTGATCCAAACCATTTACAAGGTGGGCCTCACCGTTGATGGAGGACAGCTGAGGTGAAATTCTCCTTTTAGAATAGCTAATTACTTTGGTCATGTAACTTTTTTCTGTTGAATATGAAGCATGTCCTTGACAAGCATTTTGTGTGCCATTGATATGAATGTCTAGGATTTTCCAATCTTGAAGATTTTTAGGCAGCCACCTTCGTCCTCTAAGATCAATAATCCAACGGATATAGTCCCGACGTATTGTGCAAACCTGTAATCAGTCAGCCATTAGGCCCATTACTACTGTTATTTTCAAAAAGAACAGCGGATCTCAGGATCGTGTGATTTTGACGGGAAATTGCAGGTGTTTTCAGGCATTTAACAAATTCATCTAATTTCGCCATTTGCTTATCAAAATAGCAAGAAAACCAGCAATCCATCATAGCCAGTCAGTTGTTTTTGTTGTTATTTTCTGTCACAAAAGAGATTCTAATGATTATGTGATTTGTGGGTATGTTATAAATCCCCAGAACTTCTCTGTTTTGCCATCAAAATAGTAAGAAAACCAGAAATTCAGGGTAGCTCGCTGGTATTTCTGTTGCTATTTTCTATGAGAACAGAAAATGGAGGTTCTTTGGGTGTGTTTGAATCATGGTTAAAAGACTCAGGTGACTTGAACCAACTCGTTTCGTCCTGGGTTTAGTCGGGGCTGAATTGGCCTGACTCACTTGAGTTGGGTGACTCATTGTATGGAACCAGAAAATGTGCTACTGAGTCCGAGTTGATTCAGAAGAGTCATATCGGACTCGCTCGAGTCTTAAAACCATGGTCTGAATCCATATAATTTTGACATTCCACCACCAAAACAGGAAGAAATCAGCAACTCATGGCCATTTCCTAATGCCTTTTTGTTCAACCAGTCAGCTGTGGATAATTGAAAAAATGTAGCTGATCATTTGCAGGTTTGATCAAACATACCCAAGTTCCCAAACTTTGAGATGGATAATGCATCAAATCCTGACGAGAATTTATCCGAAGCTCGGATGGATAGGTCGAATACGGATACTGGGTGTTCTACTCTAAGCGGCGATACGTATGGATACAGCCGAACAAACTCTGAAACCTCATCTTTTTCAGAGCCCAATGATGAGAATGGCAGTTGTGAAGAACCTTCCCCTTTGGGATGGCCCATCGCCAAATCGGTGGCTCGTAGTCCAGCGATTCTTTCTAGATTGGGAATGAAAAAATATTCCCATTCACTGGATGAGAAGTCCAATGACCAAGAAGCAATTGATTCAGGTAGTGTTTGATCCTTGTTCTATGCTGTGATTTGTACTGCGTTTTTCGTAATTGAGGTATCCAACGGCCCCCACACATGCAAATGTCACTGCTCATCAGGTGGGACCCACCATTTATGTAGCATGGCCTGAAAACCAAGTGAGCCCAGTCAACAGGTGATCCATATGTGCAGGCCTGATGACCTGATCAGCCTAATTTCCAGGGGCCATCTGATGAACAGCATAGATCCTCATGTACATGCCACATAGGCACATGAGTAGGCCTTCAGACCTCTTATTAACCACTTCAAAGTTCATGAATGAAGATGAAAACTCTCTCTTCTGGCCTTCTCTTTTGGAACTTACAGAGGAGCTTGAGATGATGAAGGAAAGGTTTTCGAAGCTGTTGCTGGGTGAAGACATGTCTGGAAGTGGGAAAGGCGTCTGCACGGCTGCCGCAATTTCAAATGCCATTACAAATCTCTATGGTATGCTTTTCTATACAAAACACAAAAATTCCTGGGTGTTCATGTGTTTTATTTAATAATTTCGATCGGATATATTCAAATTCATGCTGTTTGATCTTTCATTCCAAAAATTAAGATAATTCCCCATTTGCTTGAAGCACAGCTACAGAACCTTAGAACAATTACTGATTTAGTCATCAGGCAATACATTAGGCTCCATTGAAAGAAACTGTCTCAACAATGTACAAGTGGGTCCCACCCACCTTCAGATAACCTAAGCCATTGATCTAGTGGGCTACATCATTTGATTGACCATCCTCCACTATCGACCCAATTACATTATCCTAACCACCCATTGGAAATAGACAATCACAACCAATTGTCTGCATTTCATCAGGATCCAATCAGGCCCTTAAGACCACACCATTGGTCCCACTATAAGAAACAATTCCTAAAACTGAAAGGTGTGATCAAGATATACAACTTTCTCGGCTGAGTAGATGCTCGAACTAACCTGATGTTACTTAATTTCCTCTTCAGTCATAAGTTAACCAATCTCTCACTTGTGTTCTTGTATGTGCAGCTACCGTTTTTGGTCAGTTTTGGAGGTTGGAACCTCTCCCACCTGAAAAGAAATCCATGTGGCTAAGAGAAATGGAATGTCTTCTATCTGTTTGTGATTACATAGTTGAATTCCTCCCCTGCTGCCAAAGCTTCCAAGATGGGTCTTCTCTAGAGGTGAGAATTCGCAATCCCATAGAGACGGGTTTTCAGAAAAAAAATCAAGATCAGCTTCTTCTTTTCCTTGCTTCTAACTAGAATTTTAAAACCTGGGCTAGACCAAATGGTCAGACTGGTTTGGACTGGAACCAGCCTCCAAAACGGACCGGTTGGGGACTCACCGAGTTTTGAGTCTCTTTTGATTTTGTAGAATTTTGCTTCTAACAAGCATTTTTCATTTTTTAGGTGATGACAAGCAGACCCAGATCAGATATTTACATAAACCTTCCTGCCCTGCAAAAGCTAGACACTATGCTGCTGGTAAGATCCCATTTCAGCCCTCAGGTTTTCAGTTTGTACAAGTGGGCCCATGGTTCAATAATCCAGACTGTTTTTCTAATGGACCATGATCTGAAAATCTTCCATATCCAAAGATCCTAGCTGTCTAATCTTTGATCATTTTCAGTTGAATTGGGTATATTTGGGTAACCACCCAATTGTTGTGGGGCCCATTAGATTGATGATCTGGACAACCAAGCTATGAGATCCATTGGCACAAAAGGAACGAAGATGAATTTTCAACAATGATTCAATCACCGTCTAAACAATCAAAGCTTTGATTGACAGGAGATACTGGAGAACTTCAGCAGCACTGAGTTTTGGTACATAGAGCAGGGAACTTTGACGTCGAACCCAAACAGTTCAGGATCGTTCAGGCGTGTGATCCAACGGAAGGAGGAGAAATGGTGGCTGCCAGTGCCGTGCGTCCCGCCGCGTGGCCTCTCCGAGAAATCAAGGAAGCAGCTGCAGCACAAGCGCGAATGTGCGAGTCAGATCCTCAAAGCAGCAATGGCTATCAACAGCAGCGTCCTCGCCGAGATGGAAGTTCCAGAAACATACATTGCAGCTCTCCCAAAGGTGAGACATCCCTGCAATGCACGCATTGTAAGTTAAGATCAATGTTACAAATATTCTAACTTGGAAAGATTGAAGAGAGATGATATGATCATTCATGGCACAAGTTAGGTGAGATTCAGGCCAGGAACATTCTACATGAGGCCACCTGATGAATGGACTGTCTTTCACATGTGCCACATTAGCACACATGCCACTTGCTCTTGGGATTTGCAGATGGGGGCCTTGTAAGTAGCATTCCCAATGTAAATCCACATTGCAATCAGTCCATCTCCAAACAGAAATGATCACAATTTGGAGGCCAAACTGATGTAGGGAAGGACGTGATGAGGTTGATCACCGTTTTCCTCGGGGGTAATTACTCCGAATCCATGGAGCTTCTCTGGACTCCTCACAAAGATTCCTCAAATCTACGAGGGAAAGAAATAAATTCTAATAAAAATCGAAAATAACTTGATTGATGATAAAAACAAATTTACAATCATTTAAATAGTGATATCAAACCCAGGAAGAAGTTTTAGAATCAAACTCTCTAAAATCGTGACTTAATATAAATAATAAACTTATTATTTATAGATGGTCATGATTTCTACAAGACTTCATGGTTTTCGGCCAAAAACATAAGTGTCCAATTTGGCCTAAATTCCTCTAATTTTTTAACCCCTTTTCATGTTCTCACAACTCCTAAAACTCGATGGATCAAAAGTTATGAAACTTACTATAAATAGTAAAAACGGAAATAAAATGAATTTTCAACCGTCGATCTGATGGAATCTCACAATTTCGGCATGGACAACCTGGCGGTCCAGATCACTTCTACCTCTGATTGGGCCTTCTCTAATCCATCTTGGCCGTGAAATTGTCCGCGACCTGCTCTATATCACAAACACAAAATCTGAATATACAGAATGAGATTGCAATTTACTTATTTCCACTATTTCAGTCTACTACTTGCAATTCAATTTGATAGTCCATCCAAACACACTATTCTTAACGACTCCGTCGTCCTTATTTTCAGAGTGGGAAAGCCAGTCTAGGTGATTCTATCCACCGCTACCTTTCGAGTCCAGACCAATTTTCTCCAGAACATCTCCTCGACTGTCTCAACATCGCTTCCGAGCACGAAGCTCTTGAGGTGGCAGACCGCGTCGAGGCTTCTTTGTACGTGTGGAGGCGGAAAGCGTGCATAAACCACTCAAAATCGTCATGGGACATGGTCAAAGATCTGATAGCAGATGGAGATAAGAACACGACCCTTGCTGGGAGAGCTGAGAGTCTACTGTTGTGCTTGAAGCAGAGGTACCCCGGATTGTCGCAGACGTCGTTGGACACATGCAAGATCCAGTACAACAAGGTAATGCAAAAAACACAGACTAGATTTGCAACAGTGAAAGATACAGGCCATTCATTGGGTAGGTGTGGCCCACAGCGATCATGGTCTGGGCTGAAAATTAGGATAGTTCACTCATCAGTTGGGTGTGAGAGACATGGATGGTTCGAAAGAAAAATGACCAAAAGTTTATATGGCCCCCCACCAGCATGATTTTTGGACTGGGGCTTGTTCTCAGAGAGGACCACCTAATGAATGGCCTGGATTTCACACTGTGGGTGCTGTCATGTTGGACTGTATACCACACAAGATCCTTTCATCCTGAGCTGGGCATCGAGTTGAGTCCGACCTAGTTAGGGCTGACCCGACTCGATCTGGTTTTGAAATATGCCTAACCCAAACTCGACTCGACTCGGTACCAAGTCCAGCATGACTGAACCGATCCAAGTCTGGGTCTAGCCTGGACTAATCCGGACTGAGTGTGACCTGGTCAAAAGTACCCAGTCAGTTCGAATTGGCACCAATTCCGATCGAGAGATGAGGGAGTGGAGAGGAGAGAGAGAGGAGGGTGGTGATGGTGGTGGGTGGCTGCCAGGTTTGGAAGAGGAGGGAGGGAGGGGGGGAGGGAGGGAGGGGAGATGAGAGAGAGAGGAGGGTGGTGGGTGGTTGCAGGGCTTGGAATGTGAGGAGGAAGAGGGAGGGAGGGAGGGAGGGAGGGAGAGAGAGAGTTTGGGATCAGGTCGGCATTGGGTTCAGCTTATATGGTTAGAGATACATAAAAATTAAGGTTTTTTTTTTTTAAAAAAAAAAATTATATATATACCCGAATCCAAGTCAAGTCAGTTTTAGATCGAGTCGAGTTTGATCGGATTGAGTTTCAGGTTGAGTTACTGGGTAATTTGAACTCGACTCGGTTTGAGTTTGGATTGAGCGAAGCCTATTCCATTCAGACCAACTCAGCCATTCGGTTCGGGTCGAGTCGGGTTTGAACTAGTCGGATGAGTCCAGTCGTCCCATGCCCAACTCTAATCCTCACCAGTGATTTAGTAATTGATAATTTGGTAATCCTGGTTAAAAGACTCAGCGACTCGACCGAACTAGTTCATCCCTGAGTTGACTCAGATGAGTTGCGTCAGACTTGTCTGAGTCTTAAAACCATGTTGGTAACGGGAGGCAGTTGATCAATCAGATCCATCCATATACTGGGCCTCATCATAGATGGCTTATGTTCAAGAAACCATGCCTATTGGACAATTCTATGCACTACCACCCGACCCGACCCAGAAAAGATCGATAACTGTTTTCATTTCCCACCGTTGCCTTGAGAGCCACTGATAGGATGGCTAGGATCATCCAATCATTTGTATTTTCAGCCATTTGCCATCCACAGTAGATGTAGTTGGATGGACGGATCAGATTCATAAAGAATCAGACTACTATTGAGTAATTGCAAATTCGGAAATGTGAGATTTTCTTGAAGATGAACAAACATTTTATCCACCACACGCTTGGAAACATGTGTCACACGTGTGCGAGATATGGGCCATTCATTAGTCGCGACCCATCAAATACATATCACTGTCCATTTTTTCTCATGGCCATATGAACTTTTTGGGCATGGTCGACCACAATATCACAGTGGTCCCACATGATGAACGGCCTAGATCAGCACATGTGCTGGTAAGAGGACCCTCAATGTGACACATGTGCATGAGCACGTGCATGTATGTATGTATGCAACGGTTGTGATGTGCATCGTTTATTGCAGGATGTAGGGCAAGCAATCTTAGAGAGCTACTCAAGGGTGTTGGAGAGCCTGGCATTCAACATGGTCGCTTGGATCGATGATGTCCTCTACGTGGATGGCTCGATGAAGAGACCGATCAGTAAAACTACGGCCCACTTTGAAGATTCTGCCGGGGTTTGAGATGAACGGCCTGGATCAGTTTCCAGCATCTTCATCAATTCAGAAAGACCGTTGATATGATGAGAAACGTGTCAAAGTTTCTCGGCTCAATTGTATAACTATGTAAGCATGACAAGCACACCTTGTGCAGCTCTTGAACGCTCTATAAGTAGGTGTAACTAAGAAGGAATTTTAAGGAAAAAAAGTGAAGAATCTGAACCGTCCAAATTCCGATATCATTCTGATATAACATGTGATCTTTTAAGGACTGGGTATTCTAATCAATGTAGGCGTTCAATCACCGTGGGTACATTAGCTGAACCGAGAGTTTAATTCGAAATCAGCTTGGCTCAGTGTTTCAGCCTGACTGCCTACCTTGGATTGGCTAGGTATTGAATTTGTGGTTTTTTTGAAAATATTTAAAAATTTTAAAATTTGAAATTTTTCTGTCAAAACGGTTTTTGAGAATTTCAAATTAAAAAGTGTGATGTATGCCTTTAATCTAACATCGCAAATGGTAAAAAAGTTTTTGGGATTTATGTGTGAATATGTGTGTAATATTCTTACTTGGATGTTTTGGAAATGGAGATACGCACTTGAACACATGCACGAGCTCGGGCACAGGCGTGGGCAATGTGGTTGTAGTGGCGCTAGTTGGCGTACTTTGTACTTTGCACGCGCAGTGTGAAGGGTCTGGTAAGAGCATAAGTGTGCGATGGGTCTGAAATGAGTTAGGGCTTTATAGGCGACTAAGAATAATCAGATCATAAATCTGAAACGTTCGGCAGTTCGAACTATCTTCCTTGAAAGCCACAACTATCTGAAAACGAATAGGTCATAATGATCCAACGGTCAGATCTTGTGATATAACGACTAGAAATAGCTGAAATTAATGGTAGAAATATTTTTCAAACGTTTTGAACCATTGATAGCCACCTAACAACGAACCACTCCTTAGTGCGTATATAAATTGGACCATTCCGATCTAAAATGATCATCTCAACACTATTTATCCCATTAGATACTCAAGATCTCATTTTTAGAATATTGTGAATATTTCCACTAGATCTCATTTTTAGAACATTGTGAATATTTCCATTGTCTGTTTCTGCCAGAATAAATCTACTGTGTTAAACTATTCCTAAGTGTACTCATCATGATTATTGTACGCCGGATCTAGACAAGCTTGTCTTATCTTAGAAGCAATTCGCCTGTAACCCATTAGCCATGGATAAGAGGGTGAATCATGCTTTAAGGATAGCATATCCATTTACGTGATTCAAATAAAATTTATATTTATCTATTTTATTTTTATTTTTGGTATATCTAACACGGTACTTTCTAACATCAGGCAGCAGCTTGGGCTAACTCGAGCCAATCTTGACATTATAAAATGGACAACACAGTATTTGCTATCCATTTTATAATGTGGTCCGTAGATTAATCGCATCTAAACGTTAGGTGGTCTACACCACAAGAAACCATGGTGATAATTAAAAACTTCTTATGGCCCACTTCAATGTTTATCTGCCAACCTCGATAGAGGGAAAATACAAAGATAAAGGTTTTGACGATCATTCACTCAAATCCTTTACTAGTGGCGTGGTCCACCCGAGATTTGGATATGATTAAGTAAAAAAACTAAATCTAAAATGAATTGAAAAAACGGATGGACAATCTGGATATAAAATATATTCATAAAGTAGGCCCCACACGGTAAGGGTAATAACCACTATGGGGTTGAACGGTTAACACCTCAAATGCTCTCAGTGGGAAGAGTAGAATGGTGGAGACTAAGGGCTGTTTGGGAGTGTGGATTTTGAACCCCTTGATTTAGAGCCCTCGGGATTTGAAATCCTACCAGTGTGTTTGGCACCTTGGAGTGTGAATCAACTTTAATCCAAAAGTAGCTATGCATGGTATATTTACATAGGTTTGAATTTAATTATTAAATTAACTTTAGTATTCTTCATTAGTAAGATATGTAATTTTTAATACAATGGTTGTAATTATTAAATTAACTTTAGTATTTCTCATTAGTAAGATATGTAATTTTTAATACAATGGTTGTAATAAGCCCGCTGAAATATATGTTTTGCCCGAAAATGATAAAATTCCAAGTCTTGGATGGGCCACAAGCACAAGATCATGTCTGAGTGACTAACCAACGACTTTTAATCGTTGATTTACATGAACAATGTTTGGACATCGCTGGACATCGTTTGGATGGTACTAACCACCATTAGTTGGTCATGTGTCCAATAGAATGATAGTATAGTGACACATGTTACACCTGCGATTATTGAAATGATTTTAGGTGTAGTCCAAGCTCTCATGGTGGATTTCAAACCCTTTCAAAAAGGAGATTTGAAACCCCTGGATTTAAAATCGCCATTTACTTTATGCCGCCAAACAACCAAGGGATTTGAAACCCCCTTAAATCCCCTCTAATCCACCTTGCCAAATGACCCCTAACAAAGGACTCCCAACAATAGGCTATTCCTCGACAGTTGTCATAAGGAAAACGTGTGACAAATAATCTCTGCACATGAGCTGAATTGAGTTGGGATTGGCCCAGCTCTGTTAAGCCAGTCGAGAAAGCTATTCTAGCTTGAACTCAACGGAGCTCAGTCCACGCACTTAATTGGCCAATTCGGCTCACCTTAGTCAATAGCTCGGGCTAGTTCAATCTAAGTTCAAGGTGAACATAAGCTTGATCTTTCGAGTTCAAGTTTGAGCTTATGAGATGAGTTCAAGCTTAAGTCTTAGAGTTTTTAATATATATAATAGAATATATAATATACTTAAATATATAAATATTTATAAAATAATTATACTAAGTGAACTCGATCTGAGTCGTATTGAGTCAAGTTTCAAATTGAGTCGAGTCAAACTCAGCCTATAACATATATTCAGCTTAAAATTTTTTTGAACTTAAAAAATCAGCTTGACTTAGCTTGAACCCAAGTCAAAATTTTCTAAGTAAAGTTGAGTGAGTTAATCAAGCTAACATGGTCGTGTATAACTCTAATTTTGCTTTGCCTTTTCAAGTTACAAGTCCCAAAGAGAGGCAATTTCAATTCTCAAGTGGACCACACCACATAAAGCAACGACAACTTGATCCAAAAACTTCCAAAAACCTTTATGACTCCTTAAAAAGTTCTCAATTAGGCATTTAATCCCATTATGGGGTCAGTTATGCCTTGGAACTGCCTCATTTTAAGGCTCATACAAGTAAGGCTGTACACGAGTAGAGTTAGCTCGACTTGACTAGAAAAAGCTCGATTTGACTCGTTTAGAAATTGAGTTCGAGCTAAGTCAAGTTGATTTTAGTTTGAAAAACTTTCGAAGCGAGTTTGAGCTTGGCTGAGCTCAACTTGACTTCGATGGAGCCCAGCTCGAATCAAACCCGAATCGAGCCAGTTTGGTGACTCACTTACTTTGATATTGATGTTGCTCACCAACCGTTTGATGAAATGACCCAACCAAGTATAGGTTGGTGGCAAGGAAGGTATGTATGTGAAATAAAAATTTATTTTTCTTGATTTTGATGTTGCCTGCAAGATCTTTGGTAAAATACCTATAAAAACTGTTGTGGCTGTTCTACAAACAGTGAGAATGTGAGATGCGGTCCATGTATTTTGTGAAAATGCTGTGGAGGCAAAATCAGCTCAAACTTGGCCCGAATTCGGCTCAAATTGGGCTGAGCTACTACCAAATCAAGCTGAGCTGGCCAACCAGGCTCAAGGACTGAGCTGAGCCAATTTTGATATGGGGTCAGCAAGCGGCTGAGCTGAGTCGGGCCGTGCCAAGCTCCACTCGGTTCGACTCGTGTACACCTCTCAACTTAATTACAACGTTGCAAAATGGATGGACGGTGTTGATAAATTCCATACAACACGGTAGCTCAGAGACCCTGTATGTCGCTAGCAAGTGACAGCTGGGTAGTAGTCTCTAATCCATTTGTGCCAACAGTTCATCCTAGTGATAATAGTCTTATGAACGGTTTGGATGGTTCATCCCAGTGATAATAACCTTATGAACGGTTTGGATGACATATAAATACCCTAGCGAGTTCTGATAAAATTTCAACGGTGCTTATTTCCATTCTCATTGATAGACGGATTGGATTTTAACGAGTAGATCTCATTGGTACTTCCGCCCAATACTCCTATGCGTCGCTTCCTCCGCAATACATCGGCGGTGTATCGTACCCATACGACCTAAAAAGAGAAGAAAATCCTTTCTGCCTCTTTTCCATTTTCTGCTTCCTTCTACTCTCAAACATGGAAATGGAAAGAAATAGAGAGGTTGATTGGTTGGAGCTTGAGAAGGATACGATTGAATTAATCATAAAGAAATTAACGGTTCTCGTTGATTTCATCCGCTTTGGTGCTGTCTGCAAGACATGGCGATCGATCTTTCTAGAAAATCGTCACCGTCTACCTCATCATCAGCTCCCCTCTCTTATATTTTCCGATAATAAAAATCACGACCTCTGTTGCTTCTTCAGCCTCTCAGAGAATCACATCTATCGCCTCAAGAAGCTCTCCAACGAAGAGAATGAAAGATGCTGCTGCGGATCTTCAGAGGGATCTCTTATAATGGTAGATATCCAACTCAACATCTCCCTCTTGAATCCCTTCTCTAGAACTGAAATGCCCCTTCCCTGCCTCACCACCCTCTCTGACATCATGGATGTCGACGAGACGGAAACCGGCAACATCAATTACATGTGTCGGTTGTGGGGCGGCCTCGCTCCTCTGGTCAAGACTGTCAAATTCATGCGTGAGATGTATGTGCATAAGGCCATCACAGGTGGGCCTTACGTCGTTGCCATTCTCGCCTTCCGGTCCGGGTTAGCCTTCTGCAGACGGGACGGTGTTACATGGACCTATGTCGATGGGCGGGCCTATGCGGAGAACGATTGGTTCGCTTTCGAGGATGTAGAGAGCTATTGGTTCGCTTTCGAGGACGTTGTGTGCTACAATGGTAACTTCTATGTCATTCATGAATCTGGGCATGTTGGGTTACTCGATGTGAGCGGGCCTTACCCCACCTTGACGATGGTAGCTATGATTGTTGAAGAAGACATTGAGTTCTGCAGGAAGTATCTAGTGGAATCTTCTGGACAATTGCTGGTGGTTGCGAAGAGAATGGATTTCATGAGCTTGGAGTACCCTAATAGGATTGTTGGCTTCGAGATTTTCAGGGTGGACCTGAACAAACACATGTGTTTCCCCTTAAAAGCTTTGGGAGATGGAATGTTGTTTTTAGGGCAGAATTGCTCAATGTCTCTCTCTGCTCGAGACTTCTCTGGCTTTGAAGGGAATCGCATTTATTTTATCGATGATCAGGAATGGTATTCTAAAGAGTTGTGTGGGGGCTACAGCCTTCGTGTGTACAATGTAGATGATGGGAGCATCGAGTCACAGTACAAGATAGATGGGTGGCCATGGCCCATCTGGTTCACACCCAAACCTTAGTAGAAGAGGAAAAGAAAATTGTGAAATGTGAGGTTTCATATAAATTTCTTTAGTTGTATAGCCTTTACAGGTAAATGCAATACAGGGTGTTTGGATGCTTGTAATTTGACTGTAAATCCTTTACAGATTACAAGGGCTTTTAGATCTCTGGCAATGGCATGATACTGTGTTTCTTATTACAGGTAATCCAATTATAAGGTCAATATATATAATTTCAAGAGAAGTTTACAGCTAGCCACGCTCGCTCTACCTCTTCCTCTCTGCAGCTAGCAACTACCTTTAAACACTTTAGAGCTTAAAGCCAAATAGGACAGACGGTAGACTCTTCACACCTAAAGAGAGTTTCGGGTGTAAAGTGTTTATCATTTAAAATTAAAGCCAAACAGGATAGATGGTAAACTCTTCACACCTAAAAAGAGTTTCTGTTGTAAAGTTTTTATAACTTAAAATTTCACAGGCATCCAAACGACCCCCCGAGTCATTTACCTTGTTCTTGTTTGTTTGTTTTTTTTTTTTTAGTGTGTATTGTTGAATACATAAGTTAATTTATATATGTGTTTTTCTTTCTTCCCTCTTATTTATGCAATGCTACTAAGACCTTAGTGCTTTAATGATATGCTTTTTTTTTTTTTTATACCTTTCCCAATGGATGCAGATATGTAGTTGTCTTCTTTTCTTTTTCTTTATGTGACTTTGATGCAATTGCTTCATGGGAAGTTGGAGTAATCCAGAACTATCCATTTTAAATATAGGATTATATTTGCATGTGTGTATCCATTTTTTTTATTTTCATCTGCATTGATGAAGGGTTTGCAACCATGCAAGTGTGAAAAAAAAAAGCACCCTACCATGTGGCACATGTGTGTAAGACCTTTGTCTTCATTAGTTTCCTCCAAGGGGGTACGTGACTTTGTGGAACGTTGGGTACCTTTTTGTTACCATCCTTGGTTTTGTTCATGTATGACCCACTTGTCATATCAATCAACCAGATATTTGTTTAAAGAACGTTCATTTAGGAGCCTGCCCGATGCTATACCTGGATGTATTTCATGTTGGCACCTGGAGTATTCTTGACTGAATGGTCTATCTACCTAGGAAGTGTGAAAGTTATCTTTTTAGTTTGGTGAATGATAATTTCTTTTAGAAGAGAAAAAGCGACAACTATGAACACATTGGACAGACCATTAAGCCATGAATCATAGGTCACTCCTCAAAATGCCCTTTCTTGCCAAGTAGTCAAATGATTCACATCCCCACTTATTTGATTTAATGAATTTTTTTGTCCAAATGCTAGAGAATGAATTTCATTGAAAATAAATCTGAACCTCCACAAAATCTTATATCTACTAGAACCCCAATGCCAACACCTCTTCTACATTTGCATCCCCACTCCCACTGGGCCACTAAAAGTATGATGTCAAGCCCCTTAACTGCTGTACATGGCTCATCCGATGGTGCAAACTGTTTATTGTGTCAATGAGATGACAACACCCGAATCGTAAAGAGATGGACAAGAAAATATCCAAAAGAATATATAAATAGAGCTGGAGAAAAACTTTATTGATATCAAACTTCTTCTTACAATACTTGAGAAAACTCAAAACTCAGAAAATTTGAAATGTCTACCTGCTTATTCTCTTTTAAAGACACTTAATGAATCAATCTAATCTTCCTAAGATGATAACAAGGCTAACAATAGTAAAAGAAAATATAGAAAATAATTCACAAAATCTTCAATCACATCTTTAAACCGGCTTTCATCTCTCATATCTATGGATGAAAGACTACATAACTGAAACAAGACTAGTTTCACGCCAATAGAATGACCACACAGATATTGTTGCGTTGAGTTAATTACAAGTATGGTCTGACATCTATAGTTCTGTTATTTCACACGGTGGCATGCAGTAAAATGTTAAAATTAAACTTAAAAAGCAGATATAGAAAATAATACACAAAAACTTGAATCACACCTTTAAATTGGTTCTCATCTCTCTCATATCTATAGATGAAAGGCTACATAACTGAAACAAGTCTAGTCTCATGCCAATACAATGACCAAACAGATATTATTGTGTTGAGTTAACAACAAGTATGGTCTGAGATCCATAGTTCTGTTATTTCACACAGAGGCATACGCTAAAATGGCAGGTAAACTTCAAAAAAAAAAAAAAAAGTAAAAAAAAAAAAAGAGTAGAAAGAAATCTGGCTGTGCATTTATTTGCACTTCTACTTCTAAAAAAGAACAGATGTCTGCATTTCTAATAGAAATTATCCATACTGCACTGATTAAGGTTGGTAATGTATAACAAGATGGAGCATTCTTCAACCATAATACATAAACACCCACTATTATTCAATTGAAAACTAAATCATGCACACTTTTGAAGCTAGAAACAACTCAAAAGCAAGAGTTCCTTTCCGAGATAGAAAATTGGAGCATTCTAGAAGGATAGTAATAAATTAGGATTGCTTTGCAGAAGGTGGTTTCTTCACAGAACAGGAAGTTTTAAAGGCTTCTATCTGCGACTGACATTTGAAGTAGTTCCCCTTGTTTTCTTCCAAGCACTTCTTCAGTGCTTCAAAATCACATGGAGACATTCTCTTCACACCACTCTCAGCCTTCTCCATTATGTATTAGAGTATAAAATATCAAGTTTGCTCCAGCCTGCATCATAAGGAGAAGTTCTATAAGCCTGAACAGAAAGCAGATATCCAACAAACCACCATTGGTTATTTAGCTTATATTTTCATGCATGTGTTATACAAAGTATCAAAGGTTTAGAAATTCAATACTCAGACTAAACCAGGCAAGTCATTTCCATGTTTTTTTTTGGAGGGTGTATATGAAAGTGTATGTGTATGTATTTACAATGCATTGCATATGAAAAGATTGGTTCAGTGCCAGTAAAATTTCATGTTTTAACTGTTTTGTATGAGGCAGCAAGTCGTGAAATTTGATCCTTGTAGTGTGAATAGCTTTGTGCCCAATCCCATGAAAATTTTATAATTAGGGCCCGTTTGGATTCATGGAAAGGAATGGAAATATCATTTCCTGAGAAACTTTCTAGTGTTTGTTTCACTTTTCTTTGTGAGAAATTGTTGGAAACATCATTTCCCAGTTACTCTTTTTCTTTTTACTTTTTGAAAATCAACGAATTTATTTTCTCACCTCTACCCTTAAGAAAGGCATATTCCTACGACGAAAGGAAAATGGGTTTCTGAAGAGTAAACCCAATGCACCACCATCCGCTTCAATTGTCTCACATGTGCCACATGAGCCATCGTCCTTCCTCGATAATGCCCACACATGCCAATGTGGTACGTCTACCATCTATCTTCTACTGTGCCCCACGTGCAAGCCTCCCACTTGTGCTAATGCGCCACATATATCACCATCCATCTCCTCTTGTGCCTCACACGTGCCAATGTGCTGCATGTGCTATCATCCATCTTCAATTGCTCCATATATGCAATATGTGCCTACATGAACGAGTACTACTATCTAGTTTTGGGTACCTGTGTGTCAAATGTGTTAATGTGTCTTGTGCCACATGTGTCAGTGTAATCCTGTAGCTTCTAGTGCCTTATGTGTGATACATGTGCCACAATTCAGCTTCAAGTGCCCCATATATGCTGTGGATGCCATATGTGCCATTGTCCATCTTCAACCATCCCATGTACTAATCTTGCATATGCTAGTAACTAGGAAAATTTTCCAAGATTTTTTTTTTTTTTTGCCAAACAACAAATTTGTAAGTGTCCCAATTTTTTAGTAAATTTTTGTTATAAAGCAAAGAAGGAAAACAATGCTTCCTTTACCACAGTTTCATGGAAATATGTTTTCCTGAGAAATACTATGCTGGGTCTAAACTGGAATGCATTGAAAGGCCAACTGGAATCTATGACTGAGGCAATGCTTCCTTTCCCCCACAATTTCATGGAAATAAGCTTTCCAGAGAAATACTATTTCCTTTACCATGCTTTTCACGAATCCAAACAGGCCCTCAAGTCACATGGTCATTGATTATATAAAATTGAAGTGGATAACCACTGTCTTCATCGCTCACAATCACTGACCGTAGTGCATGTAGTAGACAAGATTGGATGGCAATCACACATTACGGTGGTCCCCACACAGCTCAAACTTGTGGCGATCACATGCACCAACCAATTGTGTACATGCAACTGTGTGCCACCGGTACCTACCTCGCTCATGGGCATCGGCGTCGGTTCCCGCTAGTAATGTGAAACGGACATTGCTATGTTAGATAAGGGAATGTTTCAGTATTTTACAACTGATGGGAGAGTTACACTCAATATGGGGGAACAAATAAGAAAATTGAAAACTCAGCTAATGGCGTATGTGTATTTTATGCACCCAAGTTCCCAAAGGATGGGTTCCACTAGAAAAGCAAGAACAATCCTGATTTCAGGGCTACACCCTAATGGCATTTGAATGTTGAACAATCTGTATTCTCAAATTTAGGATCTAAGCTCTTATAAAGCTTATGTTGAGTAGATCTATGAACTTGAAGAGAAGGGAATTGTATAAAGAATATGGAATGGGTTAGACTCCATCCCACCTGATGCAACCAAATCTGCAACCCACACCAGTGATGGGAACCAAAGTAATTGAAGGGCTGCCAGTTAGGCTGCAATTGTGCTTCATTATTTGAAGATATTGCTGGCCCTTCTGCTTTGATGTCTACATTAGTCTATGTTCTGCAGATCTTTTGGAGAAGCTAGGGTGAGGCAGTTAGATCCCAGGCCCAGCAAGGTAGGATGTTGATTATGGTCTCCTTCCAGGTCCACCTGCATCTTTGTTCAGGAAAATAATAAGGAAAAAAAAGAGAGGAAAAAATAGTGCGTGCGTGCGTGTGTGGGTCTGTTGTGGTTGTGGATTTGCGTTAGGTGTGTGTGGGTTTTGTGTGTTCTGAGGGTGTATGGGTTTTTGTGGGGGGTTGGGTCTGGGTGGGTGTGGGCTTTGGGGTTGGGTGGACTGTTGTGGGGGCGTATGTGATTGTGTACATGTTTGCTGGTATGTGAGGTTTCCATGGGCATGGGCTATGAGTGCAGTCTGCCTATGTTTTCCTGCTGCCTCGTGGGCTTCTGCGCCAGGATTAAGCTAGCCTGTATCTGGTCAGAGCGATGCAGCTGCTCTAATCCTTAATCTGCTTCAAGGAAACTGCATTTGTCTTTCCTGGAACTGGTTCCTGCTGCTTGCCTGCCCTCTCCTCTGCTGTCTGCCCATCCAGGTTGCTTGAAACTGTTAGCTGAGGAATTCAGGATGCTGATCTGATTCTTTTTGTCTGCCTTTGGAGCTGAGTTTTGGGCCTTATGCTGTTTCTCTTTGGAAGCTTACTCTGCACCCTCTGTACCAGCTGGATGCTTTGCAGCCCTGCATCTTGAAGCTGTTCAGCTGCAGGGTTGTTTGTATGCTGCAGGCCTGGTGGATGTGGTGGAAATATAGAGAGGTTCTGAGAGAGGTGTTGTCCATCCATCTGGAATGCATGATCAGCTGGTTGGGGCCAGCAAGGTACCTCTGTTTTGCTGCAGATCTTGGGGCTGCCAAGTTTGCCTTCTGCGGCTGCTGCCAGGGCCTATGGTACTGCGTGGTCTGTATCTTTTGATTCGGTACAGCAGATTTTCTTGGCTCATCTCTTTTTGAGTCTGGGTGATGATGATCTTTAAGTGAGGGTTGAAGCTGAGGAAGGATTTGCTCTATATGGAAGGCTGATAATGAAGGTTTGATGAGAATGGTCTGTTGTTGGTGAGATTTGGGCTGAAAGGAAGATATGATTTTAGGCCCGAGCCGGTCTGTTTATGTGGGTCAGTGATTATGGTCTCAGGAGGCTGTGGGGTGCTTGGGTTGGAATTGTTGCTGGATCTATTGAAGCGCGCCTTCTATGCTGGAATTGGTTAGCAAGGTTGCTGTTGTGTTTAAAAAAAAGAAGTGATTAGCTAGCTTGGAGCAGAAGTCAGGTAACGCTATATCTTCCTTTGCTGCTCTGTGGTCACTTTTGCTCCATCGTCCTTTGTGAACATGGCATGTTATTTTTCATCTTTGCCTGCTGGGACTGAATGTTGTCCTCATGGAAGAACTGCTTGCATGTTTGAGATGGTCCGGCTGCAGTTATCCTTGGAGTCTTTGGATGAGGGCTGCTGGGGCTTTTGCATCTAAACTGTCTCTTCCACTGTTTAGTGCACGGAATCCTCTGTGAAGTCTGCTTGAGAGGTGTTGCCTGCTTTCTTCTGTTGCTTGCCGTGTTTTGCTTCATCAGAAAATGGCGGTTTCTGTTCCGGTGTGCTGGGCCAGCCCCTTCTTGCTCTCTCTCCTCAGGTGCAAAGCTAGCTGGTGGAGCCCGGCTTTGTTTGGTACTGTGTTTCCTCTGTGGTTGTGGCTGGTCTTTGCTAGGTGTCGAAGGTAGATAAAGCAGAGTAGTGTTTTGGGGGCTGTCCTGTTGCAGATGGTTAGTGGAGGTGTGGTGAGGGGGTAGTTGCTGATGATGTTTTCAATTCTGTAGGTTTTGGTTGGATTCTTCAGAGAGATTTCCTTGCTGGGGTCAGCTGCGGAGAATGCTGTTGTGGTCCTTAGCCTTCTAGGTGCAGATGTCTAAGGCAGCAGGGCTGCCGTGGGCCTGATGGCAGCTTTACCAATCCAGCTTTTAGCTGCCCTGCTTCCAGAATTCGATGCAGCCAGGTTTGGTTAGGAGTGCTGCTGGTTGGAAGTTGTTTCCAGTGTGTTGTGGATTTGGGCTGTTGTTTAATGCATTTTGTTGATTTTGTTCTGTGGATTTATACAATAGGCGAGGCCCATTTGTTTTTTCTCAAGCTCACCCGAATGTCTGTACATCATTTTAATCATGGCAACAAAGTTCAGGTGGTGTGCTCCCACCTTTCTATTAAAAAAAAGGATGTCGCCTCTGTATTGGGTATCTTAATCATCCTTGCGGCACACCAGTCGTTGTTGCGACAAAAAAAAACAAGCAGTGTTCTAATGGATGATGACATGTGCGCACCCAAATGGGTGATTTCGGATTGGCAAGGTTCTTTTCAAATGCTGCCAGCAATACCTCTCAAGATCAAACCATCTCAACTGGTATCAAGGGATCTGTTGGCTATGTTACTCCAGTGTATGGAATGGCCAGTAAGGCGTCTATGCATGGGGATATCCACAGTTATGGTATCCTTCTTTTTGAGATGTTGACGAGAAAGAGGATGCTGATGACATGTTTAAAGACAGCCTAAGCTTCCATCAATTTGTTAAGATGAGGCGTCCACGCATGGGGATATCTACAGTTATGGTATCCTTCTTTTCGAGATGTTGATGAGAAAGAGGATACTGATGACATGTTTAAAGACCGTCTAAGCTTCCATCAATTTGTTAAGATGGCTTTACCTGATTGAGCGATGGAGATTGCGGACCCACGATTGATCTTATAAGAAGTTCAAGCTCTTAACAATGGAGAACAACGCCACATTTCAAATGAGTGGATGCAAATGAGAGATATTTCCACAGAAATGCATGCTGTTGGGATTAACCAAGATCAGCAAAATGGGGTACGATTGTAAGGACAAGGTTCATCTTATTAAAGGAAGTTTGTATGCATCCGGCAGCTGTTGTATTTAGTAGGTTCTTTTCTCTATTTTGGTCTTGCTCTCTGGTTTTGGTTGTGTTTTCGCTCCTCCTAGTGGTGGTGTAGTGGAGAGGTTAGTAGGTTTGGCACCCCATCATAGATGTAAATGGTTTTTGTTTCCACATCAATAAAACTACAGTTGGTGTGCTTTAAAAAAAAAGATCGGGCCCCACTTGGTAAAACATCTCTTTATAAATACCATGCATTTGTAAGCTGTCAACTAAAATGAGATGAACTCAAATTTTCAGGCGTCTACCAAACAGGGCCTTGCTGTTTTTTATATCCCAGAAAAATATTACTCTTTGAAAGTGGGACTCAATCAAAGAACATCAACGGATGAAACCAGGTGGTGCGGGGTTTTGGATGGTTAGGATTGTTGTTCAGTGAATCGAATCAAATATCCTGCATGAGAATATATTTAAGTAAAAATAAAAAGTCTACAGAGAGAAATTGCACGGTAAAAGATCAGCAGCAGCGTAGCAGCATGAGGGAGGAAATTGCACCTTGCAGGAGTGGAGGACTGGAATCCTCTACAACACCTGATTTACACAGTAAAACAACAAGGTCTGTAGGGCCCACCATTTGCATACGTAAAATCCACTTCACCTATCATGTTCTGTCCTTGATTTTATGCCCTCAGACCAAAAATCAGCTACAACCACAACTCCAGTGGGTCACCATATGGTGTGTATCTTTCATCAAACCCATTATCGCATGTGTGAATCACCGTGAGGAAGAGAATATACAAAAATCAGCCAAATGAAAAACTCGAGAGGGTAACCTCATGTGAACTTAGCACATTAAGCAATTTTATATTGTTTTCATTGGTGTGGTTAATGTTGGTTTTTAACTGGAATTATATTCAGTATGTACCATCTAAATAATGATTATCACCTTTTACACACACACACACACAGAGGCACTATGGTGGACCCCATTGTGCTTTAGGAGTCTTATGGCTTATTTATTTTTCTATTTTCTATAATAAATGGTGGTATATCAACAATAATTTCTTTCCGCCGTTTGCAAGCAAGAGATAAATAATTGAAAAATTACGTCTAAAAAACAAGGATGCAGTGATATGGACAGGGATTATGTGAGACCTGGATGAAGGGAAAATACAAATACTATCTTGATCCCGGACTTTTGTGCCCTAGAGAAGTTTTTAATAGTGGGCATTCAATCACCATTTTTACCAGTGGAGTAGTCCACTTGAGATTTGAATCTGCTCCATTTTTGTGCTCATGCCCTAAAATGAGATGAAAAAAATATAGGACTCTGCCGATATACAACATATACATCAAGACCAATAGTAAAACATAAAGAGGACACTGAATTAGGAGAGAATATCAGATAGTTAAAATTGTCTTCCTAGTAAAATTTTCGGTTATGATCAATCTACAATTGGGTCACCAATTTAGATGGTTATGCTCAATCTACAATTGGGTCACCAATTCAGACGGTTAAAATTGTTTTATTAGTTAAATTTTCAGTTATGCTCAATCTACAATTGGGCCATCAATTTAGACGGTTAAGATGTCCCTACATATGTGGCACGTGTAAATAAGGTCCAATAGTGGGTATCCTCCATAGCGGCTTTGGTAGGGAAAACGGGCCACAACTAAGCTTTGTGAGGCCTGCTGTATTCTCTGTCTAGCATCCACTCTGTCTACTTGTTGACTTACCTGCTTCTCACCCTATACAAGAAAGACTTATCTGGATTCAAGACTCAAGTGGGCCATGTAGGAATTTTTTGATCTATAAATATGTAATTATGGAAATTCGGAATAAAAATTAATTGTTAAAAAATAAATTTAAAATAAATTAAAATTTTGATTAAGGAGGAATTTAGAAAATATATTTGATTCGAAGTGCAATGAAAGTCACTCGGCTTGAAATTGATTTGTCTTCCTTTGGAGAATGTCAGTAGTGCAAGAAGAATACTAAACAATCAATCTGCAGTCGTCACACCGGTGTAGTCAATATACGAAGACCTGAACTATCACTATATGTCTAACCCAAAGACTAAACCAGATAAAATCGTTGCATAGATTCTAAGTGTGTGTGAGAGAGAGAGAGAGAGCTGTGACTGTTGGGTATTCTGAAAAAGAAACCTTCATGTGCATGTACCACATCATGCCACGTCTACGTCTCGGCCCGGTACACTCATAGTTCATGGCATAGATTATGACTAATGACATAGCCCCTTGAATAACCAAATTCACATGCCCTTGGATCTAAGCCCTACGTAAAATCTTCTTCTTATAAATTTAAAATTTTCTTTTTGCCTATTTGATGTAGGATTAAACCCCCATCATTATAAGACGAAATGCTGTTATAGCTTTTTGAAAATTTGAAGGAAAATTTTCAAATAATTTAAAATTATTTATTTTAAAACACCAAAAATACAACAGGCCACACCATCAAACAATATATATCACAAAAAAAAAAAAAAAAAAAAAAAAAAAAACCCTTCTAAATTTACAGCGTGGCCACCTAGGTATTGAGTCAAGCTGAGTTTTTGATGACTCTTGATGTTTGAGCTCACCTAATGACCAATTTTGATGGAATATAACGTATACAATAGGCCCAACAAGTGGCTCACCTATGTTTTGAACCAAGTTGAGTTTTAGGATGACTCATGAAGTTCCTAAAATGAGAGAGTACATAAATGAAAATTAATTGCATTATATGACATTGAAATCTAAAAACATACTTTAAATGGGTTTTATTTGTTAATCACACATTGATATATTATAAAAAATGGTGTGAATAGCAGCTCCATGGTCATACTCAGATTGGATCATGATCATTTAAACCAAACTCGAGTTTGGCCCTATTTATAAATAGGCTTTAAATCTAAACCATATTGACCCGTGCCTTGGGTACACCATCCCAAGCTTTTGGCCTGAAGTGTGGACAGCCCTGGAAGCGCATGCCATGGGGCCCACCTTGATATATCTATTTTATATCTATGCTATCCATTGATCCATTTTGCCATATCATTTTAAGACATGAGTCCAAAAATGAAACGGATCCAAATCTCAAGTGGACCATACCATAAGAAACAATGGCGATTGATGACTAAAAACTTCTTATAAACCATAAAAGTTTTGGATCAAGCTTATGTTTGTTTCCGACCCTTTATTCATGACTATGTGAAAACAGATTAAATAGCAAATAAACATGAAAGAAGCGTGGTCCCTTCTAATTTTTTAATGCTGGATGGTCCACCCGATGTTTGGATTTGTTTTATTTTTGGGCTCATGCCCTAAAATGAAATGAAAAACAAATGAATGGCATGAATTAGAATACATACATCAAGCTGGGCCATGGTAATGACCTCACCTCAAGTAAGGTCACCTAAGCACTTCGCATTTATATGCAATGGCTACGGTCCGTATGTATCATGGGATGCTGATTACGCTCCTGATAGGAACCGTAGCCATCATATCGCTACGGTCCCTACATATCATGGGACACGGATTGCGATCCCCATATCATGAACTTCCTGCTGTTTGAAGTTAGATGTGGCCATTATGTTTTTGAGAAATTGACCCTTGTTTGTACCTTTTGTTACCTCATTTTGGACACCAAAAAAAAAAAAAAAAGAAAAAAGAAAAGAAAAGAAAAGAAAAGAAGAGAATGAGACGGATCTTGAACTCCACCACCCTATCAGGAGACAGTGGGGAGAGATTTGCCTACCGTTGAAACCTCTTCGACATCCACCGTGATGCTTATATGCTATCCAAACCATTTATAATGTCATTCTAAAGAAGGGGTGTATTTACAACATCATAGTGGGCCCCACCTAGCTTCCCACAGCAGAAAATATTGAACGTGCATTGCCTAGATGCCCTCCAACCACACAAGTTGGCATGTATGAAAGCTAGGTGGGCTACTGAAATTTGTGAAAAATCCACTTCATCATCTGTTTTTCCACCATCCAGTGCTCTCGAGTATGAGCTACTCGGCCATCTTCAAAGAATTTCAGCTGAAGTACCAAATGGGGAGTTAGAATTGAAAGTCGAAGCCTTTGACAGTAAAGAGGTTGAAGACAATACGTGAGGGTCCAGAGGTCAAGTGAATCTTTCTAAAGATGAATCTTTATTTAAACTGAAGACATAGTCAAATAAATTATAATGAGGGATGTAGAAAGGAGATTTAGAACATGAGACCAAAAAGAGATTGAGCTAAAACTCACGTAGGCCATACGATAGGAAACAAAGGAGCTTTTAAAGGCCGGCCATCAAAACATTCGTTGAGACCCATTTCCTGTCGTTAGCCCACATGAGTTCTTGGATTTATTTATTTATTTCATGTAGTGGAAAAACCGATGAGTGGGGCGGATTTCTCGTAGACATTACAGTGACCACCTAGCTTGAAGGTAAGGGTGGCCGGCAATCTGCGTCCGAATGCATTCTATTTATATAACTTTGGAGTAGTGGAAGAAAGAAAAAGAAAAGTGTAGAGAGGTGATTGCTCTTACGTAATCTGCTTTCTTTTCTTATCTTCTGATATATGGATTTGAAAATTTTGAAAATGGATAGAGATGTTGATTGGTTGGAACTTGAGAAGGATATAATTGAATTGATACTGAAAAGATTAACTGTTCTTGTTGATTTCATTCGCTTTAGTGCTGTCTGCAAGACATGGCGTTATATTTTTCTGGAAAATCGTCACCATCTACTTCATCAGCTCCCAGTCCTTATAATTCCTGATGATGAAAAGAACGACTTCTGGATCTTCTTCAGCCTCTCAGATAATCAGACCTATCACATCAAGAAGTTCCCCTACGAAGACAACAACAAGCTCTGCCATGGATCTTCAGAGGGTAACCTTATAATGATAGACATTCGCCTTAACATTTCCCTCTTGAATCCTTTCTCCGGAGCTGAGACGCCACTTCCCCGCCTCACCACCCTCTCTCAAATCATCGATATCCGAGAACTGGACTCCGATGCCATCGCGTACTCATATCAGATGGGCCACATCCATGGGGCCTTGCTCACCGGGCGCGGTGGGAAGTTCGTGCGCAAGGCCATCACAGCTGGGCCCTACGTCGTTGCCATTTTCAACGTTGCGATGGGGCTGGCCTTCTGCAGGCGGGACGATGACACGTGGACCTACGTGGAGAGCGATTGGTCCGATTTGCAGGACATCATGTACTACAACGGTAACTTTTATGTTGTTACATCTTCTGGGGGTGTTGGGATTCTTGATGTGAGTGGGCCTCATCCCACCATGACGACAATCATTTCGATCGTTGAAAGAGACCAGTTTATTGGGAACTATCGGGTGGTGGAATCTTCTAGGAAGTATCTGGTGGAATCTTCTGGACAATTGCTGATGGTTAAAGCGAGGTTTGATTTACACAAACATAAATGGAGCTTTGAGATTTTCAGGGTGGATGTGAACAAACACCAGTTGTTCCCTTTAAAAGATTTGGGAGATGTTATGTTGTTTTTGGGGGAGAATTGCTCAATGTCTTTGTCTGCTCGGGACTTCACTGGCTGTGAAGGGAACCGCATTTATTTCATTGAAGTTGACAAGGAATGGTGCGATAAAAGGCGGTTGCGGGCCCACAACCTTGTTGTATACAATGTAGAAGAAGGGAGCATTGAGACACGTTACAAGATGGGTTTGAATTGGATGTGGTCAAAACCCACCTGGCTCATACCCAAACCTTATTAGAAGAGAAAAAGAAGACTGAAAAAAATGTAAGGAGTCATGTGGATGACTATAAAATTCTTCATTTGTAAAGTGTTTACAGGTAAAGAAATTATAGGGGGTGCTTGGATGCTTGTAATTTGCGTGTAATCGCTTGTGTTTTGATGCTTGTAATTTTCCTGTCAGCGCTTGCATTTTGATGCTTGTAATTTGTCTGTAATTGCTTGCATTTTGACGCTTGTAATTTGCCTGTAATCGCTTTCGTTTTGCTGCTTGTAATTTGCCTATAAACCCTTTTGAAGAGAATGAGAGGAAGAGGCTTGCTATTTTCACAGCCCTCACACACTCAGGAGCTATCAGGACTTCCGCAGGAGAGTTTTTCAGTTGTTCTTGTGGCCAAATTTCTCTACTTTCATTCATTACAGATTTTTTGGACCAGTTTATGACTGGTAATATATAGCCCTGGTGATCTGATACCACTTTTGAAGTGGGGAAAAATGGAGGAGAATTTTCTTCAATTCTTCCCGACAGTTTTTGAACGATGGGAAATTGGAGGTGGAGCTGTGTACAAAATTCAAATTCAGTGCTATGCGGATGCCAGAATGATGAAGATACCATTCTCCTCTGTTCCACAGAGGAACAAACCCAAAGGGCAGACAAACTTTCGTGAAGGCTATGAAGCCATTAGTGAATTGGCTGGAGGAATCCAAAGAAGAAATAATAAAGATAAGGTACGTATCAATTGGCAAAGAGGTAGGTTGCAATGATTATAGGGTAATGCTGAAATGATTATAATAATTATAGGATAGATCAGGCTTACAAGAAGGGCTCCAAGAAGCCAGTAATGCTGAAATAATTATAATAATGGAATCATCCAAGTGATTTGTTTAGAGCTATAAATAACAAAAAAAATTCAGCGGAACAAGACGTCTCATACTAATATCAAATATATCCTTCAATTACTTTATGCTCCTTAGCATTATCTGTCATTTACATTCCTTAGTATAATTTGTAATAGTAAAGTAGTTGTTAACCTTAGCATTAGTTGTCATTTGTCACTCTCCAAAATTCGGTATCCGAGTTGGCAAAGCCCGAATTCAAATTCTAAGATAGTGAGTTATATTTAAACAAAATATACATCGTAACCAAATTTCAATACATCTTCAAGGCAATCAAAGCAACTACAAGGAAAAAAAAAATCATTCTCATTTATCGAAAGTTCCACAAAACCATCTATAAGTCTTTCTCATATTAGAAATTAAATAACGAAATAATAAATTAACATTCATAATGCATCCTAATCATAAAACAAAAATAAAACTAAAGTCTTGTCTAGCTTGATTGCATTATTTCATCTTTGCACCTGCAAAATAATTTATAGGGGTGTGAGCGTGACGACTTGTAGGGTCAAATCATTCTCAAAGTTAAAAATACTATGTAAGCATCAAATATAGTTTGATAAAATAAATAAAGTTAACACGACTTATCATAAGTGGGCATGCTACAAAAAGAGAACATACCGAAAGGTTAAGTCACAGTGCATGGTATCACGGGCGAGTAGTGTTGAGGGTCAAATATTGCATATTAGACCCCAGATATTGTCTGGATTTACGAATATAATGCTGTCTAATGGCTCGTTTTCTCATTCTTGTGTGGCAAAGTGATTTTATAAGCATGGATGGAAAAAAGACGTTAAAAGTTGAGATTTAACGATCTGATGACGCCAAAGGCAAGGGACACACTCCAGGGGACCAAGATTGACAAATATATACGGTCAGAAATCCGAGAAAAGTTAGAAATTGAAGCTCAAGTGGCCTGAAGGACGTCCAGAATGCAAGATCACGAGGTTCCCACCATCCGTTCGGCTCGAAACTTCATACGTCGCCTGAGGACCATAAATTAACCGTACATATAAAATTTCAGCCATTGAAGATCTCGGAAAATGCCCCAACTGACAGATTAGCCCATAAACCGTTGATTTTGGGCCCACCTGATATCTGGAACTGTCTCAAAATTATTATTGACGCCTTAAATGAGGAGTCAAAACAGATGAACGGTGCAGATTTCTCCAAAATAGTGCAATGGACCCCATATGAGATGAGTGTGTACAGTGCACATGTGCACTCACCGTGCATGGCAAGTGTCAGAGACGGCTTGACCGTCTCTGACCGAAAGAAAGAAAAAAAAAAAAAATCGCACAGCGGACGCACGGCCGCTGGCCGTTTTTGCGAACGGTAGTGGGCCCCACCCATTGCTCGTTTGGCCAATCTGATCCGTCCACCGTGTAGAGGGCTTCGAGAACTACAAAACCATGCTGACCTTTTGCACCCATGCGTGCACATGTGTGAGATACAGAGGCCACAAAAGGGCTGCCCGGTAGCATTCAAATCTGATCTTTTAGTTATTTCTTCTCTGGGACACGTCAATGAACGTTTAAAACTACCCATTCTTAACTGAAATTTCGTTCTGAATCCAATGGACGGGGTGAATTTTCCAGAAAATGCTTCTGTGGGGCCCATCAATCACAACAGCGAAATGGTACGAAAGGTTTCGCACATCCGCGAAAACCGACTTTTCCGGACAGTTTTGGCCTACCATCTTTGATCATATGGCAGATCTGAACCGAGTTATTACTACATCACAACCCTGCACTTGGGGAGTGAACAAGTTTCAGTCCCCGCCGGTTCAGATCTGCCATATGATCAAAGATGGTGGGCCAAAATTGTCCGGAAAAGTCGGTTTTCGCGGATGTGCGAAACCTTTCGTACCATTTCGCTGTTGTGATTGGTGGGCCCCACAGAAGCATTTTCTGGAAAATCCACCCCGTCCATTGGATTCAGAACGAAATTTCAGTCAAGAATGGGTAGTTTTGAACGTTCATTGACGTGTCCCAGAGAAGAAATAACTAAAAGATCAGATTTGAATGCTACCGGGCAGCCCTTTTGTGGCCTCTGTATCTCACACGTGTGCACGCATGGGTGCAAAAGGTCAGCATGGTTTTGTAGTTCTCGAAGCCCTCTACACGGTGGATGGATCAGATTGGTCAAACGAGCAATGGGTGGGGCCCACTACCGTTCGTAAAAACAGCCAGCGGCCGTGCGTCCGCTGTGCGATTTTTTTTTTTTTCTTTCTTTCGGTCAGAGACGGTCAAGCCGTCTCTGACACTTGCCATGCACGGTGAGTGCACATGTGCACTGTACACACTCATCTCATATGGGGTCCATTGCACTGTTTTGGAGAAATCTGCACCGTCCATCTGTTTTGACTCCTCATTTAAGACGTCAATAATAATTTTGAGACAGTTCCAGATATCAGGTGGGCCCAAAATCAACGGTTTATGGGCTAATCTGTCAGTTGGGGCATTTTCCGAGATCTTCAATGGCTGAAATTTTATATGTACGGTTAATTTATGGTCCTCAGGCGACGTATGAAGTTTCGAGCCGAACGGATGGTGGGAAACTCGTGATCTTGCATTCTGGACGTCCTTCAGGCCACTTGAGCTTCAATTTCTAACTTTTCTCGGATTTCTGACCGTATATATTTGTCAATCTTGGTCCCCTGGAGTGTGTCCCTTGCCTTTGGCGTCATCAGATCGTTAAATCTCAACTTTTAATGTCCTTTTTCCATCCATGCTTATAAAATCACTTTGCCACACAAGAATGAGAAAACGAGCCATTAGACAGCATTATATTCGTAAATCCAGACAATATCTGGGGTCTAATATGCAATATTTGACCCTCAACACAACCCCCAACCAGCATCTTGCTAGTCCCGAGCAAGGTATGCGGAAAATAAGTTGAGAATTATAGGAGAACTTTCTATGAAATCGAGTGAGATTTTGAACAAGATACTAGAAATTTAATATTCATGAATGTTGAAAATTGTTTTCTCCTGAGCTCAAGCGCACGGTAGACTTCATAATCAAGTGTAACGTATTAATCCATCAATTAGAAAAATTTTAAACATTGAATTCCATGGGTGGATAGTGTAATCTCAGCCTATCATCATTAAAATTCAATTTATTATTTCATGATAGCATTGGTAACCACAAGAGTATTCAGGACACCTAAAACCCGAACCAAACCTGCTTCAGAAATTCCATCTTTTGATTTTTCTTTAGAAGTAATGCCAAGGATGGGGATCGAATCCTCACCTATAGGGAGCAAACCTATGGTAAAGACCCGTCGCCCAATAATTTTTGAATGTTAACCTTGGGGAATCAAACCTTCACCTGTGGGGAGCAAACCTACGGTGAAGGTCATTTGCCCAACCCTGGGTATTTTCTTTTTCTATTGATCATGATTGATAACTTTTTCAGGCTGGTTCCTTTTGTGCTTAGTGATTACCAAGTTAATCCTTTAATATGGAACTGAAATCTTAAAGTGAAAGCGAGATATGACATGTGAAATCATGGCTCTATCAATGTTTACAACTTCTAATCATGGATTAATAACTCGATCTTAACTGTGAAATTTAACAGATACTGAATCCCAGAGTCCGAAATTACCAACATCACGTATCTTGAAAATATAAATTAGGGATATCTATCAAAATCACTTCGATTTCACAGTAATTTTCAGAAAAATTTTAAAAAAATTTCACAATTTCTGCTCAAGACCAAGAAAATACTGATTAGGAAACTTAATCTCCCACCCCCACCCTAAAATCTACATTGTCCTCAATGTAAAAGATATAAGCATGCAATGCACATGGAACAACGAAAGTAAAGTGATGGGAGGATAGTACCTGGATAACAAATCAAGAGAGAGACTTTCCAAGAGATCACGGCATGGAAGCTTGTCAGCATGAGAGAGAAAACAGAACAAAAATAACGAAAATAAAATCCTACCTATACCACTTTCGCAGATGCTCTCGATTGCATTTAGCGAATGCAACAAGCCTTTAAACCCCTAGGTTATCCCTAGTGGACGAGTTGTAGTCTCGTGAGGGTTTGCAGTAATGTTACCCACAAACATTGAATCGATCATGGAACTTGATCATGCCATAAAGTTCCTCTTCCGGCCAATATCTTGATAAGTTTCTCAGTAAGTTTCTCAACAGGATCATCCAAAAGCCCTTTTTACAATAGGCTTGGATGCCCTGGAGCTTGACTTTCCAGAGAAACTTATTTACCTCATTAAAAATTTGTTGTTGATCCGCCTGAGGTATCCAAAGTATAAATGAATCACCTGTGTCAGAAAAAGTTTCAGAGTTAGTATCCCATGGTGAATCAGAGACTACAGATAGATCAAGTTGAGAAAAATTTTCAGGAAAAGGAGTAGTCTCAACACATTCCGAAGTCTCAGACTTCGGTTCAATTTTCAGCTCCTCCTCCCCTAATAGTAAAAATTTAGGATCTGTGGAAGAAGGAGCTTCAGAATAAGGGTTCTCTCGGTCAGTGCTGACTGCCGAGATGTTGTCTTGCAAGGCATTCACTATGTCTCTTATCATGGGATCATTTGAATCTGCAAAGTATGCTAAACAATCATCAAAAGAGTTGGGACATTCTTCTGAGAGTGACTTATTTTTCACCTTGGAGCTCGTGATGATCTGCTCAAGGAATCCATCATCCTTAAAAGTGGACGGATGTATGCTCTCTTGCTCCAGCCCTGCACAGACAGATTGAGGGTCAGTATGCGAAACATTGATATGATCACTCTGTTCATTGAAATTACTCAGAAGAGGCATTGAATCGTCCACATTCAATAGTTTAGATGATGGCCTCAACTGGGTGGTTTCAAATTCCAGAGTCGTAGTGCGCAACTCCTCTTTCTCCTGAATCATATCATCATTCAATTCAGGGAAGTGGTCCAAATATGTTTCACAAGAGTTATAAGGGTCGGTCATAAGGGGCTCCTCCACTTTTAGATCAGACATGTCAGGTGAGTGAAGTATCTCATTATGACCGTTCTCTTCGCGTACTTCTTGATCATTAACTTGGACCAAACTTGAGATTAGTTCCAGGGAAATTGTGGTTATACATTCAGGATTGTCATCCCAATACTCATCATATTTTGGTTCAGTGCAGTGCACACTTGGGATGAAATCACTTTTCTTATATTCTTCACCTAAAATGGGTTGAGATTCGCATAAACTAACATCTTCATCATCATTAGAATCTAGTGTGTCATGTGATTGAAGTGTATCATTATATTTGAAAGACAGCCATGTCTCTTCCCCATTCTTTTGAACAGTTATAGAAATCGACTCATCGGTAAATTGGACCATATGCTCGTTAATGGAATCCAACTCCTCATTCCAAATTCCGAATTCTTTTAAAAGTGGGTGCGGATCACTTTTTTCGCATTGTTTTTCTAGATTAGGTCGTGGCTGGGATGACCGAGCCTCCTCTATCCTATCAAGACGCGCATCGAGTTCTTTCATTGTTTCTATTACTTTTCTCATTTCCACAAGACAGGCCGAAAGATGACGCTGATACGAATCCTCTTGGATCGTTTCTGGATGGATTTCAAAGGTAGGGGATCCAAGAGAATAATCATTATAACATGTTATTGGTTCATCTTCACAGCTTTGATGTTTCCACTGGTTATAGTCATACTGATCATACATGGGAGAATATGATGGCTGATAATAATCCTCATTCCCATAATTACGATCGTATACAGCCCTATTAACTGATGGAAGATAACGTTCTAGTCGGTTCTCAATGTCTGTTTGTGATGGAGAAAAATCTTGAGGTATACGTTGAATTCCACAACCCTCGGGCATTCCCCAATATCTCCTATCCATCTCAGCGTATGCATGTACCCACGATTCCATGGTAGAACCCTGACTCTGAGTCTAATCCTAGAACAAAAGAAAAGTCCTATAGAAATATGGAAAGAAAGAGAAGAAGTTAGAAGGGTGTTACCAAATAAGAAGTTCCTATGTTAAGATCCTGCAGAAAAAAAACAAAACAAGTTAGTTTCTAAAACAGTTAGTCTAAGATTATAAAATTTCTAAAAACCCTAATAGAGAAAAAATAAAGAAATTAGAAAAGATATCACCAAATTAGAAGTTTCTATCTCAGAATCCTACAAAACAGGAAAGACAAGTTAGTTAAAAAAAAATCAGAAAAATCTAAACCTAAAACTGAAGTTAGTAAAAATCCTAATCTTAAACTAATCCTAAAACTAATTAATTTCAGAAAAACGTAGCCGACAGTCCCCGGCAACGGCGTCAAAAACTTGTTCACTCCCCAAGTGCAGGGTTGTGATGTAGTAATAAGTCGGTAAGACCGAGGTCGAATCCCAAGGGACTGAAACTTGTACGTTATCTAAAATTAAATAGAACTAGAACTAGGCTAAGATGAATTCTAAATCAATTAGCAATGGTGGAATACTTGTAGAATAATTAATCTAAATCTCAGGAAACAACTCAGAGATAGGAAACTAGGAATTCAGAGGATCCACTTGTAGAGATCAGGGAGAACTTATGCTTGCATCAAAAATCAGAGAAATTACTGAACTGCCATTGATCTAGTTTTCAAAGAGATGAAAGGTGTATGAATTAGAATGGATTCCATCACCAAACCATGCCCACAGACTATGGCAAACAACAGAATTAAACTAATTACCAACCAATCATATGTATGAAGGTTAAGAAGGGTACCGTCATCCAACCATAAACATAAAAGGGATAAGAAAATATTCAAAGCATTGCAGACCCATTGTAATTTCAGTCACAACAGACCATTAAAGACCAAAAATATTTTCATTAAAATCAAACTAAAACCAACTTCAATTCAAAAATTAAAATTAAATTAAAAGCATATAATCTCTCATCTCACTACAAGCTTCACCTCCTAGCCCTAGCTAGGAGGATTTAGCCTGCCATGGATGGGCTCAATCCAAATAAATAAAGAGAAAAAGAAAAGGAAAAGAAAAGGGAAAGAAAAAAACCAAGCTCCTCTCTCTCTCCTCTGCCCACGTTGAAATCCAAGCTCGAGCCCTCTGTTCTTCCTCCCAAGACCTTGAATGAATGCTCCCCACGTCCAAAAACCTCTTTTTATAGCTGCTGGAAGGCTGGAGTCAGTGACAGAGTTGTAGCAGGACACGGAGTGCAATTTTCGCAGCCAAGTTCGGTACCATGAAACACGTCACTTTCCTGGCTCAAATTCCAAAGAAACACCGTCCCTTAGTACTTTCTTGGGTCCTCTACATGATAGACGGTTCAGATCTGCCATATGATCAAAGATGGTGGGCCAAAACTGTCCGAAAAAGTCAGTTTTCGCGGATGTGCGAAACCTTTCGTACCATTTCGCTGTTGTGATTGGTGGGCCCCACAGAAACATTTTCTGGAAAATCCACCCCGTTCATTGGATTCAGAACGAAATTTCAGTCAAGAATGGGTAGTTTTGAACGTTCATTGACGTGTCCCAGAGAAGAAATAACTAAAAGATCAGATTTGAACGCTACCGGGCAGCCCTTTTGTGGCCTCTGTATCTCACACGTGTGCACGCATGAGTGCAAAAGGTCAGCATGGTTTTATAGTTCTCGAAGCCCTCTACACGGTGGACGAATCAGATTGGCCAAACGAGCAATGGGTGGGGCCCACTACCATTCGCAAAAACGGCCAGCGGCCGTGCGTCCGCTGTGCGATTTTTATTTATTTTTTTTCTTTCTTTCGGTCAGAGACGGTCAAGCCGTCTCTGACACTTGCCATGCACGATGAGTGCACATGTGCACTGTACACACTCATCTCATATGGGGTCCATTGCACTGTTTTGGAGAAATCTGCACCGTCCATCTGTTTTGACTCCTCATTTAAGGCGTCAATAACAATTTTGAGACACTTCCAGATATCAGGTGGGCCCAAAATCAACGGTTTATGGGCTAATCTGTCAGTTGGGGCATTTCCCGAGATCTTCAATGGCTGAAATTTTATATGTACGGTTAATTTATGGTCCTCAGGCGACGTATGAAGTTTCGAGCCGAACGGATGGTGGGAACCTCGTGATCTTGCATTCTGGACGTCCTTCAGGCCACTTGAGCTTCAATTTCTAACTTTTCTCGGATTTCTAACCGTGTATATTTGTCAATCTTGGTCCCCTGGAGTGTGTCCCTTGCCTTTGGCGTCATCAGATCGTTAAATCTCAACTTTTAACGTCCTTTTTCCATCCATGCTTATAAAATCACTTTGCCACACAAGAATGAGAAAACGAGCCATTAGACAGCATTATATTCGTAAATCCAGACAATATCTGGGGTCTAATATGCAATATTTGACCCTCAACAAGTAGGGGTCTCACACCAAGAACCACAACTGACGTTTGCTACATACCTAATATGCGAAGTGATATTAGAATGTTAAATTCCTAATCTCAAATATTCTCATTTCTATTAGGGATCATGGCCCACGAATGTGTACATGAAAATCATATTTACGCATCTGCAACTCGAATGTAAGAGAGCATTAACATTTTAATAATGAGAACTGAAATTTTGATAAGGAAGTTAAATAAAACAAAATGACTTTTGATCCATTTTTAGACTTAGCCAGGGTAGAGCACCCGTGTATAGATTCACTTAATCTTGCATAAAGAAAATAGAACTTACATCCTAGAACGCAAAATATGGATTGAATATTATTCACACATGACATACATCTTGAAACACGGACTGTGCATCGAATATCTACAATTGCTAAATTTTAAAATGTGGTACAAAATAAACATCCTTTTCAAGAATAACTTGAGCAAAGCACCCATAACAACTTGATCCAATTTCTACAGTAGAACACCTACAACAAAAGTCAATTAAATACATTCTATAATATGAAACATAAATTAAATAAAATTCATGCTAGGATATGATGCTCAAATAAATTCAATCTATATAATGAAAATAAAATAAATTCAAATAATTTCAATTTACATAATGATGCTCAAATAAGTTCAATGTATGTATTGATTATCAACTAAAATTAATGTAGGATTTTCAACCTAGAAGATCACCTACTTGATTTGCAAATAAATACTCTGATGTGAAAGAATCCCACGTTTGGTTGTGATTGCTAGCAATTGGTGGAGGTTTGGATCTTCTAAGGGATTTTAATAAACCACGCAACATATACATAATTTGTTAAAAATATTGCTCAGCTAACTATAAAGACCTATTCTTGATGGTTCCTAGGATTCAAAGACAATCCATAATCTATGACGTTAGAATTCTTAGTTCATAAGCCAATCTGTGAGAAAATAACAAACTGACTCATTAAGTCAGAGTGCAAATAGTCGAATAGTGCATGAATGCAATTGGTAAGGTCTAAAGTTCCATTCAATCAGATGGATAACATGAATTATTCACCCGGGATGTTAAGAAGAATAACCGAAGTGGAAGACTAGGCCGAACTCGACAAAACAACAGCGAGACTCAACTATAGATTAATTGCTTGACCCGGTGGGCGAAGTCATCACTTCCCAAGAACCTATCTCTATGATATCTCTCTCTCTCTCTCTCTCTCTCTCTCTCTATTTCGAATCTTTCTATTTTCTCTCTCTTTTTTGTCTTATTTTCCCAGATCAGTTGCAGACAATTGGGATGGTCTAGATGGAGCTTAAGGGAACAAAAGATCGATGGTTCCAATTGTCTTTCCTAGTGTTTCTTGGATTGGAAGGTCGAAGTAGTTGTACTCCAAAATACAAAATACCAAGGTCTCGGGGCTTCTTTTGATTGGTTGTTGGGTATAATTTATGCTGGAGAAGGATAGGCCATTCGATGGAGAGATTTAATGGTCGAGATCATGAGGATGAGCTTCGTGTGGATTGCGGAGTGGCATGGCTGCAAGTGAGGAAGATGACTTCGGGTAGACTCTATAACAGATGCAGGGTGCAATATGTTGTTGGTGTTAGGTGGGGTCCACTGTGAGTTTAGAAGGAATATATACCATTCATCGGTTTCAATGATTCAAGATGGGTTAGGAGCTCGAGAATGGAGTAGATTAGGAATTCTAGTGGGCCTCACAAGAGGTATTTAGGAAAAATATTTCATGTAAGATTCTTGACCTAATGGATGGTCTCAATCATGAGGATGGGTTCCATCTAGATGAATGGTGTGAGTCGCAGCTGGGTGCGGATGATTGCTTTTTACGAGAAGAAAGGAGAATAATGAGAGAAAAATCGAGGTGGTGGTAAGAATTTTCTTTTTATTTTATCTGTATTGAAAAAGTCATTTTTATACAAAAGATATTGGTGTAACCCATTTTGAGAGGACAAACCCCACTCTTTGATAATCGCCTAATAATCTTAAGCAATGCACTTCAAGTAGTGAATAAACGATCGATCTTATTTGACGTCGGTCACAAACCGTCAATTTCTGATGCATTTGTCTATCTTGTCGCTTGGGATTGTAGTTATTCGTTTTGAAATGAGTTGTACATTCAATTCTTGTAAGCCCGCACAAAACATGTGACCAAAATTGAAACCGAAAAGGGATTACAACAAGCCCCATCTATCTTCCCACGATAGAAGATATTGGCTGTGGATTGCCTACTACACCTGCCGACCACAAAAGTTGGCATAGATGAAAGCTAGGCGAAAATCCACCTCATCCTTCGTTTTCACCTTCTTTTTGTAAAAAAAAATATTTAATAAAAGGCCGAAGCCTAGGAAATTCATTGATCAGCTGAATCTACAGACATTCAGGAGGGCCCCACAAAAAGGAAGGCAACCTCTCCTATCATTTACCTTAGTACAGAATAGAAAAACAGGGTTGAAAGGGAACACAACAAAAACAACAGAGAAAGGAGGAGAGAGGAGCTGTACAAGAGGACAACAGAAAGGACAAAACCAACAAAATCAATTAGTGGCACCTGAGGGCTTCAAGACCTGCATTATCTAACACTAAAGCCCCTCTGACTGGCCTCGGGAGATGAGGGCGATGGAAGAAAATTTTGTCTTAACACCTTTCACTGGTGGTACGAGTAAGAGCATCGACCACTGCATTCCCTTCTCTGAAAGTATGGTTGATCACCAGGTTAAGGTCCTAGGATTTATCTCTAATTTTTTCCAAAGTATACCAGATTTTCCAAAGATTAGAGGAGTCAATCTCTCTCAGATCATCAAAAATGACTTTAGAGTCAGTTTCGAGAATGATATTCGAAAGTCCGAGGTTGGAGCAGATGTTGAGGTCATCCAGCATGGTCCTATCTTCAGCCTCAGCGTTTGTAGAGATCCCATAGTAATTGTCAAAGGCGAAGACAAGGAGGCCAAGGTGGTCCCAACAAACACCACCTCCACCACTTGCACCTGGGTTGCCTCTCGAGGACCCGTCGGTGTTTTGTTTCAGCCAAAGTGTTGGCGGCTTTGTCCATCGAATAATGGAGGGCATAGATACAGGGGAGTTGGAGAGGGAGGGGAGCCTTAACAGTTGAACGGTAAGGCGCTCAGCTAGGGAATTGTTGTCTGTGGCTGGGACGAGGGACCTAATCTCACGCAGCCAATAAAAAACTCAGTAGATGATAGAAGAGGCAGACATTTTCCAGCCCTCAAAACGGGTTGCATTCCGATCATTCCACAACTCCCAAATTATGAAATAGGGGAAGAAACTGGTTAACATCCTGATCTTGGACTTCTCGCTAGCCAAAGTAGACCGCTGCTCAATCCGTTGAAGAATGGAGGCGATGAGGAGGACCGGGATGTCAAAGAGGGCACTGAAATGGGCCCATACCAGAGAAACAATACTGCTCAGGCTGAGCAGATGGTCCGGTGTCTCCTCAGCATGATGATAAGGCAGCATCGATGGCCTGGGTTGTTGACCCCTATTCTGTTGAGGATGGGCAGATCCCAGAGAGTCCTGAAGGGATGAGGCAGCGACGGTTGAAGGGAAGCAGCATTTGCAGCGGGAAACAAAAGGAATCCCACATTTCTGGATCGTAGTGTCAACAGGTATGGCAGCTGAAGATAGCAATCTTAGTAGGGAGAAAACGGTTCCATATCCATCTATACCATGTGGTCTTTGGGTATTGTTACCTGATGACGTTCCAGCAGGATTTCAGGGTGAAAGATCCCTTCGAGGTTAAATCCCAAATGAATCTATCTTCTCAGTTGGAAAGACCAACTTCAATGGCTGAGATGGTCTGCATGGCTGAGGGGGAAATGATATTTTGAATTTCAGAAAGATTCCATCTACCGCCTGAAGGGTTAAAGTCACTAACCTTGGCCCCTTATAAATGAGGAGGGATCGAGCTCACTACGGCACCCGCCAAAATTCCCTTGCTTGTCCAATTCTGATTCCAAAAGTCGACATTTCTCTCACCAATCAATCATCTTGAGTGATGAAGGGCAAAAGGCAACACATGGAGAAGCTCCTTTCAACTAGGGGAATTGATGGAGCCAACCCTCCCCTGATTTGAAATAAGTTTCAAAAAATGTTTGGCTGTCATGAAGCGAGCCCATAGAGATTTTCCTTTAAGCAGATTTCATCTCATTTTGATTCTGAATTAAAACCTGCATGACATCTTCTAAGCTTCTAATTCCAAAGCCTCCTTCCGAGAGAGGTGAGCAGATTTTGGCCCATTTGACCCAATGCCTTTTGTTTCCCTTCTTTGAGCTTCCCCAGAAGAAATTTGCAAACGACCTTTTCCAAAGATTTGCAGACGAGCTTGGGAATATTGATGGCAGATAGCAAATGGATGAGAATGCTAGATAGAACATGCTTAATGAGGACCTGTTTTGCAGCCGGATTGAGCAGATTTGCCTTCCAGTCATCAATCTTGCTTGTAATCTTATTCACGATCGGCTGTAGAAGCGGGCTAGAGATTCTGCCTTTGGTGAGAGAAATCCCCGAATACACCATAGGAAGAAGGGTTTGGCTGTGAGATCCAAAACTCACGTAGTCCACACAACAGGAAACAAAGGAGATTAAAGGCCGGCCATTAAAACATTCGTTGGTACCCATTTACTGTCGTTTAGCCGATGGATGGGGGCGGATTCCTCACAGACATTACAGTGACCCACTTAGCTTGAAGGTAATGTATTCTACTTACATATAAGCTTGGAGTAGTAAAAGTTCAGAGGAGATTGCTCTTGCGTTCTCTGCTTCCCTTTCTTATTTTCGGATATATGGATTTGGAGAGTTTGAAAATAGATAGAGAGGTTGATTGGTTAGAACTTGAAAAGGATACAATTGAATTGATACTGACAAGATTAACTGTTCTTGTTGATTTCATCAGCTTTGGTGCCGTCTGCAAGACATGGCGCTCCATCTCTTTCGAAAATCGCCACCGTATACCTCATCATCAGCTCCCCGTCCTTATAATTCCCGATGATGAAAAGACTGACTTCCGTAGCTTCTTCAGCATCTCAGAAAAGCAGACCTACCGACTCAAAAAGCTTCCCCACGAAGATAACCAAAAACGCTGCTATGGATCTTCAGACGGTTGCCTTGTAATGATAGACATCCATCTTAATATTTCCCTCTTCAATCCCTTCTCCGGAGCTGAGACTCCACTTCCCCGCCTCACCACCCTCTCTCAAATCATCGATATCCGCCAGAAGGATACCGGCACCATTGAGTACGGGTATCAGATGGGTGACAACCGTGGGGCAGTCTTGATCACCGGGCCTGGTGGGAAGTTCGTGCACAAGGCCATCACAGCTGGGCCTTACGTCGTTGCCATTTTCACCGTCGGGACGGGGCTGGCCATATGCAGGTGGGACGATGACAAGTGGAGCTACGTGGATAGCGATTGGTCCCATTTGCAGGACATCATGTGTTACAATGGTAACATTTATGTTGTTACGTCTTCTGGGTGTGTTGGGATTCTTGATGTGAGTGGGCCTCACCCCACCATGACGACGATCGAATCGATCATTGAAAGAGACCTGTTGGGTAGGAAGTATCTGGTGGAATCTTCTGGACAATTGTTGATGGTTGCAACAAGGTTTGATTTTCACAAACATAAAAAGAGCTTTGAGATTTTCAGGGTGGATGTGAGCAAACACCAGTTGTTTCCTTTAAAAGCTTTGGGAGATGTTATGTTGTTTTTGGGGGTGAATTGCTCAATGTCTTTGTCTGCTCGAGACTTCACCGGCTGTGAAGGGAACCGCATTTATTTTGTCGAAGCTGACAAGGAATGGTGCGATAAAAGGCGGTTGCGGGCCCACAATCTTGTTACATACAATGTAGAAGATGGGAGCATTGAGACACGTTACAAGATGGGTTTGAGTTGGATGTGGTCACAGCCCACCTGGCTCATACCCAAACCTTATTAGAAGAGAAAAAGACGACTGAGAAATGTAAGAAGCCATGTGGATGACTATAGAATTCTTTATTTGTAATGTGGTTACAGGTAAAGAAATTATAGGGGGTGCTTGGATGCTTGTAATTTGCATGTAATCCCTTGTGTTTTGATGCTTGTAACCCTTTTTGAAGAGAGTGAGAGGAAGAACATTGCTATTTTCACAGCCCTCACATTCTCTCAGAAGCTATCAGGACTTCGGCTACAGAGTTTTTCACCTGTTGCTCAGGAACAATCTTGTGGCCAAAGGACTAGTAATTTCATTGGTTACAGATTTTTTGGAGGAGTTTCTTACTGATAATAGCCTTGATGATCTGATATCACTTTTGAATAGAGGAAAAATGGAGGACAATCTTCTTGAATTCTTCCCTACAGCTTACGAACGAATGGGAAATTGGAGGTCAAACTCATGTACAAAATTCAAATTCAGTGCTATGTGGATGCCAAACTGATGAAGTTGTTCCCAGAAATTGTGAGTTCAATAACTAGGATGCGCTTGCTGAAGATACCATTCTCCTCTGGTTCTGTAGAGGAACAAACTCAAATAGTAATTAAGTGTCCAATTCGGCCTAACCACATTATTCTCTTAATTTTTCTAGGCCCTTTTCATGTTCCGCAATACTCATAAAACTTGTGGGATCAAAAGTTAGGATCGAACTAAACGTTATTATAAATAGTAAAAATGAAATTAGAATGGACTTTCGACCACTGATCTAATGGAATCTTGCAAATCCGTTGGGGGTTACCCAGTTTAGCAAGTTTTAGGGTTCGAACAGTCCTGATCACTACCGCATCCGATCGGGCCTTCTCTGGTCCATCTTTGACATGGAAGTGTCCGCGACCTGTTCTACATGAATATAGAACATATATATCATAGTGGGACCCGCCGTCCTGGCCTCACCAAATCCTCTGCCATAAGATGAACATTTAATGGCCATTTAGACAGATGGTAAAAGATAAAAGAGGACTACGAATTAGGAGGGGACATCATATGGTTAAAATTGTCTTACTAGTTAAATTTTCAGTTATGCTCAATCTACAATTGGGTCACCAATTTAGACGGTTAAGATGTCCCTACATTTATGGCATGCGTTAATAAGGTCCAACTCACCCTATACAAGAAAGATAAGCTCAATCCAAGACTCAAGTGGGCCACACCATAGAAACGATGCAAATAAAAAAAGCTTCTAAATTTACAGTGTGGCCTGTGAGGCCGGCTGCATTTCTCTATATAAGAAAGACAAGCTTGATCCAATGCTCAAGTGGGCCACACCACCGAAACAATGTAAATCACAAGTGCAGCTAGCTGAGTTTTGGACGACTCTTGATGTTTAAGCTCACCTAATGACCCATTTTGATGGAATATAACCAAGACATAGACACTTCACATCTGGATCTAAGGGTGCCTATAGTCCGACATGTCATGGAACACGGATTGGAATCACGATGGCAGGAACTTACTGCTCTTTGAATCCCATGGCCTATTGTGATGTTTGTGAGAAATCGAACCTTGTCCATCCACTTTGTCACCTCATTTTGGACACCCAACAAAAGAAAAAAAATTTAAAACTCCACCACCCTATAAGGAAACAGTGGGAGGGATTTGCCTACCGTTGAAACCTCTTTGACATCTACCGTGATGCTTATATGCCATCCAAAGTGTTCATAAGGTTATTCCACATATATAAATTGAAAGCACCAAACTATGAGCCTAATCCAAAACTTATGTGGCCCAACAAATGCTTCAATAGTCATACTGCATCTCTACCCATTTCCTGTTGTGTGGTTAACTTAGAGTTTTGGATCCATCTCATTTTATGGATTTTTAACTTGAAATAAGGTGTTGAATTAAATGAATGTAAAGGGTGAATTTACAATATTACAATGGGCGCTGTTTTCGTCGGTTCTTACAAGAGCAAATTAGAGAAAGACACGTGTAATTCTATGAGAGTTGTGTGGTGTATTTGTGATGTGCAAAAATATCTGAAGATGATTTTGCAATAATACAACTGCTGTCTATCAAGCGATGTCATGTCATCCACAAGGAAAGGGCAGCCGATTGGAACGTGGTCAAGTCGATAAGAGAACTTGAAGCAGTCATAGGATAGATGACAGGCTTAGGAGAAGGCTTCAGGAGTTCAGTAATATTGAAATGTTTATATCAACCGTCAGAACACGGGAAACATCTAGATAATCTATTTAGAGCTATAAACAACAAATGAATTCAGCAAAAGAAAACGTTAATTTCATACCAACTCAATCAAATCAAACCTCTCCTTCGATTACTTTATGTTCTTTAGCATTATTTGTTATTTACATTCCTTGGTATAATTCATAGTAGTGTTCAAGTAATTGTTAACCTTAGCATTATTTGTCATTTGCATTCCTTACTATAATTTGTAGTAGTGTTCAAATAATTCTTAACCTTAGCATTATTTGTCATTTACATTCCTTAGTATAATCTGTAATAATAATCAAGTAACTGTTAACTTTAGCTGTAGTTTGATTCTACACTCATACGCTTTATTCAATTCAAGTATTAATTAAGTTCTCCATTAAAAAGAAGAAAAAAAAAAAAAGATGCTCTATAGTTGTTCTCTACGACTAATGGTAAGAATTTTCCTTTTGTTTTATTTGTATTGAAAAAATCATTTCACACGAAAGTTAGAGATGTAACCCATTTTCAGAAGAAGAACCTTAGATTCTGATAATCACTTGACAATTTAAGCAACATAGTACAAGAGGCTGAATAGGTAACAGATCTTATTCTATCTCAAAATTTTGAACTATCTACCTATCTTGACACCTGGGTCGTAGCTGTTTGGCTTGAACAGAGCACTACGTTCAATTCTTGCACGCCGCACTAGCATGGATGAAAGTGGCGAAAAATCCACCTCATATCCGTTTTGTCACCTTATATTATAAAGTGAGACAAGAGAATAGTAAACTCATGGTAGTCCACACAATTCGAAACAAAGGATATTAAAGGCCGGCCACTAAATCATTCGTTGGACTCCTTTCCTGTCTTTTATCCTAGAGTTCATGCCATGGCAAAACCGATGGATGGGGGCGGATTCCTCGTAGATATTACAGTGACCCACCTACTGCGTCCAAACGTACTCTACCTATATATAACCTTGCAGTGGTAGAAGTGCAGTGGAGATTGCTGTTGTGTTCTTTGCTTCCTTTTCTTATTTTCTAATATATGGATTTGGAAAATTTGAAAATGTATAGAGAGGTTGATTGGTTGGAACTTGAGAAGGATACAATTGAATTGATACTGACAAGATTAACTGTTCTTGTTGATTTCATCCGCTTTGGTGCTGTCTGCAAGACATGGCACTCCATCTTTCTGGAAAATCGTAACCGTATACCTCATCATCAGCTCCCCGTCCTTATAATTCCCGATGATGAAAGGACCGACTTCCGTAGCTTCTTCAGCATCTCAGAAAAGCAGACCTATCGACTTAAAAAGTTCTCCCACGAAGACAACAAGAAACGCTGCTATGGATCTTCAGACGGTTACCTTGTAATGATAGACATCCATCTTAATATTTCCCTCTTGAATCCCTTCTCCGGAGCTGAGACTCAACTTCCCCGCCTCACCACCCTCTCTCAAATCATCAGCATCCGCCAGAAGGATAACGGTGCCATGGAGTATAGGTATCAGATGGGTCACAACCGTGCAGTACTCTTGATCACCGGGCCTGGTGGGAAGTTCGTGAATAAGGCCATCACAGCTGGGCCCTACGTCATTGCCATTTTCAACGTCGGGACGGGGCTGGCCTTCTGCAGGCGGGGCGATGACAAGTGGAGCTACGTAGAGAACGATTGGTCCCATTTGGAAGACATCATGTTCTACAATGGTAAATTCTATGTTGTTACATCTTCTGGGTGTGTTGGGATCCTAGATATGAGTGGGCCTCACCCTACCATGACGACGATTGATTCGATCTTTGAAGGCAGTCTGTTTGGCAGGAAGTGTCTGGTGGAATCTTCTGGACAATTGCTGATGGTTGCGATGAGGTTTGAGTTTCTCAAACATAACAGTTTTGAGATTTTCAGGGTGGATGTGACCAAACACAAGTTGTTCCCTTTAAAAGCTTTGGGAGATGTTATGTTGTTTTTGGGGGTGAATTGCTCAATGTCTCTGTCTGCTCGAGACTTCACCGGCTGTGAAGGGAACTGCATTTATTTCGTAGAAGTTGACAAGGAATGGTGCGATGAAGGGCGGTTGCGGGCCCACAACCTTGTTGTATACAATGTAGAGGATGGGAGCTTTGAGACACGTTACAAGATGGGTTTGAGTTCGATGTGGTCACAGCCCACCTGGCTCATACCCAAACCTTTTTAGATGAGAAAATGAAGACTGAGAAATGTAAGGAGCCATGTGGATGACTTTAAAATTCTTCATTTGTAAAATGTTTACAGGTAAAGAAATTATAGGGGGTGCTTGGATGCTTGTAATTTTCCTGTAATCCCTTGTGTTTTGATGCTTATATTTTGCCTATAAACTCTTTTTGATGAGAATGAGAGGAAGAACCTTGCTATTTTCACATCCGTCACATTCTCTCATAAGCTTCAGGACTTCCGCTGGAGACAGTTTTTCAGCTGTTGCTCAAGGACAATCTAGTGGCCAAAGGGCTAGTAATTTCATTCATTACAGATTTTTTCAAAGAGTTTCTGACTGATAATAGCCTTGATGATCTGATATCACAATTTGAAGAGGGGAAAAATAGAGGACAATCTTCTTGAATTCTTTCCTACAGCTTTTGAACGAATGGAAATTGGAGCTTGAATTCATGTACAAAATTCAGATTCAGTGCTATGTGGATGTCAAACTAATGAAGTTGTTCATAGAAATCGTGAGTTCTCTCTATAAATAAGATGTTCTTGCTGAAGATACCATTCTCTGGTTCTGTAGTGTAACAAACCCAAAGGGCAGGCAAATTACTTTCATTAAAGCTTTGGAGCCATTCGTGAATTGGCTGGAGGAATCTGAAGAAGGAGAATAAAGATAGAGGTGTGCATCAATTGGCAAAGAGACGAACGCGGGTTGCAATGATCGTGGTAATTACCTATTTCCTGTCATACATCAACTGCCTAACTTAAAACAATCAACTTCCTATGTGTTTGTGGACACAAACCTTTAATGATTCTTATTTGAAATAAGCTACTTAACTATTTCCCAAGCTTTGAGAAACACTTTCTTTTACCATGCTTTTTGCAAATCCAAACAGGCCCTTAAGTCACACAGTCATTGATTATATAAAATTGAAATGGATAACCACTGCCTTCATCTCTCACAATCGCTGACTGTAGCGCATGTAATGGATGGATTGGATGGAAATCATACATTAAGGTAGTCCCCACACAGCTCAAACTTTGTGGTGGTCACATGCATGGACCCACCAATTGTGTACTTGCAACTGTGTGCCACCGGTACCTACCTCGCTCATGGGCATCGATGTTGGTTCCCACTAGTAATGTAAAACGGACTTTTGCTATGTTAGATAAGGGAATGTTTCAGTGTTTTCTGATTTTACAACTGATGGGAGAGTTCCACTCAATATAGGGGAACAAATAAGAAAATTGAAAACTCAGCTAATGGAGTATGTGTATTTTATGCACCCAAATTCTCAGAGGATGGGTACCTCTAGAAAAGCAAGACCAATCCTGATTTCAGGGCTACACCCTAACGGCATGCATTTGAATATTGACCAATCTGATTTCTCAAATTTTAGAGCTAAGCTATTATAAAGCTTATGTTGAGTAGATCTATGAAGTTGAAGAGAAGGGAATTGTATAAAGAATATGGAATGGGTCAGACTACATCCCACCTGATGCAACCAAATCTCCAACTCACACAAGTGAGGCGTATCTAAGGCTCAAGTGGACCACACCATAGAAAGCAGTAGGGACAATGATTCCTGTTGTTAGGTGAGGCCCTTTTTTAGGTGGAGCCCACCTGAATTTTCATGTTAAAAAGAAAAAAAAGAAAAGGAGAAATGGGGGCATTTTCACATTGGGCTTGAGTTGGGTGGCTTGTAGGATGCAGGGGCACACGCGGGGCGGGCAGCTCATGTGAGGAGGGTGTCTCGTGTGAAGTGGAACTCATGTGAAGTGGAGCCCACAAAGGGGTTCAGTTGATGTCCTAATGATGTAGGACATGAAAATTAAATATGATATGCAAGATTTTAGGCTTAAGATCACGTTAGTTTAGAAAAAATTACACAAATTCCATATCCCACATAAAAGTCCAAACATTCAATTAAGGGAAATTTATGTGGGTCCAGGCCTACACATGATAGGGCTAGGTCAATAAAAATTATGAACCAAACGGTATTCAAAGATAAGAAATAATCACCCACACATGCGTAGTAATCAATCCCCAATCAAAGGGATTCAGAAATTTCAATTCGAGGAACCCTAGGGTAAGAAAATTGGCAAAATAACTTAGGAAAAACGTAATCTAGGGCTAGAATTCATGAAAAACGGTTATGAGAGGATAAAAGATGATAAAAACCTGAGCCAAAAGACGATCCCGTATATGGACCGCGGGCCTGGGGCGCTTACACGTGCGCAGGTACTTGGTCGCACGTGCGAGGGGACATCGACTACAAAAAACCCTTTCTTGGCCTTAGTCAGCCAGGGGTATGCTCCAAAATTCTGAAGTTTCGGGTCGATCCGAGCTACGGCTTGTGCGTGGTGCTCCGCCGAAGTTTCAGCCTGCCTGCGGGCTGAAATCTGAAAACCTTCTGCAATGAATAAAATTGATGCAACAAAGGACGAATTTTGAAGTACGGATGGTGGTGGAAGATGAAAAAGAGATGATGGAGGATGGGGGTGAATCGGGATCTATGTGGCTTCGCACCAAGGTAGTTAGCCTTTCGAAAAGGGAAGGCTTCGCACCCACTTTTGAATTCTTCCACAACTCACGAAGAGAGCAGAAAAATAAAGTAATTTTTTTTATATTAAACTTGAATGAAAAAAAAGAACTATAAGGGGTGCTTATTTATAGGAAAAACCCTATACCCCAAAAACTTGCACCATATGCGCAACCTATTACTTAGCAATGAAGTAAACTAAAATAAAAATCAAACAGAGAATCTAAAGCATTAATGATGTTCTAAATAATAATAATAAGCAAAACTTAAAATATGAACTTAATCTGACGAGTGGGCCATGATCATGAGATCTTATGATAGACTTTTCTTGACTATTGGGCTCACTTTTTTTGAACCAAAACTAGTCTTCTAGCTACGAGGCCCTCCCTAGACGTCGTCATCGAGCCAGATCAATGCTGGGGTTCTCCTCCTGCGCACGTACGTGCGTAGGGGTGGTGGTGTGCGGGCGTGCATGTGCACGATGTTCTCATGAACTCTCCCTAGCTACGAAGATTTAGCCACTGGTGAAATAAAACTCCTGAACCGTTTTAGGATGTCGGGATCCAGTCTCTAAAGCTCTTCCTCAGTGAGCCACGTGCTATCTGAAGCTGAGCGTGACTTCCATTTAACTAGATATTTCTAAAACTCGCCATCCGACATAAAAATTATCTCATAGTTCAGGATATCCTCTATTTCCTCTCTGAGTGTGCGAAAGCTAGGTATGGGAGGCAGAGGTTGGGATGAAAGGTCAGAAAGAGGCCATGGATTAAAGGGTAAATCTGAGGAATTAAGATGGGTGGGCAAAGGGCTGGACAATGTATCAGTGGGTCCCTGACAAGCAACTAGATCTTCCACATTGAATGTGGAACTAATTCCCATGGAAGGTGGAAGATCTACTTCATACACATTGAGACCGTTTCACTTTATAATTTTGAAGGGCCTAGCATTACGCGCGTGTAACTTACCAACGACCCCTAGAGGATACTGCTCGGGCCTGATGCAGACCATCACAGAGTCCCCAATATTGAATTCTTTGAAACGTCTATGTTGGTCTGCAGAAAATTTGTAATGTTCATTTCTAGTAGTGATCTTTCGCCTGATTTCTTGATGCAATGAATGTATGTAATGCACAAAAGACTCTGCAGACTCTGATGGCCTATGAGAAAATGACATGGGGATAAGATTAATAGGCTTCCTAGGCTTGTAACCAGTAACAACTTCAAAAGGACTTAGACCTATAGACCTATTGACAGAACTATTGTATGCAAACTCGGCTATGGGTAGTACGGCGTCCCATGTCCTGGTGCTTCCCCACTAAACATCGAAGTAAACTCCCTAGGCTCCTTTTAACCACCTTAGTCAGGCCATCGGTCTGAGAGTGGTATGCAGAAGAAAATTAGAGCCTAGTATTCATTATGTGCCATAGTGTCTTCCAAAAATAATTCATGAATCTTACATCACAGTCAAACACTATGGTTTTTGGTAACCTATGCAGTTTGACGACCTCACTAAGGAGCAACTTGGCAACATGAGACGCGTCGGAGGTCTTAGAACAAGGAATGAAGTGGGCCATTTTAGAGAAACGGTCCACGACAACAAATATGAATTCATGCTTTCGAATAATCTTGGGAAGTTCAAGCATAAAGTTCATACTGATGTCCTGTCAAGGGATGAATGAGACTAGAAAAAGTGTATATAATCTTGTATTCTGTTTTCTTTGCTTTGCCGGTTGACAAGTACGGCATTACCATATAATTTTGGCCACGTCCTGCTTGAGACTTGGCCAATGAAATATATCCTTTACTAGGGCAATGGTCTTGTCACGATCGAAATGACCTGCAACCCCCTCTGAATGTAACTCCCAGACAAGAAAATTGCGAAGGGAGGTACATGGTATGCACAAGCGGTCACTCCTAAATAAATATTCGTCAAAAACCAAATACTCACTGTTAGCTCCCGACGGACTCTCCAATAAAGACGTATACACAACTCCAAAATCTGGACACTCAGAATACTCTTCTTTTATGCACTCAAGGCTCGTAACTTTAACGTTCATGGAGTTGAATAATGCGACTCGACAACTCAACGCGTTGACAGGCTTATTCTCTACACCGACCTTATGCTTAAGCACAAAAGTGTACTCTTGAAGAAATTGAACTCACTTAGTGTGCATGGGGCTTAATTTCTTTTGAGAGTTCAAGTATCTCAAGGCCTCATAATCTGAGAACAAGATCAATTCTTGCAGTAACAGGTAATGTCGCTAATGACGTAGTAATTACACTACTGTATAGAATTTCTTGTCATAAGTGAAATATCTTTGCTTTGCCTCATTTAGTTTCTCACTAAAAAAGGCGACAGGGTGCCCTTCCTGGTTAAGAACTCCTCCAATGCCGACTCCTGACATGTCACATGCGATTTCAAAATCTTTCAAAAAATCTGAATGTCGTGTGACTGGAGCTTCGGTCATCTTGACCTTTATTTCCTTGAAGGCCTTCGAGGCGGCCTTTGTCCATTGCAACTCTTCTTTTCTTATGCAGACTGTGATGGAAACCACAATGGAACTGAAGCCTCGAATGAACCGCTTATACAAGGTGGTTAAGCCATGAAAGCTGCGCACCTCATGAATATTACGGGGTTCAGGCCAATTAACGATGGCCTTGACCTTCTCGGGATCGCCGATATGCTCTCGGCTGACACAATAAACCTAAAAAGATCACACTACTAGATAAAAATGCGCACTTCTTTAAGTTGGCATACAACTTCTCGGCCCTAAGGATCCCACAAACCTACCTCAAATGGTTAAGGTATTGCTCTTTAGTCATGCTATAAATTAAGATATCATCAAAGTATACGACCAGGAACTTGCCTATAAAGGGTCTTAACACTTGGGTCATCACACGCATGAAAGTGCTTGGGGCATTAGTTAACCTAAAAGGCATCACATAGCCCATCCTTCGTCTTAAAGGTCGTCTTCCATTTATCACCAGGGTGTATACGGATTTGGTGATACCCACTTTTGAGGTCAATTTTTTACAAGATAGTAGCATTAGCCATCATATCTAGCATGTCATCAAGACGCGGTATGGAAAACCGATACTTAACTGTGATTTTGTTGATGGCCCTACTATCAACACACATCCTTCATGTGTCATCCTTCTTAGGCGTAAGAAAGGTGGGCACGGCACATGGACTCATGCTCTCTTGAATGAAACCCTTCTCTAGGAGTTCATCAATCTATCTCTTCAACTCAGCGTGCTCCTTTAGGTTTATTCTGTAATGTGGGAGGTTTGGTAGAGTTACCTCAGAGATTAAATCAATGACATGTTGTATATCCCTCATAGGGGAAAGCTCATTAGGTAGATCATTATGAAAGACATCATGAAACTCATGTACTACCTGAATGGCCTCAGTGGGTAACTCTACGCTAGTCTCTGGTACACTCTCCCTATCCACAAGAGCGTATATTATCGAGTCCGCCTCAATATCTCGCTCAAAGTCTTTGGCATTTAAAATATGGAGCGGTTTGGATTTGGACTTCGACTCCTTCACTTCTTTTGGGCCGCTCACACCACTCTGTATGGTGAACTTTTTTCCAGTTGTATTCTGTAACACCCTGAAAATCGGGGGTCGTGTATAAACTCAACTCCCGAGTTCCAGACCGTCACTTATGCAACAAAAATGGTTATGATTCAATGTTGTCTGATTTAAAGCATTCACATGAGTAAAAGTATACCAAAACTGCAATTCATACTTCAGATCCAGTGATGAAAGCAAGCCGAAGACTAAACAATGTATATATCACTGTATGGAAAAACAAAGTAATCTCAACTGTCTCCAAAGTATGACTACATCTCTGAGTCTCATGTACATATACATAACAAAAAAAAATAATGTTCAAAAAGGAAAGTCCCACTGATGTCCCCTCGATCCAGGTCGACTACGGGAAGCCGTCATGATACTGCATATACGAGAACTCATCCTGGTCCTCGTCAATCTCGGGCTCCACCTCCTGGATCTCGTCCTCACCTGCAGCTACAACAGGGTCTGGTGGGTGTTGTAAACACCATCCCGTAACGTGGGAATGAGTGATCAACTCAGTGGAATCATAGAGCAAAGATTAACATGTTCACAATTCAATCACGCGATAATAGTAAAGCAGTAAATCAGACAATCCTAATACTGTTGTTAATGCAAGATGATATGACATGATGTATGCCCTCACCGACGATCACCCTCATGCGGCAATATCTTACGACCGCGGCATGCCACACTCCCTAGAGTGTTCCACATCTTCCAGGCACATGCAATGCTATGGTGATATGATTTCCAAGTTGTTATTAGTCCATTCAAACAGCAGGATTGGAAACTAGGGTACTTCCCTTGTATCAATCCCAACACAGATCCTGTCTAGGGTCGTCACTCCTAGTAATCTCATACGATGTATATTTCGTAGGTTACTGCAAGGGCTGCCAGGGCTGTTGCTCGCACTCGTTGCACCGCTCCCCCATCACCTTATCAATACAGGCCTACCGTACTCTACTGCAACGGAAGGGTCGTCGCCTCCCGTGGACTCAGAATACGCTCGCGGTCACTACAAAGGGCTCGTCGCCTGATCAGTGTAGGCCGACAGCTAGAATATAGTGTCCCATACCACCATAATCTGCTCACGAGTTAAGGTGCTCACTGGTCACTACGGGGAGGTTTGTGGCCCCAGCGTAGGCCGACAGCTCGACCACGGTGTCCCATACCACCATGCCCGGCTCATGAGTCTTCGTGGATCAAGGTACCACGGTTAACAGGGTTTACAATGGTAAGTTCAGTACCCTAGGTTCAAGCAGTTATGATACATACAAGGTGAACATACATCGGCCAGTCGGGTTACTTGACGGGCTCGACTAGCGCGATCGCATCTCAAGTTGAACGACATGAAGTGCGTAAAATACTTCGCGTGGCCTAACCACTGCCGCCAACTCTAAACACGAATCACGTTCATCGACGCGTCGTTCGTGGCTATGACCAGTCAGCCACGAATTCGCTCGGTTACCGACTGCCTGGACTAAGTCTAGTCCCACACATCTATAGAATCATATCAGCACTACATGTTAAAGTATTGGAATTGAAATACATCATGTGAGCATGTTAACACATGTTATAACATTCAACTTAAGCAATTCTTCAAGGCATACTTCCTATGCATGTAATGCAATCATGCATAAGTTCAACATGTAGGAAATCATTTAGGTCAGCATTTTAATCATGAAATCAATCTCAAACTACTACATAACATCATTTAATTCAATACATACTAATACTAGTATTTACACAAACACATACACTACACACTTAAGTCCACATATAGTATGTCGACCCAAAGTGCGCAACTTGGCGAATCTCTTCGCCAAACTGATTATGCAATAATTCCTAACTCTCTAATACGGCGACAAACCATGTCAATCACGTCAGCAAAATATGCATGTAGACCGTACTTCCTACAAATGACTAAAATGCCCTAAATCTCATATTCTTCGTTAATTTATGAAACAGGAAACGGAGAGCATGTTGTACATGTCAAACGGCGATGCCGTCGATAATCTACTATTAAACAACATTGAAAGTGTTGTAAACCGTCAATCAAAGCGTCTAAAATCCTCACCTAGTCTCTTACGATTGCGGGATTTTGAACGGAGCGTGTACGCTTCGTCTACGGCAGTAGGAGAGCCTGATTTATGGAATACGTTAGCTAACATGTTATACATCTAGGTAAACCCTCAATCAGCAAGTTTTTGGAGTTATTTTATACCTAAAAAATGGAGAAATCACTAGCCAGGTGATTGGAAAGAAGTGCTGAAGCAGCAACTGTCAGGGGCTCGGAAGCGGAAAAATTCTCTTCTTCTCTTTCTCTCAAACTCTCTCTCTTTTTCTCCTAGGGTTTGTGATTTTCGGATGGAAGGGAGAAATGAGGGTTTCAACCCCTTTTATAAGCTTAAAAACGCCGAAAATAGGCTCCGGGACGAAGTTTACTTGGTGCCTATCCATTTCGAGGCTGTTTCGGTCCAAAAACTGCTTTCTGGTGGTCCCCTGGTCGATTGCGATCAGACTTAAGCTCATGTGTACCAGATGTAGCTCGTATTAAGTTTTCAGTCTGGCAGGGTTCGCAGATCGCACGTGGCGGACCAGTTTCAGTTCAACGGTCACCGCACATAGATCAGGGCTAAAAGTCTCATGATAATAAATAGAAATTTTTCCTGATCCGAGGGTGTAATCTGGATGAATTCTGACGGTCAGAACGCTTAATACTGACGCGTCAAGTCGTGTGCCAGATTTGAATTTGAAATTCCAAATTCGTCCCTATTCGCAGTCGCTTCAGTCCGGGTTCAACGAAATCGTCTGTGATTATCGGTTTGACTTGATTTTTGAAATGATTGTCAAGTCCAGCTGGGCGGTTCTAACGGTCTAAGATAGGAGGTATCGGACCTTCGACGCGCGGTTTAGATCCAATTCAAGAATTCAATGTGGTCCAGAGAACAAACCTGCTTAGAGTTTGATCCGAGGTTATAGAGTGTTGTAGAGTTGTTTGTTCTACTTGATTTGAGTCTTGTAGAACGTATTTAAAGTGATCAGGGACTATTTCCCAGCTACTCTAGCGTTGCGCTAGCTAACTTACGCTTAATTTCCATGAAAAATATTTCTACGCGATTTCGGGTCAAATCGGTACTCGAATCCAAGTACGGATTTTTCACGGGCGTTACAATCTACCCCCCTTAACAAATAATTTCGTCTTCGAAATTTGTACCTTTTCGTACTCCTCGAGAAGTTGTGGGTAGTTCTTTCTGATCTCGGCTTCTGTCTCCCAAGTAGCCTCCTCCTCAGTATGATGCGTCCATAGTACCTTCACAAGGGGAATCACCTTGCTACGCAGTACCTGCTCCTTCCTGTCTAAGATGCGTGTCGGTCGCAGGATATATGTAACATCCTCTCCTAACTGCACCTGCTCCCATCTGATGATATGGGAAGGATCAGCAACGTACTTCTTCAGCATAGAAACATGAAATACGTTATGGACGCTCGCGAGGGGCGTGGGTAAAGCCAATCGGTAAGCCACTGCTCCCACACGATCGAAGATCTGGAATGGACCAATGAATCGCGGTGCCAGCTTCCCCTTCTTCCCGAACCGAAGGACTCCCTTCATAGGGGAAACTCGCAAAAACACGTGATCCCCGACTGTGAACTCTAGTGGCCGTCGTCTCGTATCGGCGTAGCTCTTCTTTCTGCTCTGCGCTGTAAGAAGCCGACGTCGAATAATATCAATCTTCTCTGACGTCGCCTGCACCAACTTTGGGCCAATCAAGCTACGCTCACCGACCTCTAACTAGCAATGCGGTGCGCGACACGGTCGCCCATACAGCGCCTCATAAGGTGCCATGCCGATACTCGTCTGGAAGCTATTGTTGTACGCAAACTCCGCATATGCAAGACAGTCATCCCAACTGTCCTTGAAGTCCAATGCGCAAGCTCGCAACATGTCCTCCAGGATCTGGTTCACTCGCTCCGTCTGTCCGTCCGTCTGTGGGTGGAAGGCAGTACTGAACTTCAACTTCACACCCATAGCCTCCTGAATGCGAGTCCAGAAAATAGAAGTGAACCGCGTGTCTCTGTCCGACACGATCTCTAACGGAACTCCATGCAGACGCACAATCTCTCGGATGTACAATCTAGTCAACTCGTCTGCAGAGTTCGTAACTCTGATCGGTAGGAAGTGCGCCGACTTCGTCAATCGGTCGACGATCACCCAAATGGAATCATGCCCCTTCCTCGTCTTCGGCAACCCAGAAATGAAGTCCATGGAAATGAAATCCCACTTCCACTCTGCAATCAGCATAGGCTGCAAAAGTCCAGGTGGTCGGCGATGCTCTGCCTTCACCTGCTGACAAGTGAGACAACGGGACACGAACTCAGCTATGTGGGTCTTCATACCTTCCCACCAATACGTCCTCTTCACGTCACGATACATCTTCGTACTGCCTGGATGCATCGCGAGTCTAGTAGAATGCGCAGCCTCGAGAATCTCTCGTCTCAAGTCAGGGACATCTGGGATGCATAGGCAGCCATGGTAACGTAAGCCTCCATCCATACCAACTCGCCAGTCGGCGTAAGCATCATCACTGGCCTGCTCTCGAAGCTCAGTAAGATGCGCGTCGTCCCTCTGCGCCTCGATGACTCGGTCATCGATCTGGGATCGTACCTGTACGTGTGCGATGAACTCAAATGGCTCCTCTACGGTGAGTTTCTGCTCAAAGTCTCGCAAAAACTCCACCATATCCCACTCGGCAACCATCAGCGGAGCCGCAAACTCTATCGCCTTCTTGCGGCTCAACGCATCAGCCACAAGGTTCGCCTTCCCAGGATGGTAAGAGACTTCAAACTTGAAGTCCTTCAGCGTTTCCATCCATCGCCGCTGCCTTATATTCAAGTCTCGCTGCGTGAATATGTACTTGAGGCTCTTGTGGTCGTAAAAGAGCTTGAACTCCTCTCCGTAGAGGTAATGTCTCCAGAGTCTCAGTGCGAATATAACGGCTGCCAACTCTAGGTCGTGTGTAGGGTAATTCTCCTCGTGTTTCCTTAATTGTCTCGAGGCATATGAAATTACCCTGTCCCTCTGCATAAGGACACAACCCAAACCAACGCTAGACGCGTCAGTGTATATAGTATATCTAACCCCTTGCTCTGGCAATACTAGCACAGGGGCGGACGTAAGTCTGTCCTTCAGCTCCTGAAAAGCTGACTCCGCCTTATCATTCCAGGCGAACTTCACGTCCTTCCGTGTCAACTGAGATAAGGGTCTCGCGATCTTCGAGAAGTCCTGAATGAAGCGTCGATAGTAACCAGTGAGACCCAAGAAACTCCTCACCTCAGTGACAAAACCAGGCTGCTCCCAGTCCTGCACCGCAGCTACCTTAGACAGGTCAACTGCCATGCCATCCTTGGACACCACGTGTCCCAGAAACTTCACCTCCTGCTTCCAGAAGTCCCACTTCTTATACTGTGCGAACAACTGATGTCGTCTGAGCGTATCAAGGACCAAACGCAAGTGCTCCTCATGCTCCTCTCGACCCCTAGAGTACACCAAAATGTCGTCGATGAAGACAACGACGAATCGATAGAGGAAAGGCCGAAATACCCGGTTCATCAAATCCATGAACACGGCCGGTGCGTTCGTGAGACCGAACGACATCACGAGGAACTCGTAGTGGCCAAAACTGGTCCTGAATGCTGTCTTTTACACGTCCTCATCTCTGACGCACAGCTGATGATATCCTGACTGAAGATCAATCTTCGAGAAGTACTGCGCTCCTCTCAACTGATCAAACAAGTCATCGATCCTGGGCAAAGGGTACTTGTTCTTCACCGTGAGCTGGTTCAGCCTGCGATAATCAATACACAATCGCAGCGAACCATCCTTCTTCTTCACGAACAAGACCGGTGCTCCCCAAGGAGACACGCTAGGCCGTATAAAGCCAAGCTCTAGCAGACCATCAATCTGCGTCCTCAACTCCTCCATCTCACATGGTGCCATGCAATACGTCGGCAGTGAGACGGGTGTAGAACCAGGAACCAGATCGATAGTGAAATCGATCTCACGTCGGGGCGGCAAACCAGGGATCTTCCTGAACAGATCCCCGAACTCAGAAACAACTGGCGTCTGCTCAAGTACTTGGGCACCAGCGTCGCGCAATAGAGTGGCGTAGCTAAGAATGAGGAAAGGAAGATTTACCCGCACTGAAAATGTGAAGGATGCACCCTCAGGCTCGTACGCTGTGACTATACGAGTCTCGCAGTCAATCTCGGCTCTCGCTGCAGTCAACCAATCCATGCCAAGAATGACGTCGAGGTAAACGAGCGAGGGATCGACGACCAGATCAAGAGTCATCGTCCTGCCTCCCAGATCAACGAAACAACCCTCACACATCTGGGTGACATCCGAAAAATCTCCATGAGCTGCAAAGACTCGCACGCTATCCATAGTGATAGTCTGTAACCCGAGACGTCTGACTACGGCACGCGATATTAATGAAATCGTGGAACCAGTGTCCACCATGACAAGAACGAGAGTACCTCCGATATGGGCCGTGACCTCAAAGGCTGAATGCTGAAAAGTCGGCGTCGTAGCTGCCTCAGCGGTCAATGCATGAACTCGAGCCTGCTGTGGCCGGTTCGGCCGCTGTGTCAAGGGCCGTGGAGGCTGTCGAATCTGCGATACCGTAGGTCTGAAAGAAGGATGCGCAGGAGCTGACCGTATAGGCGGTACTGATATCGCCTGTGGACGTACACGATCAATCTTCTGCGGCGGCGAGAACCCACTGTCCCGCATCCTCGAAAAGCAACTCTGCGCTAAGTGGCCCGTCCTCCCACAGTATGTGCATGACAAATCAGGGCGTCGAAACGGTGGTACAGGCGCCGTGGTCCTGGTAGGAGGATCAAAGCGAGGCCTCTTGCCCGCGAAGGGCCTGTCTGGCAAATCCGGTCGCGGCCTAGAAGTAGTCGGGCCTCGAGATCGCGCAAGTCGATCCACGTCCTGCTCTGCCCACATGGACATGTGAACCAACTCCGCATAGGAAGGGAAACTGACACAGCACATCTTCGACCAAATATCCGGTCGCAAGCCCTCCAAAAAGTGCCGTATGCGCATCTGCTCATCAGCTAGAATCGTCGGGACGTACCTGCCCAACTCTGTGAACCGATGCTCATACTCGGTAACTGTCATCGCTGCCTGCCTGAGACGGAGAAACTCATTCTCCCTCTCGTGCCGTAGGTCTGGGGATAATACTTCTCATGGAAGCGGAACTCAAATGCTGCCCACGTCCATACGAAATCTGCGGCAACAGTCCGCAATATGCTATCCCACCACATACTGACCTCTCTCTCAAACAGGAAGGTAGCCAGCTCTACCTGCTCAGCCTCGGTACAGTGCAACATCCGTAGAATCTTCGACACTCGGTCGAGCCAGAACTCATCCTCCTCAGGTCTGTGAGAACCCGTGAAAGTAGGAGGCCGCAAGCGCTGAAATCGCTCCAGAAGGCCCCGTGTGTCTGCAGGATTCCCCGCAGGGAAAGCAGGCGGCGCAGGATGTGCTATGTCCTCATCCTGGGCGTAAGTATAGGCATCCTCAGCTGGATGCGCAGGTGGTGCAGGTGGAGTAGATGTAGTCGCACCCCCACCCTGGGCTAAAGTCCTCACTATGGTGGTCAGAAGCTGCTGCTGCTGTAGCATCATAGCCATCATCTGCTCGAATCTGTCAGGGGGTGGAGCAGGCTGTGGCGGATGCGGTGTGGAAGTAGACGCGCGATGTGGCTCTCTAACAGATGGTGTAAATGGCGGTGGTCCATCTGTAGGACCAACAGCAGGCTGAGACGATCGAACCGCCTCAGGAATCGGGCCCACAGCAGGGTCCGGACGAGTGCCAGACTGAGAGGGAGTCTGATTCATCTGCTCTGACAATGAAAGCCGAACCGCGCTCCTCGTAGTCTTAGGTGGCATTCCCTATATTCAAAATAGGGTGCAACCTTGTCAGTCTCAATTGCACAATTACACCGCAAACATTCACTTAAAGAGTCAAAGGCATTCCATGCATTTCAATTAATCAAAATTGTCAAATACAAGGGATATATCCTTACAAGCATCATGACTAGAATTACATGGAAAATTAAGACAGTTAAGCAACAGCAACATAAGCAAAGCACTAGCCCTAATAGGCTTTACACACATAAAACAGGAAATGGCTAACTACTAATAACAACATCAAAGATCGCATCGCTAGTCGGAGTCTGGTGACGGAGGAAGAGCACCCTTATCCTGTAAGCAACACAGGATTGCCTTCAAGGTACGAGTCACCTTGCCAAACTTCTTCTTTGTAACGGCCTTGGCATCAGCGACTTCTGCTCGAAGTTCTTGGACTTCCCTACGCAAAGCGGTCTGGCTCTCCTCCATTCGAGCAATGCGATCGTCGATAGTAGTCTGCGCAGAAGGAGGAGGGCTCTCATCAGTATCCTGAGCCTCCTCTTCTGCTTCTTCCTGAGCTTCTTCCTGAACCTCTGCTCTAGGTTCTTCTTCGCTTTGATCTTCCTCTTCATCAAAGTCATCCCCACTGTCCCTTTCAAGTTGATTTTCACAGTATTGCGACCCAATCTTCATCTTGACCATTGTCGACTCATCGATGGTGTGAATCGATACCGGCAATTCGGGCCCAAGTCTATAGGCAAACTCAAGTGCAATCTTGCAAATAAGTCGGCCAAAGGGAAGCGATTCGGATGTTCTCCTCGACCTGGCTATGAGAACTATCTGCCGTAAGATGAAAGTGGCCATACATACGTTCTCTCCCTGGGCCACCAGAAATAAGAAGTCGACCATAAGACGTGTACATTCAATGCGGTTCGTCGACCTGGGATAGACATTGAACGTGCAAATATGGTGCAGCAGGCGCAAATCCTCAGATATGTACGTCACCTTGAGGCTATTATTAGGCTGCCATGGAACCAACTTACCGCACAGAAACCTGGTGCGGCGATCTCGTTCACGTCTAGTCCTCAAATTCTTCTCACTTGGATGCACATCACCTAGAGGCACGTTGAGAAGTCACGCAATCAACCGGACGTCGATCGTAGCCATCCGATCTCTACCAAAAGGGATTTTGAACTGCAAAGGCTCTAAGGTAGGATTCTGGATGCTAGCATAGAAGGCACGAACAGTGCTCACATTAGCACGAGCGCGAGCTTCAAAGATCGGTCCCCAGTGCGCAGCTTCAATGCGTTCGAACAACAGATATTCGCCGAACAATCGTCCATCTACGTCCGCCTCAAATAACACTCTACGATCAGTGTATTCGCCATGAGGCATCTCTGATAAAATTGTTCATCCAAGGTGTGCATGGGGATCCAAATCCCGCTTTGTACGGCACTCCAGGACTACAGCTGGACCTGCGGCGGTGCTTGAACTTGCGGCACCACCCCGCGGTCTTCTCGATCGAGCAGGGCGGCTCGGCCCAGCCTCGTCTGTCACGGTTTTCCTCTTACCCATCAAAGACAGGATGGATGAGAGTGACAAAAGACCCAAGATGGCTTCCACAAAAGCCATGGAAAACACTGAAAATGCGGAGAAATGGCTGCCCAATCTGAGAAAAGGAAATCTAGGCGTCGTAGAGGGATGCTTCAAGCTTCCCAAGGCTGTAGTTTCAGGGAGAAATACAAACAGAAAGATGGGATGGAGCACCTCACGATTTCAGCTATATTTGGGGGATTTTGGAGCTCCAAATGGTGAGATCTTCAAGAAAAGAGGCTGCCAACACCCAATAAGTGATGGGTGGTGGTCGGTTTTGGCCAAGGAGGGTCCTAGAAGTGGTTTGGGACACCGGAGTTTGGAATGGGTTGCTGAAAATCGAAAATAGGGCTATGTAGAGGGCTGTTTGTGAAGGAGGGATAAGATTTGGGGGTTTTTATGAGGTGGGAGGTATATAGGGAGGGTGTGGACCCCATTTAGGGGCGTGCGCCCGAAGAACGGCTCAAATGGACACCGCCGGCCGGCGATGCATCGCCCGACCGGCGATGGCATCGCCGGCCAACTGCCACGTTAGCCGGTGGGACCCCATGGGTCTGGTCCCCCATGGTCCCAGGGTCCCAAAAAATTAAGTCTCACCCCTTAGTTCATAGTATTTTGGTCTGTATGAGCCCAAACATGTGTTCGGGGCTTTCTGGGTCCACATTGCAATCTCGAATACTAAACCATATGATGCAGCATATGAATTTGGAGTAGAAGGAGCCAGTACATCTATCTAAACCCTTATTTGCTAAAGAAAGTGAAGTTAGAATGGCCTCATGGCCATTTTTCATAAAATTTTACTATTCACTGTAAAATTTTATGAAAGTACTAATTTGTGTTATTTTCACATTAGGTTTAATGCTTAATATGAAAAGGATAAGAAAGAAATGAAGATTGGAGTGTTTAGAGGAGGAATTCTGAAGATTTTTGGTGAAACGGGGTTTTTAAGCCCTGGCGATTGATTACTGGAGTCGTGGTCATCCCACGGCCCAAGGATTCACTTTTTTCGGTTTAAAACCGCTCATAGGTCGTCTCAACCTGACTCCCTACAGCTTAGAAGTGATTCGGGTTGCTTTACGCGACCCGAGATACGTTACAGACTCGATCTTACGATCGATCCTAATAGACTTCGCCTATCGGCGAATCTGTGATCTTAGACGTGTTTCTAGACCCTTCTCGCACCCACCTAAGTCAAAGGAAGCGACAGCGTACGTCGCAAGACCATAACCCAGGCCCAGTATACTCTTATTCATGCTCTGATACCAACTTGTAACACCCTGAAAATCGGAGGTCGTGTATAAACTCAACTCCCTAGTTCCAGACCGTCACTTATGCAACAAAAATGGTTATGATTCAATGTTGTCTGATTTAAAGCATTCACATGAGTAAAAGTATACCAAAACTGCAATTCATACTTCAGATCCAGTGATGAAAGCAAGCGGAAGACTAAATAATGTATATATCACTGTATGGAAAAATAAAGTAATCTCAACTGTCTCCAAAGTATGACTACATCTCTGAGTCTCATGTACATATACATAACAAAAAAAAATAATGTTCAAAAAGGAAAGTCCCACTGATGTCCCCTCGATCCAGGTCGCCTACGGGAAGCCGTCATGATACTGCATATACGAGAACTCATCCTGGTCCTCGTCAATCTCGGGCTCCACCTCCTGGATCTCGTCCTCACCTGCAGCTACAACAGGGTCTGGTGGGTGTTGCAAACACAATCCCGTAACGTGGGAATGAGTGATCAACTCAGTGGAATCATAGAGCAAAGATTAACATGTTCACAATTCAATCACGCGATAATAGTAAAGCAGTAAATCAGACAATCCTAATACTGTTGTTAATGCAAGATGATATGACGTGATGTATGCCCTCACCGACGATCACCCTCATGCGGCAACATCTTACGACCGCGGCATGCCACACTCCCTAGAGTGTTCCACATCTTCCAAGCACATGCAATGCTATGGTGATATGATTTCCAAGTTGTTATTAGTCCATTCAAACAGCAGGATTGGAAAACTAGGGTACTTCCCTTGTATCAATCCCAACACAGATCCTGTCTAGGGTCGTCACTCCTAGTAATCTCATACGATGTATATTTCGTAGGTCACTGCAAGGGCTGCCAGGGCTGTTGCTCGCACTCGTTGCACCGCTCCCCCATCACCTTATCAATACAGGCCTACCGTACTCTACTGCAACGGAAGGGTCGTCGCCTCCCGTGGACTCAGAATACGCTCGCGGTCACTACAAAGGGCTCGTCGCCTGATCAGTGTAGGCCGACAGCTAGAATATAGTGTCCCATACCACCATAATCTGCTCACGAGTTAAGGTGCTCACTGGTCACTACGGGGAGGTTTGTGGCCCCAGCGTAGGCCGACAGCTCGACCACGGTGTCCCATACCACCATGCCCGGCTCATGAGTCTTCGTGGATCAAGGTACCACGGTTAACAGGGTTTACAATGGTAAGTTCAGTACCCTAGGTTCAAGCAGTTATGATACATATAAGGTGAACATACATCGGCCAGTCGGGTTACTTGACGGGCTCGACTAGCGCGATCGCATCTCAAGTTGAACGACATGAAGTGCGTAAAACACTTCGCGTGGCCTAACCACTGCCGCCAACTCTAAACACGAATCACGTTCATCGACGCGTCGTTCGTGGCTATGACCAGTCAGCCACGAATTCGCTCGATTACCGACTGCCTGGACTAAGTCTAGTCCCACACATCTATAGAATCATATCAGCACTACATGTTAAAGTATTGGAATTGAAATACATCATGTGAGCATGTTAACACATGTTATAACATTCAACTTAAGCAATTCTTCAAGGCATACTTCCTATGCATGTAATGCAATCATGCATAAGGTCAACATGTAGGAAATCATTTAGGTCAGCATTTTAATCATGAAATCAATCTCAAACTACTACATAACATCATTTAATTCAATACATACTAATACAAGTATTTACACAAACACATACACTACATACTTAAGTCCACATATAGTATGTCGACCCAAAGTGCGCAACTTGGCGAATCTCTTCGCCAAATTGATTATGCAATCATTCCTAACTCTCTAATACGGCGACAAACCATGTCAATCACGTCAGCAAAATATGCATGTAGACCGTACTTCCTACAAATGACTAAAATGCCCTAAATCTCATATTCTTCGTTAATTTACGAAACAGGAAACGGAGAGCATGTTGTACATGTCAAACGGCGATGCCGTCGATAATCTACTATTAAACGACATTGAAAGCGTTGTAAACCGTCAATCAAAGCGTCTAAAATCCTCACCTAGTCTCTTACGGTTGCGGGATTTTGAACGGAGCGTGTACGCTTCGTCTACGGCAGTAGGAGAGCCTGATTTATGGAATACGTTAGCTAACATGTTATACATCTAGGTAAACCCTCAATCAGAAAGTTTTTGGGGTTATTTTATACCTGAAAAATGGAGAAATCACCAGCCAGGTGATTGGAAAGAAGTGCTGAAGCAGCAATTGTCAGGGGCTCGGAAGCGGGAAAATTCTCTTCTTCTCTTTCTCTCAAACTCTCTCTTTTTCTCCTAGGGTTTGTGATTTTCGGATGGAAGGGAGAAATGAGGGTTTCAACCCCTTTTATAAGCTTAAAAACGTCGAAAATAGACTCCGGGACGAAGTTTACTTGGTGCTTATCCATTTCGGGGCTGTTTCGGTCCAAAAACTGCTTTCTGGTGGTCCCCTGGTCGATTGCGATCAGACTTAAGCTCATGTGTACCAGATGTAGCTCGTATTAAGTTTTCAGTCTGGCAGGGTTCGCAGATCGCACGTGGCGGACCAGTTTCAGTTCAACGGTCACCGCACATAGATCAGGGCTGAAAGTCTCATGATAATAAATAGAAATTTTTCCTGATCCGAGGGTGTAATCTGGATGAATTCTGACGGTCAGAACGCTTAATACTGACGCGTCAAGTCGTGTGCCAGATTTGAATTTGAAATTCCAAATTCGTCCCTATTTGCGGTCGCTTCAGTCCGGGTTCAACGAAATCGTCTGTGATTATCGGTTTGACTTGATTTTTGAGATGATTGTCAAGTCCAGCTGGGCGGTTCTAACGGTCTAAGATAGGAGGTATCGGACCTTCGACGCGCGGTCTAGATCCAATTCAAGAATTCAATGTGGTCCAGAGAACAAACCTGCTTAGAGTTTGATCCGAGGTTATAGAGTGTTGTAGAGTTGTTTGTTCTACTCGATTTGGGTCTTGTAGAACGTATTTAAAGTGATCAGGGACTATTTCCCAGCTACTCTAGCGTTGCGCTAGCTAACTTACGCTTAATTTCCATGGAAAATATTTCTACGCGATTTCGGGTCAAATCGGTACTCGAACCCAAGTACGGATTTTTCACGGGCGTTACATATTCTTGGGTGGCAGAGGATTTAGCTTGACCTTCTTGCCCTCAAACTAGAATGTACATACATTTGAACGACCAAATATGGTAACATCCCTGTCATAGAATCATGGCCTATCTAGAATGATATGGCCCAAATCCATAGAAAAACATCACACCAAATTGTGTCTTTATATGATCTGAACTGAATAGGGACAAGACAGCGGTGCGAGACTGGAATAGATGTTTTATCAAAACAGGAAACTCTATAGGGCCGAGGATGGGCTTCCAGCTTCAAGCCCAAACGACTCACAGTGCTAGTCAATGCCACGTTGACACAATTACCACTATTCATGATCATTTTACAGCTCTTTTCCACACATTTTACATAAGTGTAGAAGATCATGTTGCAACGCCAATCATCAGTGTTCTTGGCTTGAGCCAGGGCGCAATGCACAATTGCGAGGGTCATAAATTCTTATGCTGCTTCATCATCACTAGGAGTTTCGACTAGCTTATATTCTTCCTCCTCACTATCACTCTCTGGAGGCACTACTTTTACTTGCCCATCAATAAGGAGTACTTTGGTGCCCTCTCTCATGCAGCACTGGTGAGCAAAATGACCAAACCCTTGACACCTAAAACACCTAGTGGCCCCACTTCCACGTGAACTAGACCCGACAATCTCTTTACCCTTATCATCTCTAAGTCTAGGTTGAACATTAGGGGAAGGTTTATTTTGGAATCCCGTGTTAGGTCTAGCCCCAGAGGGATTGGCCTTAGCACTAGAATTGCGAAAATCAAACCGCTTTTCCACAGACGCTTTGAGATATTGTTCGACGTCCAACACTACTTGATACAACTGTTAGATAGTGTGTATGTCTTTGGTGAGCAATTCTCTCCTAATGTCGAGACGGAGGCCTGTTTTTTTAAAAAAAGCAAGGGTGACTACGGGGTTCTCATCAACCTTGCAGCAGGTCAATACTCTTCGAATTTCTCAATATAATCAGTAATACTTATGGAACCCTGTCGAAGAGACTGCCACTCCTCAATTAACCGCAGGTGAAAAGAGAAAGGGAGGTACTTCTCTTTTAGCGTTTCTTTCATTTCTTCCAAATGGACTCTTGAGAGTTCCCTCGCTCTTTCTTTCTTTCGCTCAACCGTCGCCCAAAACCTCTTTCCTTAACCCATAAGATTCATCTTAGCGAATCGGACTCACCAAGCATCCGACATATCATACCACTCAAAATAATGGTCCATATCCGCCAGCCGATCTAGGAAGGTTTTAAGGTCAAAGTGGCCATCAAATGTAAGGGCATCTACCTTAACTCCCTTGAGGAGTTGTGCATCTGGGTCATATTGATCAAGATGTCCCTCACGGGGTGCGTGCACATGTATGCGCCCATGACCAACTCTTTCCAACCGCGATCCGGCACCCTAGATAAAGCTCGTCCTTCCTCCATGCTAGTTATCTCTACAGGGGATGGTGAAAAATCCTCTATACTGTCTCCATTGTCCTCTACTATCTCAGTCGGTTCGTCATCACCGTTAACTCAAAGGAAATTATGAAGGACAGAACAAGCTATGACAATTTTAACTTGAGTTTTAAACTTAAACTAATGAGGAGTATGTAGGATAGCAAAGCAGCCCTTTAAAAGCCTGAAAGATCGCTCTATGATATTTTGCAACTGGGCGTGACGATAATTGAAAAGTTCCTTTTGATTGGCAGGCTTTCTTCCAGTCCGGAACTCATTTAAATGATATCGCACACCTCGATAGAGGGCTATAAACCCGGGCAAATGTGCATATACAACATCAACAACATAATATTTTTTACACATTGCAAGACATTTTATCATTATATTTCATAAATAAACTCTTAAAATGTAAAGAAACACCCCCTATATATGATTACCATGAGGAATCAGAAAACAATCTGGGCGACGGGTTAATGCATTTTGTAAGACATGTGCAAAGGATGCAGAACCATTCCAACCAACAAACACGTACACAAATTTCATATTAAAAGTACATGCAGTAAGAACATTTTGAGACGAAAATCCTTTCTTATTTCTAAATGTTGAGCTCGTTTCTTTTGGCAAATAAGTCAAGATATAGGTGTCATATAGGGCACCGATGCAGTCTTACAGTCAAAGGTGTGCCACATGATCAGTTACTTCCTTTTACCACGTATAATTCTCACCTACGACATCATGCACTTGTATAATATTACCTGAAAGCATGCACTCCATAGAAGATTGTCAGATATTTCTTTAGGTGTGTGTAATTCAGGAAACTTCACATATTCTGGATAGAGACCGATAATAGCATCCAACACCCTAGTAAAGTGTTTGCTTATAGTCTCACTAGATCTTGTAAATCGATTGTCAATCACACGATTACATACATTATGTCCGACAGTATGTAAGAACATAACAACCTACTCTTCCATACTACACCTCCTCGTATAGGATAAGAGTTTGCGATCTCTCAACAATGAACATAATTCGAAGAAATTGTCCCTGCACATTCTCAGCTATGTAAGACAATCAATATCGCTTTTTCTTATTATGTCATTGACAAATCTATCCCTATCAATGTGACAATCCTTCTACTTTGCCTTAATACAGTAACGTCAATAATATTCAACAATGCCCATTACACATGCAGAGGCAATAATGATTGTTAATGCTGCAACTACTTCACTCTCGGTCCAATCATTAGCAGAGTACCTTTCATCATTATTTTCCCTGCTATCGGAAGCCATAAGATTATTGTAGATGAAACTTATCTGAATGAAAATTACAATGAACCATAAAAATTATTAAAAAGATATGCAAATGATGTTTAACAGTCAAAACAGAGAAGCTGGAAAGATTTTCATGTATCGATTTTTATGCAAACTAAATCATTATCTATTTACCCTTTTTTTCAATTCAACACAAATCTCTTTTTACAGTTGAATGAAGGATGAATCTGTTCTTATAGCTGAACGAAGCATGCATCTCAGTACACAGTTGAATGAAGCATGAATCAAACATACAGTACACATTGAATCATGAATATCTGTTTATAGTTATGTAAAAGAAATGAATTTGTTTACACTTATATATCCTTATAATGAACTTCCCAATTCAGGGTCTACTAGCATGAATCAAAAAACTTGTATAATCGCTTTTTACAATTGAATGAAGGATGAATCTGTTCTTATAGCTGAACAAAGCATGCATCTCAGTACACAGTTAAATGAAGCATGAATCAAGCATACAGTAGACATATTGAACCATGAATATCTGTTTATATTTATGTAAACAGAAATGAATTTGTTCACACTTACACATCTAATCATGAACTTCTAAGTTCAGGGTCTACTGGCATGAATATCAACACTTGTATCAATTTTTTAATGCTTGAATATTTGTTTACAAATATTTAAGCTTTGGATTCACTATCTGTTTACAGTTATGTCACCATACATGAATATGTGTTTTCAATTACTTAAGTAAATCGAAATACCTGTTTACAGTTATTTATGCAATAATGAATGTGTTTATAGTTGTTTATCCAACCAGCTGTTCATCATTGATAAACATGAGAATATCAAAATCAATATTCACATGCCTGTTCTCTGAATTGGAGATTGTAGAGACTTGAAAATATTGCACTGAGAGCTGCAAGACTTCTAATGTCTGTATCAGCGCATGATTAGTTGTAAGGGTTAGGGTTTGTTTTGACGATTAAAATATTTGATTAAGGAGATGGCAACAAAAAATGCGTGCTCTAATAGCATGAAGCTACCACTGTAAATCTTAGTGCTTTCGTATATTAACTTGCAGAATGAAATTGTAAGTAGGCATATAACAATGTTATCAGGGAAAATCTTACACTCGTCTCACATAACAAAACACAAGGACTTTATTGTTGAAAATGGTAGACATATATGAAAGCAATCATTTTAACAGAAAAAGGGGTTTTAGAAGTGAAATGCCTCAAAGAGAGATCAAGCCGGTAGATGGGGAGCCTTAGGAGAACAAAAATATTTCTGAATACAAAATGTTTGCAGAGATTTCACGACTGTGGGTATTTATAAACAGAAGCATTCCAATTTTTAAAATTTCTGCAAGCCACAAACAGAATCCACTATCTGATTGTGGGTGGCATGCATCCGTCCTTTCCAATACTCCACCCCTCTAAGATGGATTTTGCAAAATCCATAGTTGGATTCGAGGACTTGATATTTCCCTCAATTTCTATCCTCAGCGGTGTAGGGATAGCTGGCAAGAGGAATAGGGAGTGACAGCATAGGTGTGTATATGGCTGAGTATAAACACGCCATCAGCGCAGAAAGGGCTTTTGCAAACGATGAGGGCAAAGCTGTTGGGGATTTTGGACCTGCAGAATCACACGGATCTAGATCTATGATAGCAATCCAATGGCACCAAGCACACAAGAGAACATAGAGAACACCCAGATTTAACATGAAAAACTCTTTCGGGAAAAAACCACGGCACAAAGCGACAGATCTCCACTATGAAAGCATCAATTACAAAGAGAGAGGACTTACCCGATTCGAACAACCTCGAATCTCACCCTTGCTACACCCTTTAGAAACCCTAGAACCCCTTTAGAAAGCTGTTGTCATGCCTAGAAAAGCCCTAGGAACACCTATTTATAGTTTAGGCAACTTTCCTTCCGCATCCCAGTTGCGAAAGGACTCAAATCCGCAGTTTCGCGCAAAATCGCAGAACAAACTGCGAACCTACGACCGGTCCTAAGAGAGCTACGACCGGTCGTACTACGACCAGTCCTAGGCCCTGAAAAAAAACAGCACAACTCGCTGGACTTCGAGTCGTGTCAGGGCTCGAACTTACGACCGGTCGAGCACCTCCCACGACCGGTCGGGCAATATGAAAACTTGAAGATTGAAGGCTTCTCCTCAACAGAAGCAATAAAAAACCATGAATCGGCTCATGGTTATACTTCCAAACCGATCGCAGATCTAACAAGAAGAGAGATGATCATACCTGTATGATCGCCCTTTCGCCTTGGAGGTCGGTGGTGCGAATGACTGATTTCCAACCCGCAACGTCCTCAAGGAGGTTATCCTGGCCGCAGTTACTGAAATAGTACCATCGAAAGGGAAGAAACAATCACTGGATGGCGGCATGCACAATAGCGATGATAAGGTTAGGAACTGCTGGTGCAGGATACTAGTCGTTCTCCCACAGGATGTTGAGATAGCGCTTCTGCATTTCCCGAATTTTTCTCGCACGCTATTACCGTGCATTGAAGAGAGCGTACGCCTGGCAGCAGCATCTAATGACAATGCTCTATTGCCATTTTAAAATTTTAGTTCTTGTATGTATTCGTGCGCGTTGTATTCTTAGCCTTTCAATTCCAAACTAAACAACGTACACGTCAAAACATGACCCTTAATACCATACGACGCCTGCTAATACGTGAATCCAAACAAGCCTTTGGAGTTCATGTAGTGGCAAGACCGATGGATAGGACCGGATTCCTCGCATGCGGATTATCTACTCACAAGTTGAGTAGCAAGACCGGCTACTGAAGTGACGTCACCGAGTTCTGTGGGCCCCACCTTGATGTATGTTTTGTATCCATGACGTCCATCCATTTGGAGAGATCATTTTATGTCATGAGCAAAAGAATGAATTAGATCCAAAGCTCGAGTTGACCCCACCACAGAAAACAGTTGAGAGGGTGACATCCACCATTAAAAACTTCTAAAGGCTACGAAAGTTTTTGATCAAGGTAATATTTGTGTTTTCTGGTCTTTAATGTCTTTGTTAACTTTTGAAAAGATTAGATTTCAAATAAAAATCATGGTATGCCTTAGGAAGGTTTCAACGGTGGACGTCACTTTCCCTACTATTTTTTGTGGTGGGGTCCAATGGAGATTTAGATTTGACTCATTCTTTGGATATTGCCTAAAATAATCTCTCCAAATGGATGGGCCGCGTAGATTAAAAAAAAAAAAACCCATAATGGTGGAGCCCACAAAATTTGGTGACATGACTTCAGTAGCAGTCTCTATACTCAACCTAGCTAATCCCGTCCGGATTCCTCACAGACATTAAGGTGACCCGCGTCCTGACCGTAATCTACCTATATATATATATATATATATATATATATATATATATATATATATATATGGATTTGGAAATTTTGAAAATAGATGGGAAAGGTTGATTGGTTAGAACTTGAGAAGGATACAATTGAATTGATACTGACAAGGCTAACTTGTTGATTTTATCCGGTTTGGTGCTGTCTGCAGGACATGGTACTCCATCTTTCTAGAAAATCGTCACCATATACCTCATCATCAGCTCCCCGTCCTTATAATTCCCGATGATGAAAAGACCGACTTCCAGAACTTCTTCAGCCTATCACTAAAGCAGACCTATCGACTCAAAAAGCTCCCCCACGAAGACAACAACAAACGCTGCTATGGATCTTCAGACGGTTACCTTGTAATGATAGACATCCATCTTAATATTTCCCTCTTGAATCCCTTCTCCGGAGCTGAGACTCAACTTCCCCGCCTCACCACCCTCTCTCAAATCATTGACATTAGCGAAAGGGACGCCGGCGCCGTTGAGTACAGGTATCAGATGGGTCACAACCGTGGGGTACTCTTCATCACCGGGCCTAGTGGGAAGTTCGTGCACAAGGCCATCACAGCTGGGCCTTACGTCGTTGCCATTTTCACCGTCGGGACGGGGCTGGCCATCTGCAGGCGGGACGATGACAAGTGGAGCTACGTAGAGAATGATTGGTCCCATTTGGAGGATGTCATGTTCTACGACGGTAAATTCTATGTTGTTACGTCTTCTGGGTGTGTTGGGATCCTAGATGTGAGTGGGCCTCTTACCACGACCACGATCGATTCGATCATTGAAAGTGACCCGTTTGGCAGGAAGTATCTGGTGGAATCTTCTGGACAATTGCTGATGGTTGCAACGAGGTTTGATTTTCACAAACATAAAAAGAGCTTTGAGATTTTCAGGGTGGATGTGAGCAAACACCGGTGGTTCCCTTTAAAAGATTTAGGAGATGTTATGTTGTTTTTGGGTGTGAATTGCTCAATGTCTCTGTCTGCTCGAGACTTCACCGGCTATGAAGGGATCTGCATTTATTTCGTGGAAGTTGACAAGGAGTGGTGCGATGAAAGGCGCTTGCGGACCCACAACCTTGTTGTATACAATGTAGAAGATGGGAGCATCGAGACACGTTACAAGATGGGTATGAATCGAATGTGGTCACAGCCCACCTGGCTCATACCCAAACCTTATTAGAAGAGAAAAAGAAGACTGAGAAATGTAAGGAATTGAATGATTACAAGATGGGTTTGAGTCGGATGTGGTCACAGCTTCTCCATTATGAATTGAAAGATTTTTTTTATTAGTTGTAAAATAGTTTTATGTAAAAGAAAAAAAAAAAATCTATGGATGGAAGAATACGTAACTGAAACGGGACTAATTTCAGGCCAATAGAATGACCAAACAGATATTGTTGCGTTGAGTTAACTGCAAGTATGATCTGAGGTCCGTAGTTCTGTTATTTAGCACAGAGGCATACAGTAAAATGTTAACAGTATACAAAATTTAAATTTAAAAAAAAAAAAAATAAATAAAAAAAAAAAACAACGTAGAAAGAAATCTGACTGTGCATTTATTTGCACTTCTAAAAATGGACAAATATCTGCATTTCTAGTAGGAATAATCCAAACTGCACTGATTAATGTTGGTAATGTATAACAAGAGCATTCTTCAAATATAATATAATATATAAATACCCACTATTATTCAATTGAAAACTAAATCATGCACGCAGCTAGACTCAAGAAAGAGTTCCTATCCGAGATAGAATATTGAAGTTCCTAAAATGAGAGAGGACATAAACGAAAATTAATTGCATTAAATGAAATTGTTTAATATATGACAGAATCTAAAAACATACTTTAAATAGGTTTTATTTGTTAATCCCACATTGATATGTTATAAAAATGGTGTGAATAACCAGGCCAGGGCATACTCAGATGGGATCATGACCCTTTAGACGAAGCTCGAGCTCGGCCCAATTTATAAACAGGCTTTAAATTTAAACCATGACTCGATCCTTGGGTTCACTAGCCCAAACTTGGCCCTCAAGTGTGGACAGCCCTGGAAGCCCCACTGACCAGCCCATTCACAGCCCTAGGCATAGCCGAGGGTGTTAGATGTGGCCCTTACCGTGGGGCCCACCTTGATATGTCTTCTATATTCATGTTGTCCATCCCTTTTGCCATATCATTTTAGGGCATGAGCTCAAAAATGAAATAGATCCAAATCTCAAGTGGACCATACCATAAAAAACAATGGTGATTGATGACTAAAAACTTCTTATGAACCATAAAAGTTTTGGATCAAGCTTATGCTCGCTGTTTTCCTTTATTCATGACTATGTTACCTTATTAATGGGTTAGATAGCAAATAAACATGAAAGAAGCATTACAGTGGGTCCTAGGAATTTTTTAATGGTGAAGCATTCAATCACCACTGTTTCCTATAGCATGGTCCACCTGATGTTTAGATTTGATTTATTTTTGGGCTCACGCCCTAAAATGAAATGAAAAACGAATGGATGGATGAATTAGAATACATACATCAAGGTGGGCCCATGGTAAGGGCCACACCTTCTCAGGTGAGGTCACCTAATCCGTTCCCTAGGCATAGGCACTTTGCATTTGGATGAATTGGCTATGGTCCCGACATATCATGGGATGTTGATTGCGATCCCGATAGCAGGACCTTTATGCTGTTAATTTGAAGTTAGGTATGGCCTACCATTATGTTTTTGAGAAATCGACCCTTATTTGTACACACTACACAAAAAAAGAATGAGAATGAGATGGATCTAAAACTCCACCTTATAAGGAACCAGTGGGGAGGGATTTGCCTACTGTTAAAACCTCTCTGACGTCCACCATGATGCTTATATGCTATCCAAACCCTTTACAAGGTCGTTCCCATGTGGATAAAATGAAAGCACTAAACTCTGTCACGCTCCAAATTTGGAAACCAGGCTCACAAAATTTTCGATCGCCGAATCCGGCGTCAATAGCTTCCGTAGTACCCCATTATCGGCTCCCGACACCCATTTGACAGATTTCGATCCTGGGATCCTACAAGAAAGTTTTTTAGCATAAGATTATTTCACAATAAGCATAACCTATGAACAATAACTACAAGAACACTATCACAAAATCCATTATGATAAAAAAATTTTGAGTACAAAGCACACAAAGGGAAATACAATAGTGATAATAACCAAAAACTCATGAAGCTTTGCAATACACTCCTGCTCCTGCTCAGATACGACTGCATCCTTGCATCACCTGCACGCATCAATCATGCATAAGCTTATAGAAAGCTTAGTAGGCGGTATAAGTGTAATATAAGCGTGCTCAGAATGCAATGATAGAGTAATGTGGAATCATGCTGATGAGTACATGAATGCAATCAGCCGTACCAAAGCTATACGGTGCAAAACATGAATGTTATCAGCCATATCAAAGTCATGCAATGCGAAATGCAACTCACGCATGTCAATCCTCATCCACATATCAATGCAGCTCCTCACTAGAGCATCAAATATCAGTATGGTTCTCACTCTGGATAATCACCGGGATTTAGTACACTCCAAATGGCACTGTCCCTTTCCCAGGCGTGCAGTCGAAGTGAGCGTAAGAAACCTCACTATCTGTTTGGCTAATAGTCTGCCAATACCTATTTGGCACGTTGATAGTGGACCCATTCACGAGCTGGTCAAACTTAGCCTAACAATGCCCCCTACCCTCGGGTGAGTAAGGCCACACCCCTTTCTAACCAACCACAATACAGTGGGAGACGTGGCCTCCTGGTATTCGACACTTGGGCGCTCATATTTTCACTCGGTCTCGATGTTGAAGTCATCCTAGTACCATAGGGTTTATGAATTTTCACCCAGGGACATCTATAGCTCTCCGATACTTAGTAACAATATTTTCGATGTATGATCCTACCATCCATGATGTGTCTATAGAGGTCATAACCCTGATGTCACTAGGGCGTATAAAAATTATATCATACAAATGCGAAATGCATGAATCACACTACTAATCATGCAACAATCTTTCGCGTACCACACACTCATAAAGGGCATCTCTGCCTATCAGGGAGCTCATAAACAATCTGCCCGAAGGCATATGATCAGTCACTCCTCATATCAAGCATACATATGATGCGCATAAGCATGAATCATGGAACTATACTAAATATGTTATGTGGTGATGAGTTCTGTTCATAATGAAGAAGGGCCTAGACGGCCTACATACTACAAGTATGGGCCTATCAATGGGCCTTAGGGAGAGTTACTATGCAGACATTTAACCATCATTGCTCCCAAGGCATGGCCACCAAAACATCATTACATACATTATGGTGGAATCTCACATCACAATGGACCTCATATACATCACATTCGGCCCACACAAAGGCCTCACATATATCTCATTGGGCCTCATATACATCAAATGGGCCGCTCCAGTGGGTCATTGATGCATCAAATGGGCCGAATCAAATGAGCCAAGTCAAATAGGCCGAGTCGAATGGGCCAAGTCAAATAGGCCGAGTCGAATGGGCCAAGTCGAATGGCTGAGTCGAATGGGTCAAGTCAAATGGTCAAGCCAAATAGGCCGAGTCCAATGCACCATTCATCCATTGATGGAGATCATTATAATGCATTAAAAAAAATGAATCATATTCAAAGGATCATTAGACCATACCGCAAATGGTAGTGTTGATAATGGTGTCCACAGTTAAATTTCTAGTAGGCCACCTTAGTATTTATTTTCCATCCATACTGTTCATAAAGTCACAAGGACCTGAACAGGGAAAGAAAACAAATATCATATTGAATCAAAACTTCTGTAATCCAAAGGGGTTTCAAGGGTGGGCGTTCAACACCACTGTTTTCTATAGGGTGGTCCACTTGATATTAGATCTGCCTTATTTTTAGTCTTAAGCCATGAGACAAGGTGGCCCCAAATAGGTGGACGGTTTGGATGGGAAAACACCCATCAGCATGGGGCCGCTGGAATGCCAGATGGATGGACGACATGGTAGAACAATACATCAAGGTGGGGCACATGGGGCTCGGTAGACGGATGGACAGCTTAGATATAAGATGCATGCATCATAGGGGTCCACCATCCCATCCTACAAATAGTGTGGATAAGACCCATACATCACGTGTGGTCCACATGTGTGGACCCTTAGTCCACGAAGACCCCTGACCGTCCAGCAACGTTGGGTCCGACCAGATAGATGGACGGTGTGGGTTTACTCCCCCATTCAGCAGCTGATAGCGGGTGGATCCCACGTAGCAGTGGCCCACCCCTTTAATATTATTAATATATAATATATTATATAATATAATATTATATATTATATATACATGTACGGTGGCCGAACTGCCCATTCCCACCGTCCAGATGAACCGTCCAGATGAATCTGGACGGTGAAGATGACATGATAAAGGTGGGTCCCATGCACATGGCCCACCTCCAGAAGGTATTATCATATAGTATAATATAATATATTATAATATGATATATTATGATATGATATAATATAATATAATATATAAAAACTATAAAGAGCCCACCGTCCAGAACCGTCCAGAGGGTCTGATGTTCTGGACGGTGCAGATCTGATGCATATCACGTGGTGGGTCCACACGTGTGGCTCACCTCATCTTGGCTATATAAATATATATTATTATATGTATATAAATATACACATATATACATATCAATATAATATATTATAATAAATACTATTTATTTATTACTGAACGCCCAGCGTCAAGGGGGTCTGGACGCTCTAGACGACATGGATTTAACCTCCAAGACCATGGGTGTAGGCCCCACCGTCCTGACCACTGGACGGTGTGGATTAATGCATATACCATGATGGGTCCACACGTGTGGCCCACATCAACCTTAGATCAATCCGATTCTTGTGTTTTCCTTCAATTAGGCCCATCCAAACGGACTGCTATGTGGGCCCACTCGGTGGACGGTATAGATGAAATACTTACTTCATGATGGGCCACACACACACAAACCATCCATACAAGAGAGAGAGAGAGAGAGAGAGAGAGAGAGAGAGAGAGAGAGAAACGGTAAGATAGAGGGACCCCGCCACTATGGGCCCCTCTCTACATTGCATACATCAATGTGGATCTCACAACAAGTGGGCCCTAAAATTGAAATCAACGGTGGATCATCCACCAATCGGCCTTCTTCTTTAGCTCCTTGGACTCGTATGCTCCTTGTCTTTGATCTTGATGGAGGTTGATGAAGAATGGAGGGTTGAGACAGGATTTTAAGAGTTAAATGGTGGAGTGTGAAGCTTTTAACATGGTTGAAAATGGAGGGAGGCCATGGACGTTGGGAGCTCTTGTTGTTGGAATAAGAAGAAAGAGAGGAAAAAAGAGATAAGGAGAGAGAGGAGTAGTTGCAATCATGATGGTAGGGCCATCATGACTTGTAAGAGAGGGGTGTGGCTAGCAATTATGGGCTAGGGCAATCATTACTTGGAGAAAAGAGATGTCATTATTACATGTAAGAAGGGTTGACTTATGAAGAGAGACCATCATTATTTATATAAGGACATGACATCACCCACCTAGGGAATGGTGTCGGTGGGTCTCGCAACATGCGGTCCCGGCCATTATAATGTGCGGTCCACATGTTATGATTTAGACGTCGGATCGGCACATGAGACGGGGCGTTGGAACTGCGGTGATGGCACGATCGTAATGGCATAGGTCTCGGGTCAAGCCGACTCGGATTTATAGGATGCGACTCAGGATCACGTGCAATTATTATCTACGGGTCGAGGGTTGCTGAAATTCGATCGAGAGGAATGCGGAAGCTTATGGAACAGTACGGTCTATGATACGGGCCTTACAATTGGTCTAATCCAAAACTTATGTGGCCCAACAAATGTTTCAGTGGTATGCGTTTCATCTCTACTATTTCCTATCATGTACGGCTAACTTACAGTTCTGGATCCATCTCATTTTACGTTTTTCATAGCCTAAAATGAGGTGTTGAAATGAATGAAAGGGTTGAATTTAAAACATCACAATGGGCCCCACCTAGCTTCCCACAGCAGAAAATATTGGACATGGATTGCTTACAACACCGACCACCACCAAAGTTGGCATAGGCAAAAGCTAGGTGCAGCCACTGATATTTGTGAAATCTACACTTCATCATCCGTTTTGCCACCTTATTTTAGAACATGAGACCAAGAAGAGGTAGAGCCAAAACTCACATAGCCCAGAGGAGAGGATATTCGTTGGGCCCCATTTCTCGTCTGGAGTTGCAAACCAAAACCCATGTCCCAGCAACAGCCCGTGATTACGAAACTCCCAATGTAGAAACAGCAGTTCTCACGGAGATATTCTGGAATATGCAAAGCCTGCGTAGGTTTCTAGAAATATTAAATATTGAGAGCACCTAGTATATATGGATGTTGTAGTCTTTTCACATTTCATGCAATATTTATATGAAGGGTCTTGTCGTTAGGACTGGAGTTGCAAACCAAAACCCATGCCCCAGTAATGCTGTAGCAGCAGCTCTCAAGGAGCTAATTTGGAATATGCAAAGCCTTCATTGGTTTCTAGAAATATCAATTATTGAAAGCACCTGGTAGAGGTGTTGTAGTCTTTTCACATTTTGTGTAAATGACTATATAAAGGGTTTTGTATATTTGATTATAGAAAAGATGAAAAAGCTGAAGAACATAGTAACATCAAACCTATACAAAAAATTCAGTCCGGTAAAATAGTTTGAAAGCTCAGTTTCTGTTATATATATATATATATATATATATATATATATATATATATATATATATATATATATATATATATATATATATATATATATATATATATTCTAATTAAATTAAATTTTCTAAGTTGTCTCGAGGCTTTGTAAAGCTAATAAATTCTATCTTATTGAAGTAAATAAATCTGGTTTGAATAGCCAACAGTTAGCCCACTTGAGTTCTGGATTTTATTTTTATTTTTATTATATTTATGTAGTGGTAAAACTGATGAGTGGAGCGGCTTTGTTTTAGAAGAAGGGCCTCACCTAGCATGAAGGTAAAGGTGGCCGGCAATCTTTTAAAAAAAAAAATAAAAAATCATAACATATTAATAAGGAACCATGTACAAAGACCGCGATTGCTTTTGGGCTACTCAGGGAAAAAGGACTCAGGAAGCCTATCATGTGGAGAAACAAAATTTACAGCTAAGGACGAACTAAGACTGGGCTCAATCCGAGGAACATTCCTCCCTAAGATTAGCAAGGCCCACTTTATCCAGAAAAATCAGCCCCTTGATATGGGGGGGAAGAACCGATGAATCCTTCGCAAGAAAGCACCATTGCTAGTTGGACCCCATTCGAGCTAAACTATCCGTTGGGCCGTTCCCTTCCCTAAGAACATGGGAAAAACTGATCTGACTACCGACACACAACCTATTTATCCTTCGCAGGTAATACAACCAACGCCATCTCAACTTATATGTCTCGTTTAGGAGGTCCACCACTAACATGGAATCTGACTCTTATCTCCACGTTAACGAACCTCATAGTTCTACAATAGGTCATGCTATTGTAGACTACTCAAAGCTCTGTTCTAGTAGTGGAACCGAAACCATAAGCCGTGGAGAAAATGAATAGGAATACACCATTAGCCCCTCTGCAGATGCCTTCCCCACCAGACGGGCCTGGGTTGCCAATAGCTGACCCATTAACGTTGAGTTTGACCCAGCCAAGTTCAGGCCTCCTCCATTTCACTAACCTTATAATTCCCGATGAAAAGAAAAAGAAAAAGAAAAAGAAAAGAAAAGAGGAGATTGCTTTTAATAAATAGAAGGATACAATTGAATTGATACTGACAAGATTAACTGTTCTTGTTGATTTCATCCTCTTTGGTGTTGTCTGCAAGACATGGCAATCTATCTTTCTAGAAAATCATCACCGTCTACTTCATCAGCTCCCTATCCTTGTAATTCCCAATGAAAAGAACGAATTTTGGATCTTCTTCAGCCTCTCAGAGAATCAAACCTATCGCCTCAAGAAATTTCCCCACGAAGACAACAGCAATTGTTGCCACGGATCTTCAAACGATTACCTTATAATGATAGACATCCACCTTAACATTTCCCTCTTGAATCCCTTCTCTGGAGCTGAGACGCCACTTCCCCCCTCTCACCACCTTGATGGGGTTTTTTCCCCGTGCTTAACCAATCGTGAACCCCACACGACCGATTGAGGGCTGGTGCATAACTAGTCGTGGAGTTGAGCCCTAACTCGACTCAAAGTCCAGTGACTTTGGGCTATTTTTCTCTGGGGTGCTCGACTGGTCGAAGGTGGTTCTTGATCAGTTGTGGGTGGTGCTTAACCGGTCGTGGACTCGTCTCGACCGGTCGTGGTTATGCAGATTCATTCTGCAATTTTGCGAATTGCGGAAATCTGAGTCCTTTCGCATGCGGAAAGAAGTTTCTTAAAATTATAAATAGGGGTTCCTAGGATTTTTCTATAAATATGAAAACACAAAAGGGCTATCAAAGGTGTGAGAGAGAGAGAGAGATGAAGCTTGTGGAAGGGAGGCTATGCTCATAGAGGTGATTTACCATATCTCAACGCTTCCACGTCCTCATAATCAGTGAGATCTCTCTGTTTTCTTTATTTCTCTTATTGTTTATCCACTCCTGCGTGAGTGAAGAAAGTTGTAACAGTTTACTTCATAGTAGATTGTTGATCTGAACGAGGTCCCGTGGTTTTTACCTCTTTAAGGGTTTTCCACGTAAAAATCTCTTGTGTGGTGTGTGATTGATGCTTTGATTTACTTAATTTATTGCTTTATTATTCCATAATTTTGATTTGTTTTGGGAGGTTAGATCCTAAGGTTTTGTGCAAGGCCCCTAACAAAGTGGTATTAAAGCTAAGATTATTAAACGGGTAGGATTGGTTTTGAATTATGGAAGGTGGCTTATCAAGGATGATCAGCCTCAATGATTCTAATTGGACCATATGGAAGGCTAAGATGGAGGACTTGCTTTATTGCAAGGGTCTATATTCTCCAATTTTAGGCATATCAGCAAAATCCAAGGATATGTCTAATGATTATTGGAAGAAGATGGACCGGAACGCGGTGAGGTTTATTAGACAATGGCTAAATGATTGTGTTTCACCATGTGTCTATAGAAACCTCAGCTGCTAGCCTATGGCTGAAACTAGAAAGGTTGTATGAGAGGAAGACAGCCGATAATAAAATCTTTCTGATAAGGCGACTTATGAATCTCAAGTTCAAAGATGGTGGTTTTGTGGACAAGTACATGAATGAGGTCAACAATATAGTGAACCAGCTCTCTGCTATGAAGATGGTCCTGGATGATGAATTGCAGGCTTTGCTATTGTTTAGTTCGTTGCCTAACAGTTAGGAGACATTGGTGATGTCTCTAAGTAACTTCGTGCCAGACAGAAAGATATCCATGGAACAGGTAACTAGTTGTCTCTTCAATAAGGAGACAAGGAGGAAGTCTTAGGAGTCTACTCAGTAAGAGGCCCTTGTGACATAGGAACGGAGAGGAGGAAGGAAGGCCCGAGATAAATCAAGAGGTAAGTCAAGTATCAGGAAAAATGTTGAATGCTGAAATTGTGGCAAGAAGGGTCACTATAAGCATGAATGTCGTAAGGTTAAGAACGACAAGAAAAGAAAAGGAAAGGAGAAGGAAGATGAATCAGATTCCACTACGGTCACTTCAGATGGCGACGTTGTAGTTATTCTTTCAGCAGATCACGATATATGTCTCATGACTACGAGTCAGGATACCGATTGAGTGATAGACTTGGGAGCTTCTTTTCATACGACTCCACGTTTCTTCACAAGCTACAAGTCAGGTGACTATGGGAGTATAAAGATGAAGAATTCTGGCGTATCGAAGATTATAGGGGTCGGTGATATTTGTGTGAAGATTGATGTGGGCTGCACATCGGTTCTTAGGGATGTGAGGTATATCTCAGACCTTCACCACAACTTGATGTCGAAGGGAAGCTTGGATGACGATAGCTATGAAAGCCGGTTTACTAGTGGGCGCTAGAAGCTCATCAAAGGTTCGTTAATCGTAGCCAGAGAAAAGAAGTATTGCACCCTTTACAAGGCAAGTGTCAGTGTGTGCAAGGGTGGGTTGAACGCAACGAAAGATTTAGCTATTGACATGTGGCACAGGTGTATAGGCTACATAAGTGAAAAAAGGCTTCAGTTACTAGTGAGGAAGCGGCTCCTTCTAGACGTGATATGTACACCTCTCAAAACCTATCTTAATTATTTAATAGGAAAACAACATAGAGTTTTATTTTGTTAAAACCGTTTCTCATGTTAATAAAGTGTATGCATTAAATTTAGTTTATTCTGATGTTTGTGGTCTCATGAGGACAAAAACCTTGGGTGAGGCATTGTATTTTGTTACTTTTATAGATGATGCATCTAAGAGGGTTTGAGTTTATGCTTTGAAAACCAAGGACGAAGTCTTTGGTGTATTTAAATTGTTTCATGCTATGGTCGAGAGAGAGAGATAGGTAGATCATTGAAGTGCATTCGCACTGACAATGGTGGTAAATACATTGGAAACTTCCATGAATATTATGAGTCTCTAGGTATATGACATGAACAGACGGTTCCCAAGACCCCTCGGCATAATGGTGTATCTAAGTGAATAAATCGCACCATTGTAGAGAGAATCAAATGCATGTTATCTCATGCGAAGTTGCCCAAGATGTTATAGGGGAAGCAATGCACATGACAATATATCTGATAAACAGGTCTACATCAGCCCTGTTGAATGGAGAAGTACCTGAGAAGGTGTGGACTGGACATGATTCATCATACAGTCATCTCAGGGTATTTGGATGTAGAGCATCCGTTCATGTACCAAATGACGAGAGGTCCAAGCTCGATACGAAGATCAGGCAGTGCGTGCTCTTGGGGTACAGTAATGAAAAATTCGGTTACATATTGTGGGATCCGACCAAGAAGAAGCTCGTAAGGAGCAGAGATGTGGTTTTCTTTGAAAAACAGTGTATAAAAGACATTGGTAAGCCAGAGAAGAATCAGCATAGTTCAGGTGAGCTAGAGGACATGAATTCGATTATTCCCCCCGTGGTGCCTAATGACGGGGGAGTACAGCAAGGTGCAGAGGACGAGGGAATTCCTTCAGAAGATGGACCAGGGGAGCAGCCCCCACTTGATCCACCTATTGAGCCATAGGTGAGGAGGTCATCAAGGGACAGACATTTGTCCAAAAGGCACTCACCACATGAGTACATTATGCTGACTGATGGGCGAGAGCTAAAAGATTATTCTGAGGCCCTAATCGACAAGCATAAGGGAGAGTGGTTGAAAGTTATGTTAGAGGAGATGAAATTCTTGCATAAGAACCACGCTTATGATATGGTGAAACTGCCTAAAGGCAAGAAAGCTTTGAGCAACAAGTGGGTGTTCAGAAAGAAGGTTGAGCAGAAGAATTCACGGATGAGGTTTAAGGCCGAACTTGTAGTGAAAGGGTTTGGTCAGAGGAAAGGCAGAGACTTCGAGGAGATATTCTCACCAGTGGTGAAGATGACATCCATATGAGTGTTGCTTGGGTTGGCGGCTAGCATAGATCTGGAGATAAAGCAATTAAATGTTAAAACTACTTTCCTCTATGGTGACCTGGAAGAAGAGATCTACATGCACCAACCAGAGGGGTTCGAAGTCAAGGGCAAAGAGCATATGGTGTGTAGGCTGAGGAAGAGCTTGTATGGGCTGAAACAAGGTCCACAGCAATTGTATAAGAAGTTCGACTTGTTTATATTGAAGCATGGGTATGACAGAATGGAGTCGGACCACTATGTGTTCACACACAAGTTCTCGTATGATGATTTCTTAGTTCTGCTATTATACGTTGATGACATGCTCATCATGGGAAAAGATATCAAGAAGATCGACAGGCTTAAACAGGAGTTGGGCAAGTTATTTGCGATGAAGACTTGGGTCTGGCTAAATAAATCCTAGGAATTGAGATAACCCATGATAGAAGCAGCAGGAAGCTTTGGCTGTCATAAGAGCGGTAAATTGAGAAAGTCCTAGAGCGGTTCAATATGAATACAGCGATCCCAGTCAGTACTTCACTAGATGGTCACTTTAGATTGAGCGACAGGCAGTGTCCCAAGACGAAGGCAGAGGTGGAAGTAATGCAGAAGATACCCTACGCGTCAGCTGTAGGAAGTTTGATATATGTTATGGTGTGTACATGCCCAGACATAGTATATGCGGTTGGTGTTGTCAGCCAGTATCTTGTCAATCTTAGCAAAGAGTATTGGGCAGCGGTAAAATGGATACTGCGGTATCTAAGAGGCTTATCCAGGTTGAGCGTATGCTGTGGTGACAAAAAACCTGTGTTAGAGGGTTACACAAATGCAGATATGGCAGGTGACAGATTCCAGGAAGTTTACATAAAGGTTCATGTTCACGTTTGTAGGGGGAGCGGTTTCTTGGCAGAGCAAGCTACAGAAGGTCGTAGGATTATCGATGACAGAGGCCAAGTGCATTGCAGTCATAGAGGCATGTAAATAGATGCTTTGAATAAAGAGGTTCCTATAGGAACTTAGCTTGAATCAGGAGCAACACGTGGTCTATTGCGATAGTCAGAGTGCTATATACTTGAGTAAGAATTCAAGTCAGCATTCCAAGTCGAAGCACATAGAGATTCAGTATCACTGGATCAGGGATACTTTGGAACAAAAGATGTTATAGCTTAAGAAGGTCCACATGGACGATAATTGGTCAGACATGATAACCAAGGTTTTGCTCAAGGACAAGTTTAAGGTTTGTAGAAACCAAGCTGGCTTGAAGAAGGTAAATCCCTCTTGGGTCAAAAAGGAAGAGTTTTGATGAGATTTTTTCCCCATGCTCGACCGGTCCTGAGCCCTACACGACCGGTCGAGGACTAGTGCATGACCAGTCGTAGAGTTGAGCCCTAACTCGACTCAAAGTCCAGCGACTTTGGGCTATTTTTCTCCGAGGTGTTCGACCGGTCGAAGGTGGTTCTCGATCGATCGTGGGTGGCACTCGACCGGTCGTGGCCTCGTCTCGACTGGTCGTAGTTATGCAAATTCATTCCGTAATTTTATGGATTATGAAAATCTGAATCCTTTCGCAACTGGAATGTGAAAAGGAGTTTCCTAAAACTATAAATAAAGGTTCATAGGATTTTTCTATAGATATGAAAAACATAATAAGGTTATCAAAGGTGTGTTTGAGAGAGAGAGAGAGAAAGAGAGAGAGGAAGCTTGTGAAAGGGAGACTATGCTCGTATAGGTGATCTACTATATCTCAGTGCTTCACGTCCTCGTAATCGGTGAGATATCTCTGTTTTCTTTGTTTCTCTTATTGTTTATCCACTCTGCGTGAGTGAAAAAGGTTGTAACGTTCTAATTCATAGTAAATTATTGATCTAGACGAGGACCCTTGGTTTTTAACTCTTTGAGGATTTTTCACATAAAAATCTCTTGTGTAGTGTGTAATTAATGCTTTGATTTATTTCATTGCTTTATTATTTCATAATTCTAATTTGTTACCGGCGACTAAATCCTAAGGTTCTGTGCAAGGCCCCCAACACACCCTCTCTCAAATCATCAACATTCACGAGATAGACTCCAGCGCCATCGAGTACATGTATGAGATGGGCCAAAACCGTGGGGCCTTGATCATCGGTCGTGGTGGGAAGTTCGTGCACAAGGCCATCATCGCTGGGCCCTACGTCGTTGCCATTTTCACCGTCATGACGGGTCTGGCCTTCTGCAGGCGGGACGACGTCCGTTGGACCTACATGGAGAGCGATTGGTCCCATTTGGAGGACATCATATGCTACAACGGTAACTTTTCTTATTTTCTAAAAAAAAACACAGAGAGAGATGAATCCAATGTTGTATTTGTTTTAAAATAATATTAAAAATTTGAATTTTCAAATTTCGGTGTTTTCCCTCCACATTTAAATTTTGGTGTTTTTGAGGTGTTGGTTTTGTCCCACATCGGATTTCACAAAAGAAATTCTCTTGTTTATATGATAGGCTTTTTGCCTAGGGCTTGAGCCCCTTTCAGGGGGCATGTGAATTTGGTCCTGTGGGGGGGCTATGCCAATAGCTCTAATCTATGCCATTAACCACACGCGCGCGCGCGCGCCGAGCCGAGTCGTGCCGTGCCGAGCCGAGTCCGAGTCCGTGTCCGCGTCCGCGTGCGCGACGCGACGGGACGGGACGGGCTGGGCTGGGCGAGGGTGCGGGTGCGGGTGCGGGTGTGGGTGCGGTGTAAGTGTACTCGCGTGGGTGTGTGTGTATGGGTACTCGCAAGACTGTATGTGCGAAAGTGTACTCGCACTTGCGCCTTTTCGTTTTTAAACCAGAGAGATGCTTCCTTTCCGGTTGGTCGCCCCTGTTGGGTTTAAACCCAACGGACCTAACCTTTGTAAAGGGTGCTTATGCACCATTTTGGAGTCTATATAAAGACTTCCGATTCCAGTTTCAATATACGCAAAATTCCCTGCCTTATAAAACTCTCTCTGATACGGTTTTACCATTGTTACTGAGTTCATTACTGAGTCAACTCAGCACTTTCGGATTAAACTGCAAGTGGTTCGAGCCCGTGTACAGTGAGTGCACCGCTGGGACCGGGTCATAGTCGTTGTATCCTGGAGGTCGATTGCTCTGGAAACCTGTTGCACTTGGGACGCTGTCCAAGGGGAGCAAATTCGATTTCAAGCCGAGTGACTCAGTCACGCCTCGACTCAATTCAAAAAGTTTTTCTTTCTCTAAATTTATTTTTCTTTTTTGGTTCTCGATTTTTATAGTCTATTTAATTCAACATTTTATCCAACATCCAAAACTCCTGTAGTCCACACGATAGGAAACAAAGGAGATTAAAGGCCGGCCATTAAAACATTGGCCCCCTTTCCTATCGTTTAGCCTACTCTGGAGTTCATGCAGTGGCAAAATCGATGGATAGGAGCGGATTCTTCACAGACATTACAGTGACCCACCTACCCTAAAAAGGTAAATCCGCGTCCTAATGTATTCTACCTATATATAACTTGAGAGTAGTAGTGCTGAGGAGATTGCTCTTGCGTTCTCTGTTTCCTTCCCTTATTTTCTAATATATGGATTTCGAAATTTTGAAAATAGATAGAGAGGTTGATTGGTTGGAACTTGAGAAGGATACAATTGAATTGATACTGACAAGATTAACTCTTCTTATTGATTTCATCCGATTTGGTGCTGTCTGCAAGACATGGCGATCTATCTTTCTGGAAAATCGTCATCGTCTACCTCATCAGCTCCCCGTCCTTCTAATTCCCGATGATGAAAAAACCGACTTCCGTAGCTTCTTCAGCATCTCAGAAAACCAGAACTATCAACTCAAAAAGTTTCCCCACGAAGACAACAAAAAACGCTGCTATGGATCTTCAGACGGTTGCCTTGTAATGATAGACATCCATCTTAATATTTCCCTTTTGAATCCCTTCTCCGGAGCTGAGACGCCCCTTCCCCGCCTCACCACTCTCTCTCAAATCATCGACATTCACGAGAGGGATGCCGGCGCCATTGAGTACAGGTATCAAATGGGTCACAACCGTGGGGTACTCTTGATAACCGGCCCTGGTGGGAAGTTCGTGCACAAGGCCATCACAGGTGGGCCCTACGTCGTTGCCCTTTTCACCGTCGGGACGGGGCTGGCCTTCTGCAGGCGGGACGATGACAAGTGGAACTACGTGGAGAGCAATTGGTCTCATTTGCAGGACATCATGTGCTACAATGGTAACTTTTATGTTGTTACATCTTCTGGGGGTGTTGGGATTCTTGATGTGAGTGGGCCTAACCCCACCATGACGACGATCAATTCAATCGATGAAAGAGACCAGTTCTATAAGAAGTATCTGGTGGAATCTTCTGGACAATTGCTGATGGTTGCAACGAGGTTTGACTTCTACAAACATAAAAAGAGCTTTGAGATTTTCAGGGTAGATGTGAACAAACACCAGTTGTTCCCTTTAAAAGCTTTGGGAGATGTTATGTTGTTTTTGGGGGGGAATTGCTCAATGTCTCTGTCTGCTCGAGATTTCACTGGCTGTGAAGGGAACCACATTTATTTTATTGAAGTTGATAAGGAATGGTGCGATAAAAGGCGGTTGCGGGCCCACAACCTTGTTGTATACAATGTAGAAGATGGGAGCATCGAGACACATTACAAGATGGGTTTGAATTGGATGTGGTCACAGCCCACCTGGCTCATACCCAAACCTTATTAGAAGAGAAAATGAAGACTGAGAAATGTAAGGACCCATGAGGATTACTATAAAATTCTTCATTTGTAAAGCGTTTACAGGTAAAGAAATTATAGGAGGTGCTTGGATGCTTGTAATTTATCTGTAATTGCTTGTTTTTTTTATGCTTGTAATTTACCTATAAACCCTTTTTAGACCTTAGTTCTTTAAATGATATGCTTTTTTCCCCAAATGGATGCAAATATATATATATATATATATATATATATATATATATATATATATATATATATATATATATATATATATATATATAGTTATAGTTATAGTTGCCTTACTTTTCTTTTTCTTTCATGTGACTTTTATATAATTGCTTCATGCGAAGTTCGAGTAATCCAAAATTATCCATTTTAAACATGGGATTATATTTGCATGTGTGAGTATCCATTTTTTTCAATCCGCCAATTCATGAATGATGATGAAGGGTTTGTAGCCATGTAAGTGTTAAAAAAGAAAAAAATTAAAAAGAAGCGCCCTGCCATGTTGCACATGTGCATAAGAACGCAATACATTAAAAACATAACTAGTTACATAGCTTTGCATGCATATGTATATGACTGTTACGTACATAACATAAAGGCTTAAATTTTCAAAACTTTATTAGACCTAACTGGGTCCAAGTTAATCAAAACTTGGCCAATAATTTGATTGTATTGGAATTTTTTATTTTTTATTTTTTAAGTTGTAAAATACTTTTATGTAAAAGAAAAAGGAAAATCTATGGATGAAAGGCTACGTAACTGAAACGGGACTAGTTTCAGGCCAATAGAATGACCAAACAGATATTGTTGCATTGAGTTAACTACAAGTATGGTCTGAGATCCATAGTTCTGTTATTTCGCGTAGAGGCATACAGTAAAAAAATGTAGAAAGAAATCCGGCTGTGCATTTATTTGCACTTCTAAAAAAGGACAATGTCTGCATTTCTAATCGGAATAACCCAAACTGCACTGATTAATATTGGTAATGTATACCAGCTGGAGCATTCTTCAAATATAATATATAAATACCCACTATTATGCAATGGAAAACTAAATCATGCAGGCTTTTCAAGCTAGAAATGACTCAAAAGAAAGAGTTCCTATCTGATATAGAAAATTGGAGCATTCTAGAAGGATAGTGATAAATTAGGATCGAGGCCTGAGCAGGTGAATGCGGTTTCTTCACAGAACAGGAAGTTTTAAAGGCTTCTATCTGCGACTGGCATTTCAAGTAGTCCCCCTTGTTTTGTTCCAAGCACTTCTTCAGTGCTTCAACATCACATGGAGATATTCTCTTCACACCACTCTCAGCTTCTCCTTTATATATTGGAGTATAAAATATCAGGTTTACTCTAGCCTGCATCATAAGTAGTAGTTCTATAACCCTGAACAGAAAGCAGATATCCTACAAACCATCAATTGTTATGTAGCTTATACTTTCATGCATGTAATACACAGTACCAAAGGTTTAGAAATTCGAAACTAGATTCAGACTCAACCAGGCAAGTCATTTCAATGTTTTTTTTTTTTTTTTTGGAGGGTGTATATGAAAGTGTATGTGTATGTATTTACAATGCATTGTATATTAAAAGATTGGTTCAGTGCAAATAAAAATTCATGTTTTATCAGTTTTATATGGGGCAGAATGTCATGAAATGTGATCCTTGTAGTTTCAATAGCTTTGTGTCCGGCCCTGTGAAAATTTTATAATTAAGGCATGTTTGGAATCATGGAAAGGAAAGGAAATATCATTTCCCATGAAACTATCTAGTGTTTGTTTCATTTTTCTTTGTGAAAAATTGTTGGAAACATCATTTCCAACCTACTCTTCTTTCTTCTTTTTTCTTTTTCTTTTTTTGAAGACTCAACAAATTTATTTTTCTTACCTCCACCCTTAAGAAAGGTATTTTCCTGCAACGAAAGGAAAATGGGTTTTTGAAGTGTAAACCCAAATGCTTCACCATCCATTTTCAATTGCTTCACATGTGTCATATGATCCATTGTCCATCTTCAGTTATGCCCCACATGTGTGATTATGCCACATATGCCAATGTGGTACATGTCTACCATCCATATTCTTTCGCACGTTGCGCCCCACGTGTGCAGAGCCTCTCTTATGTGCTAATGTGTCAAATGTATAACCATCCATCTCCCATCACGCCCAACATGGGCCAATGTGGCATGTGCTATGTGTGCCACAATTCCTTCAATTGCCCCACATATGTTGCGGATGCCACATATGCCATTATCCTTCTTCAAGCATTCCATGTGCTAATCTGACATATGCTAGTAACTAGGCAATTTTCCTAAGAGTTCCTTTTGTTTTTCTGAACAACAAATTTGTAATATTCCAAATTTTTAGGGAGATCTTGCTATAAAACAAATGAAAATTTTCATGGAAATAAGTTTTCCTGGAACCAACATTTACAGATGCAGTGGTCCAAATAGATTTCGACAATGCTGGTGATCTGGAACTTGTTGTCAAGAGCATTGAATCTTCAGATCTTAACTTCTCGAGATATGGCGACGCCTTTCCTTTTCGAAGCGGTCTTCACAGGAGGGCGTACTCAACCTGGAACTAGGAAGCCTGATGAGGGAGAGCGTCATGCCTTTTATTGTGAACCAAAACGGGAAGCTATCTTGCCATATGTTCTCTACTTACAGAAAATTTTACATCGGAGGCCTTTCCTGATAAAGAATCTCGAAAATGTCATGTGACAATCCCTGCAGTTATTGGAGCATTTTTGAAGAGAGTGAGAGGAAGAAGCTTGCTATTTTCACAGCCCTCACATTCTCTCAGAAGCTATCATGACTTCCACCGGAGACAGTTTTTCAGCTGTTGCTCAAGGGCAATCTTGTGGCCAAAGGTCTAGTACTTTCATTCATAACAGATTTTTTTCAAGGAGTACCTGATTGATAATAGCCTTGATGATCTGATATCACTTTTGAAGAGGGGAAAAATGGAGGACAATCTTCTTGAATTCTTCCCTACCGTAAAAAGCTCTGCTGAAGGATTCTCTGAGCATTTCACCATGGAGGGTCTACTTGCTCTTGTTGAATACAGTGAGAAGAAAATCTTGGAGATCAAACTGAAGGAAATGAAATCTGCATTAATGACCCAGATAGCAGAGGAGGCTGTTATCTCTGAAATCATAGATACTGTAAAGCAAATGCTAATTTAACTGATCTTGAGGTTGTGTGGATCTTGTGGGATGTTATAATAGATGCTGTTCAGTGGTCTGGAAAAAAATCAGCAGCAGAATGCTAATGCAGCGCTACTCCAGGTAAAAACATGGGCCACAGTCTTGAATACATTTTGAACGAGTGGGAAATTGGAGCTCAAACTCGTACAAAATTCAGATTCAGT